>CP139509.1:396763458-397124003 GCA_021014915.2 Artemisia tridentata subsp. tridentata | reverse complement strand
GTTCGAGGTAGAACCAACCTAACGTCGCCTATACAATTTTCGACACTAAGCTAGATGTCGAGTTCTTTTACATGGGTACAACCAATCCCGTCGTCGCTTAACCTTTTCCCGGTACTAAGCTAGATACCGAGTTCTTGACAAGGGTACAACCACTCCCGCTATGTTTTATGGCCCAACATAGAAACCTTGTGTTTTATGGCACAAACACATAAACCATCTAATCTAATAAGAATAGATTACAATGATGATCCATGACATAAATGGGTCATGGATATGAATGCCTAATCTAAATGAACTTCCGTTGATAGGAAGCCTTCAATGGATGAAGATCACAAGCTCCCTAAACTTGTTGTGATGGATCTTCATATATCCATATGAAATCTACATGAACTTCTTGAATAAGAAGTCTTCAATCATTTAGGATGTCAAGTTCTCTTGAATCTTCATATGTTGGAATGCTATGATGGATAATGACTTCAAGATCTTCTAACCTTCATGGTGGATCAGGAAGTATGCTATGGATAATGACTTATGATCTTGAGCTTGCTTCACAGGATCATTAACAGTGTATGATTACAACATAATGAAAGTTAGTAACATTATGATCATTATGTAAAGGGTGATTAATTTATGAATCTACATGGTTTGCTACTGATCTAAGTGTGTGAAATGATGAAGGGAATGTATGTTCTTATGGCTTGAAACTATGGGCAAACAATGGGCTTCTATTTATAGGGAAACTGTTTAAATAGTTGGCGGATTTGGCGGATCCTGAAAAAGGGATCCGCCCTTTATATCAAAGGGATCCGCCCTTTATACCAAAGGGATCCGCCGGATCCGCCGAACCTGGCAGCTAGCAAATCTTACCATATCTTGCCATATCTTCAAAAGTCAACTTGTTAGCTTGAAGATCTAAATAAAATATCACAAAATCTTTCCAAGATTGTGTACATGATGCATGCCATGATGTCATCATAATATTTGAAAAATAAAGTTTCTAATTTAGGAAATAAATGTGTATATGTTTGTAACATGTATCCTAGTGATCTTGTAGCATGTATATACAAGCTTAGCTTAACTAATATATGTTAACCAATATGTATCATGTTAGTTTGACACCTAAAGTGTATTTATCCTATTAAACTTAGAAAACATGATGTACAAGTAAGAATACTTGTATATGCAAAATGCGAAATGAGGTTCTAAGTAGAATGGTAAGCCTTTTTTAAAATACTTAATGACCTAGCCGTATTTTAAACATTCTAAATGGTTTGTTAAGGGTTTGATCATAATGCCATATAACAAACATGTACGAACCTGTGTTGTATCATACGAGGACTCGAGAGGTGTTGAATGTATGTTGAGACAAGATATGATTACAAGTAACTTGTACATTTTACATTATGTATCAAGTTACATGTTTTTCATCAATCAAAACAAACGAGACTGCTTGCACTAACAATCTCCCCAACGAGACTGTTTGCACTAACATAAACTTTTGAAATTATACCTGTGTATTATTGAGCAAGTGAAAGGCTTATTATTATTATTTTTTGTTTTTGTTTTCTAACTTCATATAAACCTGGGTTAGAATATCATGTACCTGTAGCATGGTTATGGCTGTCTTTCATGGTTCAGACAACGGTAGGTTCCATTTTCTTCTTTCACTTTTGAACTACACTCGTTGCAAGATATTTAATACCAGTCTCTTTTCATGTTGATGATGCTTATTGTTGATTCAGTGGTGAATCTTACTCCCTGCAAATGTTTGTGCGAATGATTAGATATGCATAAAATTTTCTAGCACAGTTTGCTGTTAACTTGTCTGTTTACTCTTAATCTCTTCGTTTATGCGTTATACAAAATTTACCGTGTAGGCCTCTGGAGTTTGTTTTAAAAGCATCTTCAAAGGAAACCTGTTTCGGAAATTTTCTTTTTCAATATATGCGTACGGGGTCTTGCAAATGCGCAGTGGTGGAGTAATTTCGTGCTTTGCTCTATACCTGTTTCATATTCAAAAGTTAGAATTAATTTGTTTTTATAAACTTTCATGTAGATATGTTGTGATTCTCAATTTTGGGTTTCAAGGTTCTTATTGTGCTCTTGATTGATCAGCCTTTGGTATCTATGGGTTTAAGTAATAGTATGTAGCAGATGTTGTTGTTAATTGGAAATCTGGCAAAATAGTGTTGAACAATATCATAAGAATTTTGTGTTTGTACAGAAAGTTTGTTTAAAGTATGAATGTAATACCTCTGTATTTTGATACACGGCAAGAGCTGACGGCAATTATAAATGGCTGCTGCATTGTTTCAACCCTCGCCTCTCCAAATTTTCTGGCCATGTCATCCCACATCGTGAACTCCACAACATTACTGCTGTCAACATGAGTAAGTAATGAGAGAGATGAGAAAGGGTGCAAACTATTTTTTTGTAACATAAGTGTTTGGTATAAGCCTACGGACTTTAAATTTTTGATATCCAGCTTCCTGTAGACAGTCTCATCTTGGTTGGCACCTCCTTTTCTTTTGAGTTCGTTAGCTGACCTTAGACATCCTATGTAATTTGTAAGTAGATAGGTATTAGAATTTTAGTATTTTGCTGGATTTCAAAAACTTAAGAACTAAAACATGACCTGTGAGTATCGGGTACTGCATTTTCCCTGTTACATCTTCTCTAGGGACCTTGGATTGAAGCTGGTTGTACGAAACAAAGCTAAAGTAGTGGTGTGGAATGTCTGTTGTTGTTATAGCTTCAAACTTTGTGATTTTTCTAAACCTTAGGCTTGTTTTGTTCTCAATGGTTTGTTGGTAAGGGTTGGTGGGCTCACACATGAATACGGAGATCCTGTATACCGATCCAAGGTTGATTTTTGGGGTGAAGTAGTCAATATCTTTCACGTTCATGTTGCCCTGTATCGCATTCCCCTATTCATGTTCATTTGATGTTATACAAACTTCAATATTTAATATGTTTTGTTTATGGTACAAGAGCTGATACATACCTCTCGATTTTTCAAGATGCAGCATAATCCAGTTTTAGTTTTTTCCCCCTTTTTTTGGTAACTTACTGCAACCCATTTTCTGTAAACTCTAGCTTCAAGTATTTTGTCATAAGATGTGGGTTGTAACCCAACAATTGTTGCCTCCTGCATTGTACTGGTAGTTTCAAGTGTTTTGTCATGAGGTATGGCTTGTAGCTCAGCAACTGTAGTGTCCTCTGTGAAAACGTAGAGGGGGGGGGGGTGAATACGTTACCGTTATAAAATCTTATTTCTTGTTGTATCAAATATCTGATTAAGCTTGTTATAATATGAAAGATGTCAATTATAGTTTATGACTAGCATATACTAAAACAAGTTGTCACACAAGTATAACCAACAAGTCACAACACAAACAATCACATAATGCAAACATAAAAGTAAAGTAGTAAGTAAAAGAAAGCGCAAACCGAACACGATGATTTATAGTGGTTCGGTCACGAAGCTCTTCTCCGCCCGACTCCACTCCCTGAGTACCCAACTCGAGAGTTACTTCACTAGATCAACAAGCTCCCTTCTCGGCGGAGAAAACCTTACAAACGTTGCTTACACTTTTTCTGGTACAAAGCTAAATACCGGGTTCTAGTTCGAGGTAGAACCAATCTAACGTCACTTATACAATATTTCCAACACTAAGCTAGATGTCGAGTTCTTTTACAAGGGTACAACCACTCCCGTTATGTTTTATGGCCCAACATAAAAACCTTGTGTTTTATGGCACAAATACATAAACCATCTAATCTAGTTTGGTGAATAGATTGTGATGATGTAATGGTGTTTACAATGATGATCCATGACAGAAATGTCTAATGGATATGAATGACTAATCTAAATGAACTTCCATTGATAGAAAGCCTTCATTGGATGAAGATCACAAGTTCCCTAAGCTTGTTGTGATACATCTTCATATATGTATGCTTGTGGTGTATGATGACTCACGATCTCTGAGCTTGCTTCACAGGATCATTTCGAGAGTATGCTTACAACATAATGAAAGTTAGTAACATTATGATCATGAAGATTAGGGTGATTAATGTATGTTACTACATGGTTATCTACTGACCTAAATGTATGCAAAAGGGTAGAGAGAATGTATGTTCAAGTGATTGGTAAATATGAATGAGTGGCCTGCTATTTATAGGCAAATAGATAAAATAGGCCACATATTAGGCGAAACCAAATCAAGGGTTTCGTCCCTTATGTGATTTGGTTCCGCCAGTTCCCTGACAGCAAATCTTCAAATATCTTTCCAAATCTATCCAAGATATTACCATATCCAATTCTTTGCTTGAAGATCTTTCCATGATATTCTTAAGATCTTCAAGATATCCTAAAGATATCAATGTGATGTATGCAATGATGTCATTGTACAATTTCCGTTTTTAGAATTAAATTGTAAATGAATGTAAAATGTATATAAATAAGTAACTTGTATATACTAGCTAACTAATATATGTTCACCAAGTTGTATCATGTTAGTTTATGTGTTACTAAAGATGTTAAACTACTTATGCTATTATGTCATTAACATCATTTCATGAGTAAGCACATTTGTCTTAGTTTGACACCTAAAGAGTACTTATCCTATTAAACTTAGGAAACATGATGTACAAGTAAAAGTACTTGTATATGCAAAATGTAAAATGAGGTTCTAAGTAGAATGGTTAATCTTTTAAAATACTTAATGACCTAACCGTATTTTAAACATTCTAAATGGTTTGTTAAGGGTTTGATCATAATGCCACATAACAAACATGTACGAACCTGTGTTGTATCATACGAGGACTCGAGAAGTCGAGAGGTGTTGAATGTATGTTGAGACAAAATAAGATTACAAGTAACTTGTATATTTTACGTTATGTATCAAGTTACATGTTTGTCATCAATCAAAACAAACGAAACTGTATAGATTAAATATCGTAATATTTGCACTAACAATCTCCCCCTTTTTGATGATGACAAAATATATAAACGCGATAGATAGTAAAATGTAAAAAGTTACTTGTGTCCGTACTACCTTTTACATTACCTTCTCCGTTTACACCCTTCTCCCCCTTTTGTCGAAACAAAAAGGGTGTGTCCTTGGAGTTAATTTCATTTCCCCCCAAAAAATGCGAGCTTGCATAATCCCTAGTGAAGTTAAAATGTATACACCAATCCCCTATGGTTGTTGCCCTTGTTTGGTAGCGGATCCATGGATCAAATTTAGATCCTTACCCTACATCAAGGTTAGTGTTGTGCAACAAAAAAATATATGAGAAATGCTTGATGTATAAAATGCACATAGCTATGTTGGACTATCTCCTCCTATTTGTCAAAACACAAAGGTGTGTCGAAGAATGAGAATCGCCCTTGACTGTTGCTCTCCCTTGGTTAATACTTCCCCTTGTTAGGGTGCCAAAGTATATGATGCAAGGATTTTGAGTGCTTGAATAGCTCCCCCTTGGACAATACTCCCCCTAGTTGGAATGCCAAGTATAAGATGCATGAAATAAGAAAGCTACAAAAACAAAGGTTAGTGCATGATTAGCTCCCCCTTGATCAATACTCCCCGTTGCTGGGGTACCAACGTATATGATGCAAGGATGAAGAATGCTACAAAATAAAGGTTAGTGTAAAACAATATTTGTCTTCGGACGAGTATGTGATATACAACAATGCGTGTATATGATGCATTCTATAAATGCTTGACAGAAGCTCCCCTTGCTCTATGTTGGGAATTATCAAAAGAAGACTTAATGGGAAAACAGATTTAAGTCTGGTGGCGTACAAGATTAAGTCTGTTAGTGTATTTTGTAATATTAAATCTGGTAGTACAATATTAAGTCTGGTAGATTATAATATAGTTAAGTCCGGTTGACTTATTAAGTTAAGTCTGGTCGTGTATTTTAGAGATAAGTTAGAGATAAGTTAGGAAAGGATTTGAAGTTATCTATAGAGAAGATACGTAAATCCTTATGCAAGTTTTGTATCTAGGGTTTCCTTGGTGTATAAAAGGAACCCTAATTCATAGTTTAGAGATGACGACGAAGATTGTAATTCAGTAAACGATTAGTAATAAAAAGTTAGTTATATTCTTCATTGTTTGTGTTAAGTTTCCGCATTAGCATAAACAAAGTGTTAGAGTCTCTGCTTAGATTGATTTGATTTATTCAAGTCATCTACTAAGTTGTTAAAGGCTACTTAAAGATCCATATTCGTGTGGACCAACAAGTGGTATCAGAGCCTGAAAAGAGACTCTGAGGTTGAAGAATCACAAACCCTAAATCACTAAAATCATCCTACAACATGACTGGAACCGAAATCCCTCCTGATCAAACCCCTCCCAAAAATGATGAATTCTCCATGCATGGCAGTGATGATGAAAAATCCATTCATGATGAAGAGAAAACTGAAACCAGTAACACCAAAACACCAATCATTCCCTCAACCACAACCATATCCAATATAAAACTTCCAATCCTGAAAAGAGATGAGTACGATATATGGGCGATGGAGATGGAACATTATTTGGAATATACTGATAGTGAAATCTGGAAGGTTATTCAGAAAGGCAATACAAAGAAAAGGGTCTCGGCTGGAGTAGATGGATCGGCTAGAATTTTACCACCAGTATCTGCAGAGGAGATACGGGCTGTTGAAAAGGAGAAAAAGGCAAGAACTGTGCTGATGATGGCTCTTCCCAAAGAACACTTGAGAACGTTTCATAACATGACCGATGCCAAAGAAATTTGGCAAGCAATCAAGAAGCGTTTTGGTGGGAATGCAAACTCAAAGAGAATGCAGAAGTCTATTCTCAAGCAACAATTTGAGACTTTCAGCATATCTAGCACAGAAGGACTCGAAAAGGGCTATGATAGGTTTCAACTCCTTCTGGCACAATTGGAATCTCTTGGTGCTCCAGTATCAGAGGAAGATGCCAATCTTAAACTCCTCAGAGCACTCCCATCAGAATGGTCAAGTGTTTCTATGATTATGAGGGTAACTAATGAAGTGGACAGCATGACAACTGATGACCTGTACTATAACCTCAGGGTTTTTGAACAGGAAATCAAGGGATATTCTAAAGCTTCTTCCAGTTCCTCAAATGTTGCCTTTGTCTCTCAAGGCAAGAGCAGCACTACTAGAGTTAAGTCTGGTAAGGTTAATTCTGGTAGCTATGAGACTCCTACTAGCAGTACAAGGGAAAGAGCTGCTTCTGAAGGCGTCGCTGATGAGATTCTTCATTCATTCTTTTCTTATCAAGAAGAAGATGATGAGTTTATCATTGAAGATTTGGAACAGATCAATGATGCTGAAGTAGAAGAGATGGATATTAAATGGCAAATTGCCATGATTGCTCTGCGGGTTAAGAGGTTCCAAAAGCAGCATGGAAGGCCTATTCGTTTTGACAACAAGTCTAAAGTGGGGTACACTACAAGGACTATTGAGTGCTATAATTGTCATAAACATGGGCATTTTGCTAGAGACTGCAAGGAGAAGATGTCTGCTGATGAAGACAGGAAGAGAAGCAATGATTACTTAAAGAATGACAGGTCAGAGAGGAACCAGATGAGCATGCTGACATTGGAAGCTGGAGATGTGAACTGGACTGAGCACTTACCAGAGGAGGATGTAAAGAATCATGCACTCATGGCCATTGGTACTAATAATGAGGTATCCTTATGTTCAAAAATATGCATTGATTCATATAAGCATCTCAAATCTGTGTGTGATGAACAATTGCAAGAAATAGGTGACCAGGAAGCAAAAATTATAGCTTATACTAATGCAGTTAAAAAGTTAGAAGCACAAATTGTCACCTTACAAAAACAACATGCCTCTTTGAATGAAAAACTCACTTTTCAAGCAAATGAAATATATGAAAAAGATGAGAAACTTAAAAGATATAGAAGAATAGGCATGAAAGCTGTTAAAGAAAGAGATGAATTGCAAAAGAAAATAGATAAATGGCAACACTTTGCTAAGTGTCAGGATCAAATCATAGCTAGTCAAATGAGTTCCACAACTAAAATTGGCTTAGGTTATGGGATACAGTCAGATAGTGAAATTCTAAGCTATGAGGAAGAGATGGACAGATCTGTGTTCAAATGTAGAAAAGAGGAATCTATTGATAGGCCAGTATACAATAGGTTCATTAAAACTGATGATTTTAAAGGGGTGCCACCTCCATTAAGTGGAGATTACACTCCTTTACAAAAGGAAGACCTTGATGATTCTCTATTTGTATATGGTAAAAAGGGTCCTATATATCCTGAGACAGACAACTCTGATGACAGATCAAGTGAATACTCCACTTGTCAAACCAATGACAGTGAAGGATCCACAAGAGATGTTTCTGAGAAATCTGAATCAGGGTCAGAGTGTAAATCAAAAGAGTCCTCTAAAGCAAAATCTGTCAAAAAGAGTGAACCAGAGGTGCTAAAATCAAAATCAAATACAGATAGACCTAGGTGTGTCAATCACATGAAAACTCCTAGGGAGTCTGTAGGTCCCTTTACACGATTAGAGTTAACTAGAAAGTTAATCTATTTGTGTTAATGACTAACACAATGTTTAAGGATAATTCTAACAGTTATAAAACATGAATATAAAAACAACAATATTTTTCAACGTTTAAATTCTTATTAGAAATAATTCCAAGAATCTATACCCAAGTGTTTTGCGGAACAAACACTTAGGATTGAATAGACAAGGGTATGGGGTGTCTCCTATCGAAACTCAAGTTTTACTTGAGTGGTAACAATATACCCACTGAGCTATCTCAGTGAGTTGTATACTCTTTGTAGGAGAGAAGTTCCTTTGTAAAAGTTCAAGACTTTAAATATACAAAGCACACTTTAACTTCTCTCCCATCTGATCTATTTATACACAAGTAATCTAAGTATAAGTGATTAAATATAATACAAGTTGTTGAGGTTGCGTGTCTGACAATTACAAATAGTAATTGTCATTTCCAAGAACCAATAGAAAAGGGGTAATAAGACTTTGGGAGTTGTTGGCTGACACTCCATGACTTTTAGCCGCAATAGGGAAGGTTGGATCTGACAAGAGAAGAGTGTTGGGCTGACACTATTATCTTCTCAGATCTTTTCCCTATTGTTCCCGCCTTTTCTTCAGGCGTTGGTTCCTCAGTCCTTCAATTACTTTGTTGGTTGAGGAGACTGGGGTTCAGTGAGTTCTTGTCCAACACTCACTGAACCATCATCTTCTTCTTTGGCTTAAGTCCTACTCAGGGAGTACCGCCTTCCTGAGTAGTGAATCCTTCTTCTTGAATTCGCCTTAAGCATCCTGAAGATGACTCACTGAGAGACTGTTCTCTCAATGACTTGAATTGTTCTCGATTTAAGTTAACACTTAGTTAATTTGTGTCCAAATCATGTTTGAAGCATTCTTGGGTTTTTCATGACCCAAAAATCTCCCCCTATTTGGATATAAATTATTCCTAAGTGTTTTGATCAGATATGAGTGAGCTAAAGACTTCTACTCATACTGAATGTACTAGAATGTAAATAAGGACACTGAAATAATAAAAACATCATCTTATTGATATCATTTACAAGTCCTAACAAAACTAAGTACAAAAGGGATAGTGGTGGGTATTCAGGCAGGTCATCAGTTCAACTTGATTCCAAGGGCTTCAAGCTTGGGCTTCTTTGACTGCAGCTCATGTTGGTCAGGATGTTCATTGAATTTTCTTTTCAGGTCTTGACAAAACCTCACATTTTCAGGACTCTTGAGTGGATAGTCCATCATTAGAAAGCCAAGCATTGCTTTAATCCCTGACAAATCTATATCACTCCAACTCTGGAAGGCTTTGTCACCGAACTCATCAATGAAGAACAAACCTCTTTCAGGCTGTTCAATGACCATATTGTTCCTGAAAGGAACACCTTCAGGGAGAGCCCTATTTCAGTCAAGACCAGGAATCTTGATCTCAGGCTCAGCTTCTATCTTCTTTCTTTTCCTTGAAGAAGACTGAGAGGGAGCAGGTTCTGCAGATTCAGGAAGAAGAGATGAAATGCCAAGTTCCTGAGGTGCTGCTGCCAATCTTTCGTACCTCAGAATCAAAGACTTCATCAGATTAGGGACCACAACATTTGATTTCTTTGCTATTAATGGACCCAACTCATCCAATTCAGTGATCCCGAAGTTAGCGAATCTGAAAGGTTTATGTACATCAAAGTTTCTCATGTCAGCACCTCTGTAGACAGTTACAACGGCAGGATTGGTGTTTCTTTGAATATGAACATCAGTGATTGGTTCTGGCTTCAACCTTTCAGTCATATACCACTGATATTTCTTAATCCTGTTCTGCCTGATCTCTTCAGCCCGTTTATTCCTTTCCTCCCTTTTCTGCCTGAGAGTGGTCATCTCCTCAGACTGAGCTTTCACAAAGGTCATACAACCTTCTCTTCCTGAGAGATCCTTAGCCTTAAGACCAATTTTCTCAGCCTCTTCATGAACAACCTTAATTATAGCAGGCTTGCTCACCTTCTCTTCCTCCTTTAACTTCTTCTTAGCTTCCTCTTCCTGAAGATAAGCACTGAGTTCATCAGCTGTGAAGTGGTGAAGGACTCCATCAATTTCATATGGGATCCTGATTGGTGATTCAGGATCCTTTGCAACCGAGATCGGTGCTGGTTGAGGCTCAGGTTCAGTGAGGATGCCTTTGCCTTTATCTTGATGGGAGGAAGAGGCTTCAGGAATCTCCCCCTCAGTGTGAGAAGGAGGTTGTTGGCTTGAGACTCCAGTGTCTTTCTCCCCCTCAACTGTTTCTTGAGCCATTGTGAGAGCAAGAGTTGGAGTCACTGGAGTAGCAGGACCTTTGAAAGCCTGATAGATCTCAGTCATCATTAATTTGATGTCTGAGGTGTCTTTCTGAAGACATAAGATCTGATCAGCCAGAGATGCCTGAGAAGCTTCGATGCCTGACATCCTTGACCCAAGAGACCATGCCAAGGATGTTGAAGATTGTGCCCAAGTACCAAGATGTTTTTCCTGAAGACCCATGGAAGTCCTGATTGAGTCCAAGGAAGTAGTAAGACCCTGAAGCTTAGAATCCTTCAGTAAGCTGAGAAGATCACTGATTTCAGCTGACTGTTTCTGATAAGTCTCAGCAGCCTGAAGGACCTTTTCAGTGAGTACGGGGTCATCTTTGCCAGCTGACTGAATAGTTCCAAGGCTGTTGGTGATGCCTTCAAGAGTAAGATTGAACTTCTGGAAATGAAGATCAATAGCTGTCAGGGAGTGTTTGGTGTCTGATTGGATTTCGATCACATCATCATGAAAAGTTTCAACATCTGCCTTCAGGTTGGCATAGTGAACAGCAGCTTCAGTGTGATGATCAAACATCTCATCAGTGAGACCAGTGAAAAGAGCTCTGTTGGTCTTCAGTAGGAATTTGACCAATGTTCTTTCAGTCAGGGGAAGAGAGTTATCATACTTTTGGAGAATGTCCCCAGTACCAGAAGAATCAGAAGACTGAGAACCAGACTTTTCACTTTGGCTTAGAGATGACTGATGTGATTATTTAGGTTGTTCAAGTTGTATATCAGTTTCCATATCCTCACCAGCCTCAAACATTTCCTCTTCACTCTCTTCCCTGAGCTCTTCATCAGACTCCATAAAAGCCTGAAAGTCCCCCATGGACTCAATACCCAAAAAATCAACCGACTCCTCTTTATAAAAAGACTTGCCTTCGGTTTGGTCAGGTCCTGACCCCGTTGTCATAATAACTAAGTGGGTTTGCTCAGCCTGACTAGCCATAATAACTAGGGTTACACCAGCCTGGCTTTTGGGGGCAGTTCCTGAGAGACTGGATCCGCTTGAGGGGTTGATGGGTTCCATATCAGCGGGTTGTTTCTTTCCCTCTGAGTCTTTGTCCCCCTTAGCACCTTCAACTACTGATGGGTGCTTTCCAGTAGTATCACTAGGTACTGATTGTGAAAGTTTGTGGACCCCCTTCCCATCAGGATTGTGCTGTCTTTCAAGGGATTTAGGGTCCTTTTCTCCCTAAGATCCTGAGGGTAATTTCTCAGGAACGTTAGCGGGATGTGAATGTTTGTGGGTCTCCTTCTCAGTAAGGTAGTGCTGCCTTACCGAGGATTTAGAACCCTTTCCTCCCTTAGGAACTGATTGTTTTTTGACAGTTCCTTCATCGAGATGTGAGGGGGTGTGGGTCCTCTTCCCAGTAGGGTGGTGCTGCCCTACCGAGGATTCAGGACCCTTTTCTCCCTTGGGTACTGATTGTGATTTATCAGTACCTTCATCGGGATGTGAGGGGGGAATGTTTCCTGATCCCTCTGACTTGTGTATGTCAGTTGAACCATGTGGAATGGGTGTGCCCGAGGTCACTGAGGATGATTGCTCAGTGACTTACGTTGGCCTTTGTTTTGAGGTCAAGAGGGTCTCAGAAATGGGTGTCTCGGAGGTCTCGGCCTTTTTCAACCCCTTTTTAAGGTTAAGTTGGTTTTGAGGATCAGTCTCAGTGGCGAGTGGCTTGGGTCTAACCACCTGGCTGGACTGACCCTTCTTTGTCTTCTTCACCTTTTTGGTCGGTAAAGGAACTGGAGAGATAGCGTCATTACCCTGAATGACTGATTGCATGTATTTAGTCAGGGCAATATGTGTAACCTCACTGATGCTACTAGTGAAGTTTGACTTGTGCAGGACGTCAGGCTTCGTACCTTCTGCATCAGTCCTCACATAGTCAGAACCAAGTAGGTCCTGAAGCACACAGGAAACAAATCTAGGATAGGACATATGCCTTTGCCTATGTTTTCCTGAGAGCTTAGCAACAAGGTCTCGGAAGATTATTCCTCCGATGTCTATTTTTGTACCCTCAAGGAGACTGAACAACATAAATTGTTGTGAAGAGTTCAACTGCTCCGTAGAGGATTTATTTCCACCCAGGACCTGAATGACAAATGTCATCAGTATCCTCCAAATAGGGTGGAACCATGTTTTGACTACTGGAGCCTTTTCCAGTAAGCCTCCCGCAGACGTTGTTGGACGTCTGGGGTCATGGGGTGCAAGAAAGATCAGTTCATTCTTTATGTCCTGATCAGTAGGGTTGGGTGAAAAGGCTTCAGCAAAGTCAAGGCCTGTGGCTTTGATGAATGTTGAGTAGTCAAAGGAGAGGGTTCTACTCCCATTCATCACCGTGAAGGTGATGATTGACTCTTTGGTGTCTTTGGGGCTGGTTGCCACAGCCGTACACCAGAATTCCCTCAAATAGTCATGGTAGATGACTGAGGGGGTGTGGGTGAAAGCCTTTGCAAGAAAACAATTACGAAGATATTTCATAACGTTCTTGTAGGCTGGGTAGATTTGTGGATATGAGAAATTTCCCACCACATTGTTTTTGGTTAGGTCTACACCCTCCAATGTGAAATCCACATTAGGAGCGTATGTCACAGCTTTAGAAGAAGCCATTAGTGGGTAAGTCTGGGTTTGACTAAGGTTAAAGGGTTTCTAAAGCTTAAGAATGCACACACAATTAGTTTTTGAGAATTAAAAATGGCAGAGTTTTGCTTAAGATTCTATAAAAACATGTGTATGTATTCTTCTGGTTGGGTTATTTATAGGAAAGTAGAGATGGGGGTGTTTTGGTCATTTGACCGATCTTAATTTATTCAAAAAGAATTATTGGAAATTGTTTTGAATAATATGTTTTGGGATCCGTATTTAATGCCAACACTCCACTTTCCTGGTTTGGCGCAACAGTCGAAGTGAACAGTTGAGCAGTTCTGCAAAAGTGCAACTTGCTGAGATGAGTCATCACATATTTGAAATGTGATTGGAGAGGCATTTAATGCCAAGTGGGAATGTGGTGGCCCAGAGGTGGAAGCCAGAAAGGCAAAAAGAACAATTATTCTTGAATTAAATATGTGTTCAGTTACCAACCTCGGACATTTACTAACTAGATACTTAGAGCATTTAAGTCAGTATTTAATGTCCTTTTCAGGGCCCTGAATGACTCTTCATTCAGTGATAGGTTTTTTCAGGGACTTGGGATTAGTCACTGATGATTCAGGAATATGGAAAGATTCCTGAGAAGCAAGGATTCAGGAACTTGGGTTTAGTTCCTGAACCCTCAAGATTTCAGGAACTTGGGTTTAGTTCCTGAGGTTGAGGATTCAGAGATATTAATTCACTGATGTACACATTGAGTCAGGGACTTGAGATTTTAAGAATTTACACTTCAGTTGGGAGGATTTCAATCAGTGGACTGACTTTCTATATCCAACATTCCTAATTCAGCTTTCAACCTTGTGAAAGTTGGTTCATCCAAAGGTTTGGTGAAGATATCAGCTAACTGATATTCAGTAGGGATGAAGTGTAATTCAATGTCACCATTCATGACATGGTCCCTGATGAAATGATATCTGATATCAATGTGTTTTGTTCTCTGATGAAGAACAGGGTTGTTTGAGATTGCAATTGCACTTGTGTTATCACAAAAGATAGGTACCATCTTGTACTGAATTCCATAGTCACTGAGTTGACTTTTCATCCAGAGTACATTTGCACAACAACTAGCTGCTACAACATATTCAGCCTCAGCTGAGGACAAGGCAACTGATTGTTGCTTCTTAGCACTCCAACAGACTAATTTCCCACCAAGAATTTGGCAAGAGCCTGAGGTGCTTTTTCTGTCCATGTTGCATCCAGCATAGTCAGAGTCTGAGTGTCCTTTGAGATCAAGTTCTGAGCACTTTGGATAGTATAATCCAAGGTTAGGAGTGCCCTTCAGGTACTTGAATATCCTTTTCACAGCAGTGACATGAGATTCTCTTGGGTCAGATTGATATCTGGCACACATACATACTGAGAATTGGATATTAGGCCTTGATGCAAGTAGATGCATCAGTGATCCTATCATTCCTCTAAAGAGAGTTTGATTTACTGGTTTACCAGTTAGATCAGGACCAAGGTTGTTTGGGGGGACCATGGGAGTTTTGACTGAGGCACAGTCACTGAGATCATACTTCTTCAGTAGATTCTTTACATACTTCTCTTGACTGATAGTGGTTCCTCTATCAGTCTGTTTGATCTGTAGACCAATGAAGTATGTTAGTTCTCCCATCATGCTCATTTCAAACTTCTTTGCCATTAGTTTTTCAAATTGTTTGCAAAGTTTGAAGCTTGTTGAGCCAAACATGATGTCATCAACATACACTTGTACTAGTATGACATCATTATTTATCTTATAGATAAACAATGTGTTGTCTATCTTGCCCCTGACAAATTTGTTTTGGATTAAGAAGGCTGAGAGAGTCTCATACCATGCCCTGGGAGCTTGCTTCAGTCCATAAAGGGCTTTGTTAAGCTTACAGACATGATCAGGAGACTCATGGCTTTCAAATCCAGGAGGTTGCTCAACATAAACTTCTTCTTTCAGTGAACCATTTAAGAATACACTTTTAACATCCATTTGGTATACCTTGAAGTTCATGTATGTAGCAAAAGCAAGGAAGATCTTGATGGCTTCCATCCTTGCTACTGGTGCAAATGTTTCCTCATAGTCAATGCCTTATTGTTGATTATAGCCTTTGGCTACAAGTCTGGCTTTGTTTTTAATGACTATGCCATTTTCATCAGTTTTGTTTTTGAATACCCATTTCATGCCAATGACTGAGACATTCTGAGGATATTTGACCAAGGTCATTACCTTGTTTCTGTCAAATTGTTCCAGTTCATCATGCATGGCCTGAACCCAACTTGGATGTTTAAGTGCTTCTTTAACACTTTTGGGTTCAATTGTGGAAATGAAGTCCACAAATAGGCATTCATTGGATGAGGCTGCTCTTAGACTAGCAGCCATGCTCCTGGTGAGCATGCCTTCAGTAGGCTCTCCAATAATATTGACAAGTTCAATGTCCTGAGACCTAGTCCAACTTTCTTGAGGTCCTGGATACTGATTTGAACTTGTGGAGGCCTGATTGGGTAGAGGGGTTGGTTCTGGAGTAGACACATGATCATTGATTGGATCTTGAGTGTCTATCAGATCACTGAGATTGTTTGGATCTTGCGTATTTTGAACAGGCTGATTGATAACATCAGTGTGTGTATGTGCCTCAACAAACTCAGTGATGGTTGGGTTAGGTAGGTTGTGAGGGATTATGTAATAGGAGAGATTAGCATCATCTTGATACTGAGTAGAAAGATTGTTTTCAGACAGATATTCATCAGGAGGATATCTTGAAGAATTATCAATTCCTATCTCTTCTACTGAGGCAGTTGAGAACCTGATTGCATCAGTGCTCTCATCAAAGGTAACATGAAATGTTTCCTCAGTCTGCTGTCTCCTTGTGTTGAACACTTTGAAGGCTTTTGAGACAAGTGAGTATCCCAGGAAGTATCCATCATCGGCTTTTGCATCAAATTTCCCTAGGTGATCCTTATGATTATGAATAAACACAGGACACCCAAAGACATGAAAGTAGCTGATGTCAGGGATTCTTCCTTTGAATAACTCATATGGGGTTTTCCCATGTCTCTTGACAATTATGGATCTGTTTTGTGTATAACAGGCAGTTTTGACTGCATCAGTCCAAAAATGGTTGGAAAGGACTGATCCACATAGCATTGTCCTAGCAGCTTCAATGAGTGTTTTGTTTTTCCTTTCAGCAACACCATTTTGTTCAGGTGTGTATGGAGAGGAAAAGTTTTGGGAAATACCTTTCTCATCACAGAAACATTCAAGTTCATTATTTTTGAACTCAGTCCCATTGTCAGTTCTAATTTGTTTGACCTTAATGTCATTTTGATTTTCAATGTTCCTGACAAAGGACATGATTGTTTCAGCTGCCTGACTCTTTTTGATCAGGAAGAATACCCAGGTGTATCTAGAGTATTCATCCACTATGACCAGAGTATACTTCTCATGGTTAACAGACCTTGGACTGACAGGTCCAAATAGATCCATATGGAGAAGATGTAGGCAGTTCCTGATGGAAAAGTTGGTTTTGGTTTTAAAGGATGCTTTGTGATGTTTACCTTTTTCACAAGCTGAGCATGGTTTATCCTTAGAAAACACAAGAGATGGTAAGCCAAGGACCTTGTTTTGTTTTACAAGATTGTTAATGTTCTTAAAGTTCAGGTGGGTGAGTCTCTTATGCCAGAGCCAGTTGAGTGTATCAGTGGCCTTAGCAAAGAGACAAGTTCCATCCTGAGTTAGACTGGACATGTCTAATACATAAACATCTTGTCTTCTTAGTGCAATGAGGACAATTTCCTTGTTTGCATTGAAGATGGTTCCTTGCTTATCATCAAACTGAACTATGTATTTTGCATCACATAGTTGACTGACACTGATCAGATTATACTTAAGACCATTTACATATGCTATCCTAGTAAAGACAATACCATTGCAGTTTACTAAACCATAACCTTCAGTGAGACATGATGAATTATCAGCAAATATCACTTTGGGTCCTGGTTCTTCCACATATTTGTGCAGACACTCCTTAACACCAGTCATGCTCCTTGAACATCCACTGTCTAGATGCCAAACAGGATCCCTGGCATGCTTCTGCACAAATAGTAAACTAGGTCAGTTCTTTCTAGGACTCCATTTCATGGAGGGTTTGGTATTGTAGGTCTTTATGAAAGTATTAATTGATTCATGGTCAGAGGTTGAGTGGATTGAGCTACCACATGTTTTGCATTTGGTTGCAGGGGTAGCCTCAGTAGTCTGAGAGGATTGTTTCATTCCTCTTCTTGACTGAATGACCTTCTCTTTTCCTGAGGATTTCTGAGTAGAACTTCTTCTAGATTCACAATGTTTGTCATATTGACAATCCTCAGGGTGGTGGTCATTGAATCCACACAAAGGGCAGGGTGGAAAAGGCTTGGCCTTTTGTTTCTGTTTTTGCTTAGAATCAGAAGGGTAGTTCAGGCACTGAGCCTTAAGTCCTGAAAAGTTTGACATGACTGAGCATTGTTTATGATCAGAGGTCCTGTGATCTTCCTTTTTGCAAATCATGCAATAAAGGACTCTATAGCAATCATCAGTGAGATGATTTGTATAGTTGCATAGCTCACATCTTTTCAGGGGTTTTGTGGGTTTGGGTTTGGTCTTTGAGGAAGTTGGTCTTAGTTCCTTCTTGGATTGAGAAGATTTCTTAGAAGATGCAATCTTCTCTCCTAGCTTCCTGACCATTTCAGCCAACTGATCAAATTTTGAGTCAGGGCTTTGGGTTGTTTCTTCAGAAGGGACTGAAGTTGATGAGTCATCAGTATTTACTGAGACATCAAGGTTTGCTCTCTTCAGAATGGTTGTTCCCCTTCCTGATCTCTCCTTTGGAGAGTGTGGTGAGAAGACCATATGTGGGAGGCCTAAGTTAGGTGCAGCAACCTGCAGGGTATTTAGTGGAGGAAGTGGAGGGTATGATTCTGATTCAGACTCATTCAAGGACTCAGTGATTGATTCAGTGAGTTCAAGCTTACTGAGTTTTTCAGTGAGTCCAAGCATATTTTTCAAAGCCTGACTTTCAGGAAGCAAGATCTTTCCATTCTCAAAGTTTGGTAACTTACTGACTGGGTTGTCCCTGACAATCCAGTCATTTGACTTGGGAAGCAATTCTTGCTCAAAAGATATGCCAGCTGGAACAAAGTTTATTTCATTTTGACACACAATTGGATCAACCATAAGAGGGTCAATGCCAATGGTTTTCTGAGAGATTAATCCCACAGTGTCAAAAACCTTAGGGTTCTTCTTGGTCCAGCTTTGAATGATAGCCTTTTCTTTGTTAAGTTCAGTTTGAAGGACTTTGTTTTGTTTCAAAATCTCAGTGTTCTGAATTTGTAGAGTTATTGTTTCTAGTTTGGCTTGCTTAAGTACAAGCAGTTCATCTCTACATTTGTTCAATTCTGACACAATATTGTTATATTTTGACAACAAGTTAAGCCTTTGTTCCTCAAGAAACTTTAAATCAACACAAATATAATTCTTGTAAGACTGCCAATCAGAATCATCATCCATAGAAAGTAAAGTATTTACCTTCTTCATGGTGATGTTGACCCACTCTCCATTTCTAGCATGGCCTTTTCCCACAGCCACCTGATCCTCTTCAGAAAGTGCCATCAGTGCACTAACTCTTATCTCCTCATCTGAGGAAACCTCTTCATCATCCCAATCATATGCTTCAGCTATTAAAATCTTGTTCTTTGTCTGAATAGGTTTAGATGTTTGAGCAGCCTGAGGCAATATGGGGTTAGTTTCAAGAAGTGCAAGTTTAGCTTTGATATTCCTATATTTTGTTTCAAAATCCTTTTGACCCTTGTTTTGGAATTGTTGGGTGGACTGAAACATTTTAGGTTGAAACTTGCTAGTTCCTGAAAATTTGTAAGAAGGTTCTGAGATAGTTTTAGAATAATAGTCCCTAGCAAAATGACCCTTTTTACCACATTTAAAGCATTCCGTGGTCTCATTTGCTTTTGATTTTGTAAAGTTGGACTGATTTCTTTTGATGAAACGTTTTGAACTAGCAAGAAGTGCCCTTTCTTGGAATTCCAAGTTCAGGTCATTCAGGTACTCCTCATCAGTCCTTTCATCAATTTCTTCTTCAGAATCCTCTTGAATATCCTGCACAACACCATTAGAATAGAAAGCAGTTGATATGGGTGTGGAGGTTAAGGCCTTTTTGGACTCAAAGGCTTTTGAGTCAGGGTATCTCCTTGAGATCAAGTTGTCTTCGTAGACAAACTTCCCATAAATTTCAGGGAGCTCAAGGGTCTGAATGTGGTTAGCATTCCTCAGGCCTTGTGAGAAGTTGAGCCACTTCTCAGGGAGGCTGTTGACAAAGCCAACATTTGTCTCATGTTTGGACAGTACAACACCATCATTTGATAATTCATTTATCAAAGTCTTGTATCTGGTGTAGGTCTGTGAGAGACTTTCAGAGTCTTTTGCCCTGAAAGTATTATACTCAAGTTTAAGGTCCATGACCCTATTTTCCTTGGTATCTGAGGGACCCTCAAAGCTGTTTACCAAGTCATCCCAAGTTTGCTTGGCTGTTAGACAGTTGATGACTGATTCCATTACATCGTCAGGAAGACATGATATAAGGATGTTTTTCAGGCGTTGGTCTTGATTAACCAACCTCCTCTCATCAATGGTCCATTGGGCCTCAGGCTTGTTTAGCCCTGTGCCAGTCTTTGGGACAAATGGGCCATCCCTGATACATGTGATGTAGTAGGGTCATGTGATGTAGTAGGGTTCCATACCAGTAAGATAGCAAATCTTACGCTTCTTCCATTTGCTAAATTTCCCAGCTTCAAGTCTGGGTGCAACAGCTGAGTAGCTGCCACCTTTTTTGTCGACTAGCTGGGGTACATTGATATCAGCCATAGTAGGATCTTGGTTTTAAAAACCTAGAGCACTCTTGGTTTGTTTAAAAGATTTTATAAACCAGAGGCTCTGATACCACTTGTAGGTCCCTTTACACGATTAGAGTTAACTAGAAAGTTAATCTATTTGTGTTAATGACTAATACAATGTTTAAGGATAATTCTAACAGTTATAAAACGTGAATATAAAAACAACAATATTTTTCAACGTTTAAATTCTTATTAGAAATAATTCCAAGAATCTATACCCAAGTGTTTTGCGGAACAAACACTTGGGATTGAATAGACAAGGGTATGGGGTGTCTCCTATCGAAACTCAAGTTTTACTTGAGTGGTAACAATATACCCACTGAGCTATCTCAGTGAGTTGTATACTCTTTGTAGGAGAGAAGTTCCTTTGTAAAAGTTCAAGACTTTAAATATACAAAGCACACTTTAACTTCTCTCCCATCTGATCTATTTATACACAAGTAATCTAAGTATAAGTGATTAAATATAATACAAGTTGTTGAGGTTGCGTGTCTGACAATTACAAATAGTAATTGTCATTTCCAAGAACCAATAGGAAAGGGGTAATAAGACTTTGGGAGTTGTTGGCTGACACTCCATGACTTTTGGCCGCAATAGGGAAGGTTGGATCTGACAAGAGAAGAGTGTTGGGCTGACACTATTATCTTCTCAGATCTTTTCCCTATTGTTCCCGCCTTTTCTTCAGGCGTTGGTTCCTCAGTCCTTCAATCACTTTGTTGGTTGAGGAGACTGGGGTTCAGTGAGTTCTTGTCCAACACTCATTGAACCATCATCTTCTTCTTTGGCTTAAGTCCTACTCAGGGAGTACCGCCTTCCTGAGTAGTGAATCCTTCTTCTTGAATTCGCCTTAAGCATCCTAAAGATGACTCACTGAGAGATTGTTCTCTCAGTGACTTGAATTGTTCTCGGTTTAAGTTAACACTTAGTTAATTTGTGTCCAAATCATGTTTGAAGCATTCTTGGGTTTTTCATGACCCAACAGAGTCTGTTAAGAATCAAGAGTCACCAAAACCTGATAGGATGCGACAAGAGTTTAGGAAAAATCACAACTTTGGTCCTAAGAGATGTTTTGTGTGTGGTAGTTTAAGTCACCTGATTAAGGATTGTGACTTTCATGAGAAAAGGATGCAAATAGAGGCTGAACTAAGAAAGAATAAGAGAGTTAATGATCACATGAATAATAAACCAGTTTGGAACAATGCTAACAGGATTAATCATGCAAATAAGTTTGTGACTAGACCTGCACAAGTTAATTATGGTAATATTAGTTATGCTAGACCAAATTCTGGTAGACCAAACTTTAGTTCTGGTGGATCAAGCTTTAATTCTGGTAGATGAAACTTTAGTTCTGGTAGACTAGATTTTAGTTCTGGTAGACCTAATGTGAGTTCTGTTGGTCAAAATGCTAATTATGTGAGGCCAAGTGTTAATTCTGGGTGGTTTAATCATTCTGGACCCAGACAATCAGTTAATAAACCACAGGTGAATTCTTCTAATCAGAGAACCAATTTTTATAAATCAAAGTCACCTGTGAGGAGTCCTTTTGTTAATAATACAGCACAAGCTTCAAATTCAAGTGCTGTAAGGGAAAATGGGGAATCTGCTGTTAAGTCCCCAGCATATTGGTCTTGGGATCCTTTTCAGAACACACTTACCTATGAATCTAAGACCAAAAGTGGATCAAGCTCATACAAGACCTATAAATATGTTGATCCACAGGGCAGACCCAAGTCCTCTGTGGCTTGGGTCCTGAAGAGAAACTAATCTCTCTACTTTTGTGCAGGAACATCCACTGAAGTACATGGAAGACAAAGGAATATTTGATAGTGGGTGCTCTGGGCACATGCTGGTAACAAGAACCATCTGAAAGATTTTCAAGAATTCCAAGGAGGTTCTGTTAATTTTGGAGGTAGTAAAGGTTATATAACTAGTAAAGGTAGAATTGTGATAGGCAATTTAGAGTTTGACAATGTATCTTTTGTAAGGGAACTAGGGCAGTTTAACCTTTTCTCCATATCACAAATTTGTAATAAGAAGCATAAGGTGCTTTTTAGTGAAACTGAATGTTTTGTCTTGACTTCGGACTTTAAGATGCCTGATGAAAGTCAGATCCTTCTTAAAGTTCCTAGACAATACAACATGTACAGTTTTGATATGAAGCAACCTGATCCTTCAAAAGGTTATGCCTGTTTACTTGCAAAAGCTACATTAGATGAATCTAAATTGTGGCATAGGAGGCTAGGGCATGTAAACTTTAAGAATATTAATAAGTTAGTGAAGAATAACTTGGTTAGAGGATTGCCTTCTAAAGTGTTTAAGAATGATCATGCATGTATGGCTTGTAATAAGGGGAAACAACATAGGGCATCTTGTAAGGCTAAGTTAGATAGGATTGTCACTGAGCCTTTGCATACCTTACATATGGATCTATTTGGCCCCACATCCATTCAAAGTATTAACCATGCAAGTTACTGCCTTGTCATAACTGATGATTGCACTAGATTCTGCTGGGTGTTCTTTATGTCTAGGAAAGATGAGACTTCACCATTGATTCAAACTTTCATTAGGAAAATTGAAAACCAACTTAATAAAAAGGTTAAAATCATTAGGTCTGACAATGGCACTGAATTCAAGAATAGGAGCATGATTGATTTTTGTGGTAATAAAGGAATTAAGCAGCAATTTAGCAATGCTAGGACTCCACAGCAGAATGGAGTTGCTGAGAGAATGAACAGAACACTAATTGAGGCAGCTAGGACTATGCTAGCAGACTCATTCTTACCCACAACCTTTTGGGCCGAAGCTGTAGCATCTGCTTGCTACATTTTCAATAGGGTTAGAGTGACCAAGCCTCAAAACAAAACACCTTATGAGCTTATTTTTGGTCAAAAATCAGTTGTTAGCTATATAAGGCCTTTTGGGTGTCATGTGACCATTCTTGATACACTTAGTGTTCTAGGCAAATTTGAAGGAAAGTCTGATGAAGGGTTTCTAGTTGGGTATTCACTGAATAGTAAGGCCTTTAGGGTTTACAATCTAGTGACCAAGAAAGTAGAGGAAAATCTTCATGTTAACTTTCTTGAAGAAAAACCCAATGTGCAGGGATTAGGACATAGATGGATGTTTGACATTGATTACTTAACAGATTCTATGAACTATATTCCTGTCTCCAAGGAGAATCAAGCTAACCCTGATGCAGGTACCCAAGATTCTTCAAATGCAGGGAACACTGATCAAGAAAGTGAAAGTGCAGAGCTTGTTGTGATTCCTACCACAGAGGTCAACCATGTTGCTGTTAATGAAGGAACAAAGAAATCTTCAAGAAAAAGGAAGGAAACTGTTCACAAGCCTAAACCAATGGACGTAGGAGTTACTCCTACAAAGGTTCCAGAAGATATCTTGTCCTTCAGAGAAGAAGTAAATGTTTTGGCTAATAAACACCTTGGAAAGGTTGATACCATAACTAACTTGGTTAATCCTGGTAGTGGACTCAATAATACTGCTACCAGTATTAACTTAGATAAGTCTGGTAGTGATGCTATTAAGTCTGTTGAGCCTGAATCTACTCCAAATGCTGATGTTGATGATTCTGAGATGCCTGACCATGAGATCTTTGATCATCCAGATGAGGGTATTTTTGATGGGGCTTCTTATGATGAAGAAGGGGTAGTTACTGACTTCAATAACCTACCTACTGAAGTTGATGTTGATCCAGCTCCAACACTCAGAGTTCATAACATTCATCCCAAAAGTCAGATTATTGGTGATCTAAAGTCAGCTGTTCAAACCAGAAGTAAAGTGCAAAAGATTCCTACATCTCATGCACTTATCAGTCTTATCAAGAAGCAGCAAAGGGTCACACCACAAGGATCAACAACACTGCTTGTTTGCCTGCTTCCTTTCTCAGAAGGAACCCACCAAAGTCTCTGAAGCACTTGATGATGAGAGTTGGGTGGAAGCAATGCAAGAGGAGTTGTTGCAGTTCAAGTTGCAGAAAGTTTGGGTTCTGGTAGATCTACCTAGTGGAGCAAAAGTTATAGGCACAAAGTGGGTCTTCAGAAATAAAAGGGATGAAAGAGGAGTGGTTGTTAGGAACAAGGCAAGACTAGTGGCACAAGGATATAGACAGGAGGAAGGGATAGATTATGATGAGGTCTTTGCTCCTGTAGCAAGGATTGAGGCTATTAGGTTATTTTTAGCCTATGCATCATACATGGGGTTCATAGTCTATCAAATGGATGTGAAGAGTGCCTTTCTGTATGGCACCATTGAGGAAGAAGTATATGTTCATCAGCCTCCTGGCTTTATTGATCCTACTAATCCAGGCAAGGTGTATAAAGTCATTAAAGCATTATATGGTCTCCATCAAGCTCCCAAAGCTTGGTATGCAACTCTCTCCAAGTTTCTTGAAGAGCATGGGTATATAAGAGGTGTAATTGACAAGACCTTATTCATCAAAAGAAACAAAAAGGATATCATCCTGGTTCAAGTTTATGTGGATGATATTATTTTTGGGTCTACTAAAAGGTCTTGGTGTGAGGAATTTGAAGCATTAATGAAGGGGAGGTTTCAGATGAGTTCTATGGGTGAACTCACCTTTTTCTTAGGACTGCAAGTGAAGCAATCAGAAGATGGACTCTTTATCTCTCAAGACAAATATGTTGCTGAGATGCTGGAGAAGTTCAACTTTACCAATATGAAGGCTGCAGTCACCCCCTATGGAGAACAAAGTTCCATTGACAAAGGATGAGGATGCTGAAGATGTGGATGTCCACCTCTACAGATCCATGATAGGTTCTCTAATGTATCTTACTGCTTCTAGACCTGACATTATGTATGCAGTCTGTGTTTGTTCACGTTTTCAGGTACATCCAAAGACTTTACATCTTCATGCTGTGAAGAGAATCTTTAGATACCTAAAGGGCAAACCCAATTTGGGCCTTTGGTATCCTAGAGAATCATCTTTTGACCTGGAAGCCTATTCAGATAGTGACTATGCTGGAGCAAGTCTTGACAGGAAATCTACAACAGGAGGTTGTCAATTTCTTGGAAGAAGGTTGATTTCCTGGCAATGCAAGAAGCATACTATTGTAGCTACATCTACCACTGAAGCAGAATATGTAGCTGCTGCAAATTGCTGTGGTCAAGTCTTGTGGATTCAAAATCAAATGTTGGATTATGGGTTAAATTTCATGAACACTATAATTCACATAGATAATGAGAGCACTATTTGCATAGTTAAGAATCCTGTATACCACTCAAAAACTAAGCACATAGAAATCAGGCATCACTTTATTAGGGATTGCTATGAAAAGAAGCTAATTAGAGTGGAGAAAATACACACAGATTTTAATGTTGCAGACCTCTTAACTAAAGCATTTGATGGCCCTAGGTTTAATTACTTGGTGGTTAGCATTGGCATGATGAACCCATAGCTCAGTTTAAGGGGAGGTTGAACTCAAGGGGAGGTCAATATGTATAGTTTGCAAACCAGTACTTAGGATATTTTTAATTCTGGTAGTTCTACATTTTAAGTCTTGTAGTTATTTTTAGTTCTGGTAGTGGTTTTTAAATATTTTTCTTGTATACTTGTTTCTTTGCATCTTGTGTTTAACTTTGTTTTGCAGAAGTCAACTTTTATTGTTATTGCTAGTGGATACAAGGAAATAATAAGATCAAAAGAAGGAAGCTTTCATTCATAACCATCAGTTACATACAAGCTACAAAACAAAATAAGATCAAAGCCTAAACATAAACAAGCCAACTGTCACCACCTACATCTTCCTTTTGCCCTTGTCCTTCAAATCAGGCATGGTTTTCTTGGTCCCTTTCTCCCCAAGTTGATCTCTCACTTTTGGGCTTAAGAGTCCTAGAACCTGTTTGTTTGGATTTGGGTTAGGCAACACAATGCTTTTCTTGGAGGACACATTCTTTGAAGTCTTTGCTGCTTCATCTTCCGGTTCTTTTGCTGTAAGATCATACGCAGCTAGCCAACGTTTGAGTATTGTCTTCCTTGATAGCTTGTTCCTTAGCTTTGAGGTGTAGCCAAGTGGAAAATACCCTTCCCATCCTCCATCAGATGACTCAGAGGAAGAGTCAGATGAAATCTCAATGATGTTTGTTGGGGAGGAATCCATTATGTTCAGTTTTGTGACACAAGCTTTCTTTTTGATACTAAGATGGTTTGGTATTGACTAAAAGAGAGCTTTTATAGCAAACATCAAGGTTTAAGGCAATTTAATGGTTGGTTGGTATAAGAATTAATTCCTGCAGGCATGGAATTAATTAAGGTCTTAATTATGGTAACATTGGGAAGTTGACGTATCTTGTATAGTTTTGTCACTTTAATTATGGTAAATTTTTTTTAAGTTAAAAAAAAAAAAAAAAATTATTTTGTTTGGTTTTTATTTCGTTAACTAGGATTTTAAATTTTTAATTGGGTAGCTTTAAGTTTTAAATCTATTAGTTAATGTTTGTCTTTCTTGTACAATTATTTGTTTCCATATTTTTTTTGGTGCTTTGGACTAAGTTTTTGCAGGAAAAACTTGGATTGGTGATAACACAATGTTTTGTTCGTGCTTGCTCAGTGTGTAAGTCGCATTCTTGAGTTAAGTCTGGTGAGTCACTTGTTTAAGTCTGGTTGACCAAACTTAGGTCTGGTAGTATAAATTTTTTTACCGTTAGGTCTGGTCTGTCAAATCAGGATTTTTATTATCAAAATACGACCGTTGCATATTTTTCGAGGGAAATAGGTATAAAAGGATAAATTTTAATTAATCTCTTATTTTTATTACTTATTTACTTCCAATTTTAAATCACTTGATTTTCGGACCAAAATACTCTGTTTTTAACTACCAGCTCTTAAACCCTAATTTGATTTACAACCAGCACTTAATCAATTTCTCATCTATGGCTTCACTTAAGTTTGTTGACAAGCATAATCAAGTTGGATTCTTGAAGAAACCAGATCAGAGTGATGGATTTGAGGAGATTGTTGATTTCTTAAGAGGTTCAAATCTTCGGTACGCTTTAACTGCTAATCCAAATATTTATGCATCTCTTATTAGGCAATTTTGGGGGTCTGTGACCTATGAAACCCTTGCTGATAATACACCACAGTTAAGGGCAACTGTTGATTCACATGACTTCACCATTACTGAAGCTTCCATTCGGAGTAGTCTCCAATTGGGTGATGCTTCAGGGGAATATATTTTGGTTAATGATGATTTGTTTGCGGGTTTAAAAACTATAGGATATCCTACTGATGGTAGTTTTACCTTTTGGAAAAGTTATTTCACACCACAGTGGAGGTTTTTGATACACCACTTGCTCCATTGCCTAAGTCCTAAAAGTGGAGGCTGGGATCAATTTGGAAGCAACATTGCTTCTGCCTTGGTCTGTCTTGCACTTGGAAGGCCTTTTAATTTTTCAAAATTGATTTTTGATGGCATGGTTGCAAATTTTAAAAAGGAAAAATCTAGGTTCTTAATGTATCCAAGATTTATACAAATGATCTTTAAGTTTGAAACAGAGGATAAATTGCCATATCTCAGTGTGGGCTTTACACCAAAATTTTTTGCAAACATGAAAAGAAATTTTAATGGAGCCCATTGGCCTTTATTGCCTGCTATGCTTGGTGGTGCTACTAACCCTGCAGGTACATCTGAGGCTGCACAAGAGCCAACTCATGAAGAGCATGCACAGGAACCTACTCAGTCATCCTCACCACACCAAAGTCATTCACCATCTCCCATCAGAACTCCTACACCTATATCCTCTCCTAAACCCTCACCACAGCCTACACATGTTCCAAGTCCTATACAGGAGGAGGAATCTGCTCAGATGTCTGTGGAAGATCTTTTAACCCTGGTTCCAACCCTAGTCAAGAGAATAGATGCTTTGGAGAAGGCAAATACTGCTAAAAGTAGAGCTATTCTCACTTTGGTAAAGAAAGTCAAGAAGTTGGAAACTATTTTGAAAGATAAAGGGATTCAGTTCAGTGTTGAGGAAGGGGATGAAAATTCTTCCAAACAGGGGAGGAATTTTGGTGAAGAACAAGATTTTAGAACACCTTCACAAGATAAGTCTGCTGGTATTAAGGATGTAAGTCCAGAAACAAGGGAAGCAGCAGAGACCTTAGCTCAATCTTTCAGCAAGATTAAACAACAAAGGAAGCTAAAGAGAAAATTAAGGATTGAAGAAAGTGAAGATGAAGGGGTTCATTCTGCTAAGTCTGGTGATAATGCTGGTGATGATAAGTCTGGTGATAATGCTGGTAATAATAAGTCTGATGGTAAGTCTGTTGAAGAAAAGAGAAAAGGAAAGGAGATTTATGTTGAATCTCCTAAAACAAAGAAGTCAAAGCTACAACAGAGACAAGATCAAGCATCTCAAGCTTTGATTGACAGATTACAAGCTCAAGAAAGGGAAGAATTGGAAAAGGAAAAAGAACAGGAAAGACCAGATGAATTGTATGCTAGGAGAGTAGCAGAAGAGCAATTGATTGAAGGAGATGATGAACTAAGAGCAAAACTTGAAGAACTTAAGTCAACTCCACGGTTGACTATAGAAGAAAAAGCTAAACAACTAGCTGAGTTCATCAATATCAGAAGAAGTAAAGAAAATTTGGGAGATTTTATGTCTGTGATGAGACAAACTCAGAAGAAAGCCAAAGTTCAAAAGAAGATGACTAAGAGTGAACAGATGCATAGTATGAAGATGTATTTAACAGAAGAAAGAGTATGGCTAGAAAAAGAAAGTCAAAAAAGAAAAGTCAAGAAGAGGAGTCAGAAGAAGAAGCAGCTTCATCTGAGGGGGATACTATGGGAACTATTGAAAGCTCAAAGAAGCCAGCTAAGATTGTCAGGTATAAGATCATTAAGTCTGGTCAAAGGGCAACATATCAATTAATAAGAGAAGATTATTCTAATGTGATGTATATGAATTTCCCTGCAATTGTACATGATGTGAGTAGGGAAGATCTCATTGAGTTATATAAGTTGGTTAACATTAAACATGGAGATAATGTCCCTGAGGAAGAATATGAAAGAGTCTTTTGGGGAGACTTGAAAATAATGTTTGAACCACCTTCTAAAGAAGATGAGATCTGGAAGCTGCCTGAGCAACAAAGAATGATTAGATGGGCATATTATGATAGATGCCAAGTACATTGTCTGTCTTTGGTTAATGCTAATATATATATGCTTGCAGAAGTTGAGTATCCCTTATCACCTGAACTCTGCAAGAAAATGTTGGAAAGGAAGTTATATGCAGACAAGAAAGATGAAGTTTATGAAAGGATTTTGGATTTGATCAAGATTCAGTATTTGAAGGAGACATTGTTGGATTGAGAGTGTTTGAAAGAATTTTCATAAGTTGTGAGTAGGACTATTGGAACTTCCTAATTGGTGGAGGTGCATAGCACTAACACAACAAAAGGTCATCAGTCCACCTTGTCTAATACACACAAGGACTGGCTAATCCTGAGCAAACGGCTACAGGTAAAGATATTCCAAATCCGTTTATGGTTGGCAATTTACCAAAAATTGTATGGTATTCAACTCACCATATCTTAGATAGTGAAGAGTTGACTAGCCCACAAGATTATGGTTTGTGGTAAAGGCTGTGGAAATCCATAAATGGTTATCAATTCACCTTGATGAGGTGTTTTCCGTCAAAAGAATTAGCTAGTCCAAAAGGGTACGGCTTTTCGTAAAGACAAAACAAATCCGTTGATAGTTGATGATTTACTAAAAATCATATGGTTATCAATGTACCATGGTCTTACACACCAAACATTGGCTACTCCAGTAGTGATGGCTATTGGTAAAGAGACATCAAATCCATTAATTTTCAATGATTCACCTCTCAAAGGAGTTAACACACCTGGAAGTGATGAGAATAGTATGAAACTTAAACTGAATTGATTTACAAGTAGTCATGGTTGCTGTGAAGATCAAGTGAATTATATCAGATGGATGCTGCAAAGATCAGATCAGATGGTGGACAAATTATCAAGGTTCAAGTTGTTGATACAAAGCATTTTTGAAGATCAAGATAATTCCAAGAGTTAAAGACTAAATCCTCAGAAGCTTACTTAGAAGAAACTTGAAGTTCATGGAGCATGAAGATCAAGTTAGGGGAGGATTGTTGGGAATTATCAAAAGAAGACTTAATGGGAAAACAGATTTAAGTCTGGTGGCGTACAAGATTAAGTCTGTTAGTGTATTTTGTAATATTAAATCTGGTAGTACAATATTATGTCTGGTAGAGTATAATATAGTTAAGTCCGGTTGACTTATTAAGTTAAGTCTGGTCGTGTATTTTAGAGATAAGTTAGAGATAAGTTAGGAAAGGATTTGAAGTTATCTTTAGAGAAGATACGTAAATCCTTATGCAAGTTTTGTATCTAGGGTTTCCTTGGTGTATAAAAGGAACCCTAATTCATAGTTTAGAGATGACGACGAAGATTGTAATTCAGTAAACGATTATTAATAAAAAGTTAGTTATATTCTTCATTGTTTGTGTTAAGTTTCCACATTAGCATAAACAAAGTGTTAGAGTCTCTACTTAGATTGATTTGATTTATTCAAGTCATCTACTAAGTTGTTAAAGGCTACTTAGAGATCCATATTCATGTGGACCAACACTCTAGGGCGTCAATATGAACCTATAAAACAAAAAAAATTAGTACAATAGAAGCTATGTCTTAAGACAGATATGTCATATACGACCAAGTGTATAGACAATGCAATATGAGTACTAGACTGACGATCCTTCTGGTTTGAGGACGTCAAGAAGCACCTAAAATAAAAGAAGGAGAATATTCAATGCAAACTTCATCTTTAGATGAGTATGCTATATACGATAAAGTGTATATGATGATAAACCTACAATGAAATGATTAGTGCAATATATTTCATCTCAAAGAAAAATAAGATGTATATATATGATGCAATATATCAATGATATAATCACAAGCAACTCAAGACAGAGAACTATGATTATTTAGCAAACCATGTCATAAGGTGTAATCTTCTAATAAGAATTACAATCACAAGAATATAATAAGATAAAATCCTACAAAATAATGCCTAGATGGAAAATATTAGAAGTGAGTGGTGCTAGTGTTGGTGTTGGTTTACTAGTAGGTTTTTCGCTAATCCATTGAGGGTGATGATTAGTGAAAGAGGTGATGGTTATCATGAATGCAATGAATTTAGAAACTCGTATGTATAGCAAATGCTATAAGAGTATTGAAGATGGTTAAGGTTATGACGTTATCATTTACCACAGATGATGCATCATGCCATAATATATGCTCGAATGGAATAAAGAGAAAGTGAAGACAATGATCACTTAGGAATAGAAATTCCATATGCAACAATTAGAAACACTAGATACCTATATGAGGATGAAAATTACATTATATGATGGGAGAGTGTTGGTTGGACCAACGTGTTGAGAGTGATGGTTTTGATATATCATTTGCACTGACAATGACGTGCTTGATATGAATCAAGAATGAAAAGGATGAGATCCTATGATGGTGTTCTAGACAATGAAGTTGTGAGATTAAGGTTAAAAAGAAAATCCTAGACTCGTTGGTTGTGAGAGGGTTGTTTGTTTTAAATGGTTAAAAACTGAACTAGGTACCCACGGATTGGGCGAAACCAAATTTTTGGTTCCGTCCATCTTATCAAAGGGTACCTTGGGACCAGAGTTTGGTTTGGTCATGTTTTGTCATTTTTGATCAAATGAAGGTTCGATCTAAGATCTATCTACTTATAACTACGGATTAGGTTCCATTAATCCTAGTCAAAGTTTAAGGAGACTCAATGGTTCTTGTTTAAGAGGTTTGAAACACTTGTGATTTTGTGAACTGATTTTAACTAAATGGTGTGAACCTATGTGTTGGTATTTGAGGGTGTAAGGGACATGAGTGAATGTTCTTTAATACAAAAAGACAATTATATGAATGAATTTCTCTCCCCCTTAATCGGTGGACATCCAACATAATGTGTAATGTATTGAATGAAATATGACAATGCAGGTTAATAAAAGCGATGAGCTTAATAATGCTTTTGTGGATGTTGGTTAATATACAAAGAACTTCATCCTCGAAGTTATGTAGCTTTTCTCTATCAATGCGAGATGATCTCATACCGAGGTAAGTGGTTTCCTCATGAGAGGTGTATTGTTATAACTAAAAGATGATGGAGATGTTGTTAGGAAAGCGGAAGCAATAATGCAATTTGGAAAGAGGTCAATTGAAAAATATGCAAACACAAATTTCAATCCTCTAAAACTTAATTCTATCTGCTATAAAAACTATATGCAAGTGAATGGATCCCATAAACATATTACTAATCTATATAGCAATAAAGGGATTAAAATTATGCAAAAATAGGCATAACAAAGTGAGATAACAAATAATCTATTATCAACCTACAAGACAAAAGTCTTAATGGCAAAAGATGTGATTATGATTGAAATCATAAGATAACATATTATATAAACAAAACAAATAAAAAGTTACCACATAGCATCAAGGCAAATAATCATATTACAAGAGAGCATGACATTGTTTGAGATACTACATTGTGAAATTGTTTTGATGTTAGGCTTAGTCACTTAAGCATACTTACCCATTAATTAACTCAATGATCTATGCGATTAATAAAAATGACTTCTGAATGTTTATCATTCCAAAAGTACTTTAACAAATTATAGGTGCACACATGGCAAACAAATAGTGTGACAAAGTTACAAAAGAAGTGAGACGACAGATTCATGCAAACTGTTATATCATTTTGGAGCATGTATCATTTAGGCTATCCTACGAAAAGGCTCAATGAATGTCAACAAAAGACATGACCTTTCAAAAATAGAAACATCATATAAAAAACATGACATATCATGAGTTAACAAGTAACATGTTAATCTTGCGAAATATCTTATCACAAGTATCATTTAAATCATGTTAACATCTAGTACCATGAAACATATATAAGCATGCAGACAAAACCTTTATAAGGTTTACACATTTGACTATCAATCATGATAACGTCAAGATACTTAATATTCCTAAGACAAGATAAATTATCTTATTTTAATACTTACTTTAGGCAAGTATATGAATACAGATTTTTCAAGTTGGAGAATGAATATGAGACTATTACTAGCGGTGCTCAATTCAGGCTAAAGATGACCATTTTTACAGGTGATTCCACATGCCCAATTTCTCTCCTGGAAGCAATTTAACCGTTAGGTTAAATTGAGTTTCTAGTGCAATAGGTTCTCTAGTAGTCATTCTCATGTTAGAAAGATAGGAATTCCTATTTTTACCTATTGAAGTATATAAAAGATGATAATTCACCAATACTTGACTTAATGAGACTCAACTATATCTATTAAAACTAAGGTGATGAAGATGTCATGTTTTACACGAGAATTTGACAAATATGTGTCAACATATTTTAATCTTGTGTTTGGAATCTAAGGTTATTGCATGATCTAATGGATGATATCTTTTATGTTGAGTTTAAGTATGTGTTATGAAAGTGATTTGATCATCTAAGACCAGGAAGTGTGTTTGTGTATGATAATGGACTATGTTAAATTAAGAACATTCTCAAGAAAGCTCTTTGGAACAAGAATCTAGGTAAAGTTACCAACTTTAATAGATCTTGTGTATGTTCTAGAGATGTGTAGTTTTAACATTGGATATGCACAAGGTTTGAACTAGAGATTGTTAGTATAGTTCATAGAACTTGCAGATGTTTGTTTAAGATCATTTAGCCGATGAGGTGTAATGAAATCTCTTGTAACACAACCGTTCATGTTGCAAGGAGAGAATGATGCATAGGATATACATTATCCTTTTAACAAGATGAAAACTACACGCATGATTTCTTAGGCATAATGTTTTTCGAAACATCATGTTTTTCTAAATGAAGATATGAACCCGAAGTGTTTGAATATGATAGAATTATCCTAAATAAACTTGGTCTCAAGATTATATTTACTAGATGCTGATACGAGAAATTCGCTTGAGTTTCTTATGTATACTCCTCAGGAGTTATTGTCACTTAGGGTGCATGAAGTTGGCTTTGAGATTGCATTTTAACATATGTTGTTAAAATGTTGATCAAGGTTTAATGAGATTTGTGCAGTAGTTTAACAAAGTATTACTTTGGTAACTTGTGAAAGTGGTACTACTTGAACCTAGTGGAATTTTATCGACAATGAATGTGAGCATCATGTTCATTTGATGGTGGAAGTTCTAATCCTATAGGTGGCAAGGTATGGTTGAGTTTGTTCAATGCATTTGATTTGGTATGAGTTTTTGGACAAATGGTTTTTGAGCAATGCACTCAATGGATTCAAATGATGGTAAGGATTATGGTGTTATTGTACTATGGGAGTAATTAGGTTTCATGGATGTTGAAGACAACAAGGATGGAGACTAATTCATGTGGTCCATTAGTTGATACAACTAGTGGATGATGTGATTTGAAGCTTAGGGTCTGAGACATATCACAAAGGTGATTGTGATGGGTTGATGGTGAAAGAACAAGTGTACTTAGGTGATACAAACCTTCCTATTGGTTTGGAGAGTGTTAGGATAAGTGTCTTAACATATGTTGTTAAAATACTTGGGTGTTGATTCATTCGGATATGACTTTTAATGGCTACAATCGTAAGTCAAATTTACTTGAATATTTCAGACGAAATACTTAAGTTGTCAATCCTAATTTGTTGAGATTGGATAGCATCCAAGGATAGCAAGACTTGATAAGACATCTATAACCTAAGTGTGAGTTATGACTCGATGTAAATCTTTATCGTTTTGACGGATGACATGTTAATCACGTAAGACAATATAAGTTGGACTTGTGATCTATGATATCTTTGCAAACAATGAGTCTGGATTAGTTAGGAAGTTGTCAATTTACAAATCAAGCTAATGGATGAGTAAAGGACGGGAGGATTCAGTGAATGTGTGTAATGATCACAAATACTCAGTGGTCCACGGATTTCCAGGAACCAATTTCAGGGTTCCTTCCTTGGAGCATTTTCATGAAATTTGAAAGTATGATTAGAGATGATTATCCTATTGGTGCAAGTGAGATGTCTTAATCCTAATATAAGTGAACATTAGTGAAAAGAATCCCAGTGATAAAAGTGAGTGATCTTGAGTGCGGGATTTAAACGAAAATTTAAAAATCTAGCTGTTTGTCTGGCGAAACCAAATGACAACACAGGCGGAACCATGATTTTGGTTCCGTCAGGTCCGTGAAGCTAATTTTGGCGGAACCAATATTTTGAACACACGGATCCTTATTTTTATTTCCGTCATATCCGCCAAGCAAAAATTCTAAACAGAGGGCATTTTTCAATCCCTGAAACCTGTTCAAATCCCGTAGTTTCTCCTACAACATGTGTAATTAATTAGTTGTGATTGAACAAGATAGTAATTAACACATGTAAGCATATAGATCAATCCAAGGATAATGAACATACTAATAATAGAAGTTATGCCAAACAGTGGCTTAAGATTAGAAAATTGATAACATCAATATGTAATCGTCCTGCATGACACGGTTAGTTCACATGATCATTCAAAGGTAATTTATTATCTGATGACAAGATAAATACATTAGACATCATCGTTAGAAGCAAATGTACCAAACACCATTTTCAAAGATACTACATGTTTACACATTTTAACACTTGAACTATTAAGTGAGAGTTTGTGCAAGACAATAATTTTCAAGATACTTAACTTGTTTTACTTAGTTCTCATTCCTAAGTAAATTATGCAAGGTTTTCACATAACATATGCAAAAAAATATCTAAGTTTATAAGTAAAACAAAAACAGTTTACCAACTTAGTGCACAAGATCTACCAAATGTCCTATTGTGCATAAACAAAAAATTGATAAACAAGCAAATGAAAATCATGGCAAGATTTACATTTATGCATCAGAAATAAGCAAGTGCAATGACTACTTTCAATAAACAAACAACATGTATTCAAATAACCAAAACAAGTAGTTATATAGCATAACATAAAAGGAAAGATACTTTTCGTCACTTTGTGTTTAAATATGACGATGTATGCCAAGCTTAATTTGTTTTCTTTACATATATAAACATCTCCTATTTTAGCATCATTTCTACTTATGTGACTTATCAAATCATTTACGAAGGGATTTTTCAACTAAATTAATAATTATCCCAAACACTCCTTTCAAAATCGTATTTTTCGTAAATCTGTTTTAAGTACACAATATGACACTCAATCCTTTTAAGAAATATTTTCTTTTATTTTTCAAAGACATATTCAAACTTGTCTACAAAGTAACATTTAACAACAAAATTTCTAAGTGTACTTAGCGAAACATTTTTCATATTATATTCCGCTTCAACGGTAATTTGATACATGGATCGTACTCTATTTTAAAAACCATTTGTTTTGAAAATAAGAGCCACGAGGCTCTGATACCAATTGTGAAAATGTAGAGGGAGGGGGAGGGGGGGGGGGTGAATACGTTACCGTTATAAAATCTTATTTCTTGTTGTATCAAATATCCAATTAAGCTTGTTATAATATGAAAGATGTCAATTATAGTTTATGACTAGCATATACTAAAACAAGTTGTCACACAAGTATAACCAACAAGTCACAACACAAACAATCACATAATGCAAACATAAAAGTAAAGTAGTAAGTAAAAGAAAGCGCAAACCGAACACGATGATTTATAGTGGTTCGGTCACGGAGCTCCTCTCCGCCCTATTCCACTCCCCGAGTACCCAACTCGAGAGTTACTTCACTAGATCAACAAGCTCTCTTCTCAGCGGAGAAAACCTTACAAACGTCGCTTAAACTTTTTCTGGTACAAAGCTAAATACCGGGTTCTAGTTCGAGGTAGAACCGACCTAACGTTGCTTATACAATATTTCCGACACTAAGCTAGATGTCGAGTTCTTTTACAAGGGTACAACCACTCCCGTTATGTTTTATGGCCCAACATAAAAATCTTGTGTTTTATGGCACAAACACATAAACTATCTAATATAGTTTGGTGAATAGATTGTGATGATGCAATGATGTTAACAATGATGATCCATGACAAAAATGTCTAATGGATATGAATGACTAATCTAAATGAACTTCCATTGATATAAAGCCTTCAATGGAGGAAGATCACAAGTTTTCTAAGCTTGTTGTGATAGATCTTCATATATGTATGCTTGTGGTGGATGATGAGTCACGATCTCTGAGCTTGATTCACAGGATCATTTCGAGAGTGTGCTTACAACATAATGAAAGTTAGTAACATTATGATCATGAAGATTAGGGTGATTAATGTATGTTACTACATGGTTATCTACTAACCTAAATGTATGCAAAAGGGTAGAGAGAATGTATATTCAAGTGATTGGTAAATATGAATGAGTGGCCTGCTATTTATAGGCAAATAGATAAAACAGGCCACGGATTGGGCGGAACCAAATCAAGGGTTCCGTCCCTTATGTGATTTGGTTCCGCCAGTTCCCTGACAGCAAATCTTCAAATATCTTTCTAAATCTATCCAAGATATTACCATATCTAATTCTTTGCTTGAAGATCTTTCCATGATATTCTTAAGATCTTCAAGATATCCTAAAGATATCAATGCGATGTATGCAATGATGTCATTGTACAATTTCCGTTTTTAGAATTAAATTGTAAATGAATGTAACATGTATATAAATAAGTAACTTGTATATACTAGCTAACTAATATATGTTCACCAAGTTGTATCATGTTAGTTTATGTGTTACTAAAGATGTTAAACTACTTATGCTATTATGTCATTAACATCATTTTCATGAGTAAGCACATTTGTCTTAGTTTGACACCTAAAGAGTACTTATCCTATTAAACTTAGGAAACATGATGTACAAGTAAAAGTACTTGTATATGCAAAATGTAAAATGAGGTTCTAAGTAGAATGGTTAATCTTTTAAAATACTTAATGACCTAACCGTATTTTAAACATTCTAAATGGTTTGTTAAGGGTTTGATCATAATGCCACATAACAAACATGTACGAACCTGTGTTGTATCATACGAGGACTCGAGAAGTCGAGAGGTGTTGAATGTATGTTGAGACAAAATAAGATTACAAGTAACTTGTATATTTTACGTTATGTATCAAGTTACATGTTTGTCATCAATCAAAACAAACGAAACTGTATAGATTAAATATCGTAATATTTGCACTAACATCCTCCATTTGACTGCTAAGACATAAGAAACCATAGTCAGTTATAAAGGAAAGCTGAAAAGTACTAATGATGCAGACACAGAGCATTTAAATAATAAGATGATAGGAGAGGTTAAATAGTAAGCTTCTATAGTAAATTTACCTGCATCTGATCATTCTTATCATACTTTTATCAAAGCAAAAGACAGTAAAAGTAAAAAATATATACATATAAAGCAAACAGTCATATTTGAAGTTGGTTTGGTTGTATTCTTTTAAGAAAGTCTCTGTAAACTATGTTTTTGGTGACATTTGGTGCCTTATTTTCTTACTGTTTCATAAGAACTTTGAGCCCATAGGGAGAAGTTGCTCTAGACAGAGCCACATACAGTTGGTCGTGGCCAAAGATTGGTTCTGGTAGATATACACCAATCTTGTTTAGGGATTATCCTTGGCTTTTGTTGATTGTCATGGCGTAGCAAAGTTTTATTGGGAATTGGTTTCTTTTGAATATGAAAGGAAGGTTGGGATCTTTATGTATCAAAGTGATTCTGTGTATAAAAACTTTTTTTTCGGGCTCTTGTACCGGTGAAAATCTATGCTTCAATAAGCTTTGACATCAAATGTGTGACTATCATCCGTGTACCATTGCATAGACCGCCTGCCACATTTACGTTTCTTAGCAGCATAATTGGTGCTCCCACTTTGAGTTCAAGTTGACGTGGAGGAAATCCAGAGAGTTTAAACGTATTTAGATGTTCAGGTGGGTATAACATTTCTGTTTCAGCCCCAGTGTTCCCAGATGGGATTGCCACATCATAACTTCCATAAGTTGGGATTGCCGCTTCATAACTTGCATAAGTTGTTGCCTCACCTTCAACCATTGAGAGAACTTTTGAGTTGATGATGTCTGCGGTTTCGTTCTTTGGACATAAAATGGCTTTTTGTTGAAGAGTTTTTGCTAAAGGTGTGTGCAATGTGGGTTGGTCATAAATGAATTCTATAAGTTTCAACAAACCCTGCTCATCATCTTCAATGCAGTACCTTGTTGGAATATCAATCCATGATGTATCCTCTTCGCCTTCTGCAGCAGCTTCTCCAACTTTACCATCGCTAACATCAAGAAGCCATGAAGCAAAGGAATTAGCTAGGTTCTTTTCTTCTTGAGTTAAATCTGGCCTTAACAACCTCATGTTTTGTTTAAGTGTCAGAAGGCGAAAATGCGGCCAAAGGTATGAATGGGCAGTAGACGATGCTATTAGTTCCATTTTTGGTGCCCCCTTCTTTACAGGAAGTGTCTGCCTAAAATCCCCGCCCAAAATAACCGATTTGCCCCCTAATAAGACGTATGGTGTGTCAAGTAGGTCTTTCAAAGTTCTTTCTAATGCTTCAAAACACCTCCGATCATTCATAGGTGCTTCATCCCAGATAATAAGGTCTGTCTCCACCATCAATTTTCCCAAGTCAGTGTTTTTTTTTAACTTTACACAATGTCTCTTCTGTCAATTCAAGCGGCAATTTGAATATGGAGTGGGCTGTTCGTCCTGCTGGAAGAAGTAAAGAAGCAATGCTTGAAGAAGCTACCGCTAGCACTATCTTGCCTTCAGAGCGTAGACTGCTAATGATGGCCTTCCAAAGAAAAGTTTTACCCGTTCCGCCACGGCCATAGACAAATATTAGTTCTTGCTTATTTGCTACAGAAGCGTTCATGATAAGATAATATATTTCTCGCTGATCACTATTTAACTTTGACACATTCTCATCCTTTTCTTGTTTTAACGCTTCTCGATTGTAATTCTTTTCTTCCATTAAAAGCCTATTTTCCAACTCATCAAGTAGTTCTCTTGGAGGTGGTGGTAAACCAAATCCTTGTAATGACTTTCCTAAACCGCTTAATATTACTTTGAGCTCAAATAGTATGTAACATTTTAACTCAGGATCGTTGACATGATAATTTTGAATTCCAACACTTTGTGAGACAATTCTCGGTATGTTGTGGCCCATCTCTGACCAGTATTTCTCCCATAGTTGCACATGGTTCACTACCTCACAATAGGTTAGAATATGGGCGAAGACAGATCGTAGTTCTGATGATGATGCTAAAAAACATGCCTCTTCATGTGCTTTGTCCCATTCTTTATCGTCACCAAGAAGTCCTAATGCTTCACATGCGGCTCGATATATGGGATACAACACTTGGTTTACTTTCCGCACATCGGTAAACCCTCTGCATCCTTTTTGTTGGCAAGGCAGCATTCTAAAGTAGAAAAGTTCACCCAAACTTGGATGTATGTATGCCAACCGACCAACAGATGATTGGATTGTCTTTCTAGGCTGCCAAATTTTCTTGTCTGGATACCAAACAAACTCTGAAGGAAACTCCAAGTAGGTTAAATGTCGTCCGTCTTCATTGTTAGCGTTGTAAGCAAACCATTATTTTAATGTTGTTACCTTACGGTCGCGACGATTAACAACTGTTTCTTAGTCATCGTTATCCTGAAAGGTGACATGTTGCATGTTTTCTAGGTTTACAAAAAGTATTTGAATTGCGGGTTCTCTGCTGTGTATGTTAAATTTCAGAATCCTCCAGCATGCTTTATGAGGACATATAAACTGACCATCAAGAAAATTCTGTATTTCATTTATCTGCGGCTATGGATTAGCTGAAGAAGTGGATGCCTCACCAATGGATCTAGTGACTCTTGCAAATACTCGGTCTGCACTTAAATAGATATTTTATTAGCATGCTCCAACCACAGTATTCGACATTTATGTGAGCTTGCAATACTAGGCAAAGACTCCGGTTATACGGCACTACGTAGCTGTTGTCCAACTTCATATGGCGTTTAGTTGTTTATACCTTTGTTTGACTTCTTCGATAGTGCACATGACCATTGTTGTCAAAAAAGGTTTCGGCATTGTATTTTTTGGGAAAATTTTTGGTGCAGACTGTGCCTTCAATACAGGGTACGTTCAAATTAGCTGATCCATAGGGTCCATGAACCATCATCTCTGAAACTATTTTGTATCCCTGAGAGTCAACCACTGGGTCAGGTAGTTCTTTGGAGATATATCGATCAACATCTTGCGCGTCTTGTATTTTGCTGCTTGAAGCAACCCAAAGCAGTGTATGACAATGCGGTAAGCCACGCTTTTGAAATTCAACCGTATACAAAACTGTTTCAACAAAACATAGGCAACACAGTTAGAACAACAAAGCCAATCATTATTGGTATGATTTTACTTTGTTAAATTCTAAATAAGCATTACATTATTCTTCATGGTTTTGTTTTCTCAAGTTCTAAGCAACCGTGCACATTGTAAGCTTCTATTAGTTTAGATTATTTAAAATATGTTAAAAATAAGTATAAATTACAAAAAAAAAAAACATGTTCCATACCTCCTATCACAGATCCAAATGGGCATCTATTTTTTAGAAATCTGATAAATGCTTTAATCTTTTGCTCAAAACTTGACATATTGCATCTGCTCTGTCTGAAGCGTTCAGCTGTGGATATTCTACCATATATCTTTGGATTTTAGGCCAATTCACGTTGCACGTGAATGTTATGAAGAATTACGGATTACCAAGTTTTCGGCAAATTGCAAGTGCATCCAAGTAATCGCTATACATATAGCGTGGACCACCCGTGAAAGTTGAAGGAAGAATGATTCTTGAACCGGCTTCAGAACCATCATGATCCCCTCTTGAAACAACGTCATACAGCCCTGATAGATACTCACCTCGAATATCACTCTGATGCTTCCTATAAAAATCCATCCTATTTTGTTCTATACAACAGTATACGCCCACAACGTATTGCTGAAAAAGCCGACCTGTCCGAAAAAGCAGATCATACGTATCAGGTCTTGGATGTAACTGGTACGTGTAAAATGCGTTCATCGACACACATTTTGCTCTTTCACTTGGGTTTGCAGATCTTAATTTTAATTTTGTGTGAAACCCGGGTTGGCCATAGATGAAGATCAGCGGAAACTGCAATGACATATAAGATTTATGTAGCTTGTTAATTCTCTGAGGCGGACCACCCTTTTATTGAATAATAATGTCGTAGTCTGCTTCGGTTGTAGGACCACTATCGAAAACTATCACTCCAAGAGTGTTAGACGTTGGCAGCTCATAAGCATGTGCTCCTTTAGCATTGTAAAGCCTTATCTTGAAATCTGGTATGTCTGCTTGACTGCATAAATCTCTTGCAGTTCTTAATACCTGGACCAGCTCATTTTGAGTATCTAGGAAGTGAATGAGCCCCTGAACAATTTCTGGATCTAAGCTATCCCGTTCAGAACTTGAGAAATGGCTCAGTCTATTTTGCACTTCATTCTGCGTGTCGTAAATATATAGCTCCAAGAATCTAGGTGTATCATCGCCAAGAGGACAGAGCGATCCAATCCAATAATAGATTTGACCTGATACTTTGAACACATACGGGCCTCGTCCAATATTGACTGACTTGTCAATGTTGGCACCGAATGAAGTCATTGCAAACATTTGATTGTAAGCTCGGATATTTTTCATGAAACTGGCGTCTGAAGAAGATCTTTGGTATACTGAGGTGGATCTGGTTGAGGCTCCATGACGAATATTCCATCTCCACAACACAAATGGTATTCTGCTCTAGTATCGGTAGAGCTTCTTTTAACACTCTCTTCATACCAAAAAAGTTGCGCCACAGTGACGGCACCGTTCATTACAATATCCTAAATCCTCATATAAAGGAGTTGTGTCTGCATAAAGTAATTTGTACATATCAATGAGGCTGTTTATAGAAAATACTTGTTATGGAAAAACTTGGGTTATTTAGAACTATGAATCTTGACAAAGAAAGTTAAATGTTTACCTTCATTCGCTGGAACACTGAGCCCTTCACCAGAGGGTCCTGGACCGTGCTCTGAAGTGGCTTGCGAATTGTGTGACCGAAGACGTTGGCGTACATTATGCGTATTACCTCCAGCCTTTGTCTGACCTCCTCGTCTACTCTGTTGGGCTGATCTTGTTCGACTCTACGTTCAGAACCTCCGTTAGAATGTGCAACATTGACTATCGAACTTGGATCTTGATTTTCTGCATAAAGACAGTTATAAAATATTGTAAAATACATTTTTTTTAAAAGTTGGGTGATTCAAAATTATAAATCATGAGAAACAAAGTTAAATGGTCACCTTTATTTGCCAGAACACTGGGCCCTTCACCAGAGGGTCATGCACCGTGGTCTGAATCGTGCTACGAATTCTGTGACCCAAGACGTTGGCCTACATTATGTGCACCACCTCGAGCCTTTCTCTGACCTCCTCGGTTGCTGTGTTGCACTGATGTTGTTGGCCTTCTAAGTTCAGAACCTTCCTTAGAATGTCCAACATTGACTATCGAACTTGGATCTTCATTTTCAGCATAAAGATAGTTATAAAATATTGTAAAAAACTTTTTTTTAAAAAGCTAGGTGATTCACAATCATAAATGATGAGAAACAAAGTTAAATTGTCACCTTCATTTGGTGGGACACTAGCCCCTTCACCAGAGGGGCCTGCACCATGGTCTAAACCGGGCTGCGAATTCTGTGACCCAACACGGTGGCCTACATTATGTGCACCACCTCGAGCCTTTCTCTGCCCTCCTCGGTTGGTGTGTTATGCTGATGTTGCTGGCCTTCTACGTTCAGAACCTTGATTAGAAGTTGCAACAGCAGTTGCTGAACTGTATTCTTTATTTTCTGCATAAAGACAGTTATAAAGCTTTTAGTGATTTTTCCCCTTTTTAAAGTAACTTTCCATATTTATATAAAACCCATTGTATAAAGTTAATTACCGTGCTCTAAACTGGCCTGTAAAGTATGCTGAGTGACACGTCGCCTGACATTACGTGTAAAACCTTCAGTTTATGTTACTCTTTTCTCTTGACCGTGTTGCGTTGCTGTTGCGGCATTTGTATAATGAAAATCTTTGTTGCAAGGTGCGTTGTTGATGACTAAGTTAGGCCATGAATTACCTGCACGAACATAGGCATATAATTTTTTTCTTACTCTTGTTTATTAGAAATTCCCAAAATCATTGTGAGAAAGTTTACATATTTACCTTTAGCCTGCCAAATACTGAGCAATTCCATAGATGTACAAGTATCGTTTCTAAAACTGGGCTGCAAACTGTGTGTTCCAAGACGTTGCCTCACATTCCGGGTAACAGGTTCAATCTGTTGTTCATCATTTCGTCTAACACCATTTGACCATCTTTTGCGCTAGTTAATTTTTGATTGAAAAAAAGAATTCTCATGAGGCAAAGTTGGTTGAGAAGATCGACATACATAAAATAAATATTAAACATGATATTTGAAATGCATGTATGTTACTAATAATTGTATAACCAATTTAGATTGAAGTAACCTTGAGTAGGAAGAGCAGCTTCTGTTGAAACATTTGCATCAGCAACATTGTAAACAGACGGCGTTTCTTGGGTATTGGTGCATAAATTCTGAATCCCGGCATTTTGCGGATCATAGATAAAAAGGGAACCATGCACTTTGAGGATTGTTTAATGTTTGTTTATCAGGAGATTGAGTATTACTATTGTGAGAATCATTGTTTGATTTGGGTCGCATAGTTTAAAACAACAAGATACAAGCTTTTGTCACCAAAAACATAAACATAAAAAGTAGCAAGTAATACTATTTTAGTATTAAGCATTACGAACAACATGCGCATTGTCAAATAATAGTTTGCAACAGTTGAGAACCAAAAAAATGTTAGGACCTAATATGAAGTAACCCAAAAGTTTTAAAATAAATGACTTTTACACTATTTTTAAACATCCAACTCTAGCTGCCTTTTACATTATTTTTAAACATCCAAGTGTAAACAATACTCATAATTTCAAGTAAATATAAATAGCCACCCTACTAACTTTGCATATTGTTTTATATAGCATCCTTTTACACTATTTTTAAACATCCAACTCTAAACAATAGTCATAATTTCTAGTAAATATAAATGCCTACCCTAGCAACTTTGTATATTGTTTTATGTAGCTGCCTCTTACATAATTTAGCCTAGTATAGACATATTGACACCGATAAGAGAAAACACACAATTCCTAAATTAAAGTATGATATTCACATAAGACTAATAGAAAGGCATAAAATTGATTAAAACCCTAAAGTAACAAATGCTAAACCTGCTAACCCTAACACTATAGGTAGCAAACATGTAATTGAAAAATCAGAAAACTTAATTAAAAAAAAAAAAAAAAAAAAAAAAAAAAAAAAAAACGATTCCAGACCTATTAACAGCGATTATCTGATGAAACACAACAGATCCAAATGCTAAAAAAAAAATGGCCTAACTCAATGATCTAGAAAACACTTTAAACCATAACAAATAACCAACATGTGGTTGGGAAAAAAGGGTTTTGTACCTGATAACAAATGGCCAAAATACAACCACACACCACAATAAAAAAATTGTTTCCTCTCACAAAAATACTGTACCCCCATTTAAATAATATATTCCTGTAGATGGTACTATAGTTTCACTCACAAAGATCACTATAGATCTTTAGGTGACGGATCGGACTGGGTTGGCCGGTCGGTTTTTTCTCGTTGCCGGAGCGATGGTGAATGAGAGAGAAAGCTGAGACACGTTGTCTAGGATCCGGGTAGGGTACACATTATTTTTTTGGGGTTTGGGCTTACCAACACCAAATAGGCTTATAAGTTTATGGTGAACAGTTCACGGGCTTTGTAATATTTTTATAATTCCATGTCAAAATATTACTAATCAATATTACACACTCCACAAATAAATAAAGGATTGAGATCCTCTAATATTTGTCTCTCAGGTTGTGTCATGTTGAACAAATAATATAAAAGTAAAATAGATAGTGGGGTCATTGTTAGACAAAATATGAGCCCACCAATTTATATCCTCTCACAATATGTTAACACGAGAAGAATATTAGAGACTTAAACATGAGAGAATCCTAATCCATAAATAAAACTATTGCATCATATTTTTAACTTTTGGTAAAAGTATGTTTTAATGTTGCTAGTTGATAATGTGATGTTTAAACTATGTCGAGTTGAAAATGAGAAATGCTAGAATCACTAAAAATTTTACAAAAAGATTTTCACAAAATTACATGATATGTTTATTTATGGATGTATATTAAATAAATAACATAAAAAGAAGATAGATCACATTTCATTGTGTGCATATTTTTTCGTAAAATTTTGTGATTCTAACATAGCTCTTTGAAAAATTGTAGTGATGTTTAGACCTTTACATGTACACTCACTCATGTTTGTAATGAGCCACGTGGTGTTTAAATTAGACCAAAAACCACTATAAGAGCATTATGTTACGAGCAGAATCCAAACATCATCACTTCAAGGAAACCGACGGGGCAACATAACTAAATTAGTCTAGAATCTTAAACTTAAGAATATCAAATATTTTTTGTCTAAAATATCCAAGATACTTAGTAGGAACAATCTAGAGATTATCCAGAAATTATGCTATGTAAATATCTTAGATACTTATATTAAAACTTTCTAGAACATGATTAGCCTTTAGTACAAATATAGCTAATCACTCTCATTTGTAATCATCCATTTGTAACCAAAAGTTCTAGTACAATATATATCAAGTATTCTCGAGTAAATCAGCAAGTGTTCATAGCTAATCTCTTTCATACTTTTTGGTTTACTTAGTCGTTGAAACCAAGTCGCTAAGTGCCACACGAATATTGTGAATTAATCCCGTGACAGGTGGTATCTGAGCAAAGGTTCTAAACCTAGATATACACCATTAGAAGGAACACAATGACAAAATTAGTCCTTGAAAAGAATCCAAGTGACGGTGTTGAAACACCAAATGAGGAAGAAACTCGAGGGCGTATCACTGAACGAAAGAAGGACGCGTCAAAAAGAGACAAAGCAAGAAGCAAGTCTCAACCTCCTAAGTTACCAAACGATGAAAGGGCTTCAGGAGATAGCCTTGAAGAACGCGTTGCGGTCTTAGAAACCCAGGTTATTGAAATAAAAGAATGGATTGACTCTCTCCAAGAATCCATCAACTTGATGACCCAAGAAAATGTAGAGGTAATCGAAGCGGCAAAAGCTTTAGTTTGAAATGTGAGCCAAGATTTGAAGAAAGAAACTGAAAAGATGACCAAATACCTGTAAGCGCTAGGAAATTTATGAAAGGCGAGATCTATATGATGCTTAGAAAAATAGACAATGCTGTTAAGGAATGTCAAAACCATCAAAAGATGCATAATGATGGAAGTACTAGCAGTAGCCAAGGTATGACTTTCTCACCCCTAAAGGTCCTAAAACCAGACATGTATAATGGTACTCGAAATGCTGCTCTAGTAGAAAAATTTTTGTTCGGACATGAACAATAGTTTGAAGCTATGAGAGTACTAGAGGATGTTGCTAGAATTAGTAATACCCCCGCCTTCTTGCCCGAATATACCCAACTATGGTAGAGAAGGAAACACCATGACCGAGAAAAAGGCATCTGGATCCTCAACACTTGGGATCAATTCCAGACCAAGCTGTGAAAATAGTTTGTCTCCTACAATATTGATTCTGAAGCCAAGGCCAAATTAAGGCGACTCTGCCACACAAGTACAATTTTCGACTACATATAAGAGATTACTACGATTTTACTGGAAATTGTTGATGTACTAGATCAAGATGCCCCATCATATCAGCAGAGTCGATTGTGGATTACTCCAACCGACCGAGGAGACCTTTAACAAAAAAACAGAGTGTAAAACGAGTACCAACTAAGAGACTGGAAGATAAAAAAGAAGGGGGCCCAAAGATTGAAATGTCATTTCATAATAAGGCCATGTTTAAGCCCCCACCGAAGCCACGCTTTATTTGCGACAAACCTCATTGGACGAGGGAATGCCCAAGTCGGAAAGCTATTAATTTCTTGGTTGCAGAGATAGGTCCTAGAATAGAAGATTCCCCACAAGAGGAATTGGGATCGATAAGACGTCTTGGTACATTAAGAGAAATACTGACCAGAGTCGAGACTAAGGATCAAGGATTACTCTTTATGGAGTTGATGATAAACGACAAGAAAACGTTGGGACTCATCGAAACTTGTGCTACCCATAACTCCGTGGATGTTAAGGAGGTCGAACGATTGGGGATAACGTACACTCCTAGAAAAGGGACGATCAAGACCGTCAACTCGGAACAAAAATAGATCGTTGGGACAGCGAAGGTAAAAGTTTGTATCGATAAATGGACTAACGAGCTAAGATTTTTGGTTGTGTCGTTGGATGACTACAGGGTTGTACTAGGCCTGAATTTCTTTGAAGGAGCCCGAGCTTTTCCTATACCCACCAACAAAACGCTGGTCATCGTCGATAACAAAGTGTCCCAAGTCACAAACTTAAAGAAGCGGACTGAAGTACAACCCTTATCAGCCCAATTTAAAAAGGCCGCCAAGGAAGGAGAGTGCTCGTTGGCAGCCGTAAGGGAGTTCCTTGACGATGAAACAACAAAACCTCCTAAAGTCCCCGAGGCAGTCAAAGTAGTTCTAGAAGAATTTCAAGACGTAATACCGACATGACTACTAAAGAAATTACCACCTCGAAGGGAAGTCGACCAACTGCTCGAACTTGTCCCTGGATCTAAGCCCCCTGCCATGAATCCTTATAGAATGGCTCTACCCGAACTTGTGGAGTTGAAAAGACAACTTAAAGATCTATTTGACTCAGGATACATCCAACCATCAAAGGCCCCTTCTGGAGCACTGGTACTATTCCAGAAAAAGAAGGATGGATCGCTTCATATCTGATAGACTATCGGGCTCTTAACAAAGTCACCGTGAAAGTACCCGATCCCGCTCATCGCATACTTTTTTGATCAATTGGGAAATGCAAGGTACTTCTCCAAACTTGATCTACGATCAGGATATTACCAGGTATGTATTGCAACAGGGGATGAGCCTAAAACAACTTGCGTAACTCGCTACGGTGCATTTGAATTTCTTGTTATGTTGTTCGGTCTCACAAACGTGCCCGCCACCTTCTGTACACTAATGAACCAACTTTTTAGCCCCTTCCTTGACCAATTTGAAGTCTTATATTTGGAGGATGTTGTGGTCTACAACTTAACACTCTAAGAACATATAGAGCACTTGAGGAAGGTATTCAAGGTCCTTCGAGAACACTAATTGTTTGTCAAGCTTGAGAAATGCGACTTTCCAAAACAAAAAATTGAATTCCTTGGCCATTGAGTAAGGGACGGACGACTTATGATGGATCCCTCCAAGATCGAAGACATTCAAACTGGCAAACTCTAACTAAAGTCCCCGAACTAAGGTCGTTCCTCAGATTGATAAATGATTATCGTAGATTTATAAGAAGTTATTTGGCTATTTTCACCTCGCTAACCGAGCTACTAAAAAAGAACAAGACATATGAATTGAGTCAAGAGTGTGAAGACGCTTTTAAAAACTAAAATAAATTGTATCCATTGAACCGATTATGGCTCTACCGGATCACTCAAAACTTTATGAGTTACATACGAATGCTTCTTATTTTGAAATAAGTGGAGTATTGATGCAAGAAGGACATCCAATTAGTTTTGAAAACCGAAAGGTTAACGATACCGAGCCGAAATACATGGTACAAGAAAAAGAAATAACGACCATCATCCAATGCCTAAGGTTTGGGGGCACTATCTTGTAGGAAGTCATTTCACCATCATGACCGACAATATCGCTATGAGTTACTTGTAGACACAAAAGAAGCTAAGTCTTAAACAAGCTAGGTGACAAGATTTTCTTGCTGTATTTGATTATGAGCTAGTATATAAGCCAGGAATAAATGTGGTTGCTGATGCACTTAGCCGTAAAGCGGAACTTGCCACTATCAGTGTGTAAAACCCACATTTTCGAATCATGCAAATTTACCAAATTACCCTTCAAATTAAAATTTACGTATTAATTAATTAAAGCACCGAATTAATCCCAAACGCTTGGAAACGAATACCATACGAAGTAAAATAATTTATACTTGAACATTTTAACATTTTACATGATATAAAAATATTTGTAACATTTATATTATATTAATAATGTCGGTTTGTATATAGTTTTAATACCGAAAATTATAAAGAATATAAAATAAGATAAATACAAGATTAATAAGGGATAATTAGGAAACACAATTTTTACCTTATCACAAACACCTAAACCAAATTTTCATGCCCTCCCCTCCATAATATATTCGGCCTCTTATTTTATTCTACTCGATTTTCTTTTAAACCCTAAATCCGATCGCATGGAAACCCTAAAATCCCTTTCGATCGATCAACAAGTTCTGGAGCCTTGAGAGTATTTTTCGTGGTGTCTTCCTAATCCTAAGAAGTCTGGAAAAATAGTGTGTCTTTGTTCAGAAGCCCTATTCGATCGTTGTGAATTTTCCTTGCTCGCTACTCAATACCGAGAGGTAATAATTTCTGTAAGCTCATGCGATCATTCTACAATCAAGTTTGTATTTTTCTGAGGTTACTTAGGTTGAATATAACTCTTATAAATTGATAAACATGAACCATGCAAGCTACAATAGTCGTATGAATTTATGATAGCTAAAACACACTTAATTACCAAATATAGCGATCCGAATTTTCTAAGGTGTGTTCATAATTTTCTTGTGTTCTTTGATAATCATATAAGTCTAGAAAAATAGCTACTTGAGTTGTGGAAGCTTGAATCATGTTATCTCGAATTAGTTTGTAATCGGATTTTAAAGAAAAGGGTTTTAAGGAGTAAAAATAGAAACGTGTATTAGGGTTAGGTTTTCTTGATAAAATCTGATTAATTAATGCATATTAATGATAGTGTAATGATGGTTCAATGATTGGAAGAATTAGGGTTTAGTTTGGGTAATATAAAAGCATATCGATTTGGTTATAAAGTCATAAGGGCTTGTTTTGCCAACTTTGGAACTTAAGGGTTATTTTTATAATGTTAATTAGGTCTAGGGTAATCGGTGTAAAATATTGTATAAGGGTCCCATGTGTAAATTTTGTAAGTTAGAGGGTTGATTGGTAATTATTGTAATTATATGGCTCGAATTGTAATTAAATTAATTAGAGGGACTAAAAGTGTAAATTCAGGAAACTTGAGGTCTTTTCGAGTAAATAATATTGTTAGGGAGGTAAAACTTAATTTTGGATATTTATGGGTTTAATATGTAAATATGAATATTAAAAGGATTAAAATGTAATGTAATAAACTATAAGGGTTGAACTTGTAAATTGGTTAAAGATAAAGGATCGAAATTATACTTATGATAACTATTGGATTAAAATAAACCCTAACCCATAATGATTAATGATTTAACCTAGAGTTACTTAAAATGTAAAGATAACTAAGAATTCTTGAACTCTTGTCTTCTACTCCCTTAGGTTCGAGGAAGGAGTGATTTGATCCTTATCCTTTGCTATTCTTGTTTCTGCTAATAAGGTACAGATATTCTGCCCTTCTTGTAAGGTGCCTTCATTTCTCTTGATCTCTTGTTTTGATTCGTTAGGATTCCCCAAACCATTGCTATGTACCCTTGTTTTGTGAACCTTAGATTTGAACCTTTGTTTTGAACCTTTGCCTTGATCTTTGCCTTGAACCACTATGAACCTTGATATGAACTTTGCCATAAAACCTTGACTTGAACCCTAATATGCTTGATATTGTAATTGGATGAGAAAACCTTTTTATTTATTTATGAAAATGTTTTAAGAAGACCATTTTTTTAAAAAACTATCTTATTGAAAACTATTTTAAAGACTATTTTTGTGAAAACCATTTTAAAAGATTATTTTATGGAAACTATTTTAAAGGATTGTTTTCAAAAGAACTTTTAGATTAAACCTTTACTATGAACATTTGCTACGATCTCTTGCCTTGACCATGTGAATTGAACCCATGGATATGTAACTTGAAACTTGAACTTGACTTGTACACTTGATACTTGGCCTTGACCTTGACCACAGTTTGAGACTACGAGTCAGACTAGGCATCAGGGTTTCATGTCCTTGTCATTGATGCACCAATGACTTGACTTTTGGGTAGGAAAGTGATACCTATCCCGTCCCTGCCATGACTTGATAATTGCATTGTACACGTAGATGAAGACATTGTGGCAGCCTACAGGGGCGCATGGATGCATCCTAGATTTGTACTTGACTTGACTTGACTTGATTACTTGAATGGTTTAGTGACATGATGGGTGTGTGCGATACACGTCATTCACTCTTGGGAGCCCGCGACTCCAACCCTTGGAGGTATCCCCTCATATTATACTTGTCATACCGAGGTCACCCCTCCGTATACATGTATACTTGTTTACTTGACTTGATATGATATGTTCTGGGCTCGTAGAGGATTGCTGTATCTGTTTATCTTTCTGTTTACCTTACCCTTTTCACTTGTACATTCTTCCTTATTTGTTTCCTATGCCTTTACTCTTGATAACCTTTATTACATTTGCTTTTCGTAAACCTTTATTACTGCTTGTTATCGTTATATCTGTTCACTGAGCTCTCGTAGCTCAGCCGCATTTTCTTTTCCTGCGGCAGGTATTTAGCTAGGAAGCTGGGTTTTTGCTTTGGGATGAGAGCAACTTTGAGTGAAGCATGGACCTTAGTATCTTAGTTATACCATTTAAATTTTAGACTTGTTATGCCTTGACTGGCTCTTGAATTGTTAAGTACTTCATTTATTTCTTTTCATCTATCTTGTTGAACTTGATATAAGTCTCGTTGGCTTATTATCTTTAGGTTTAATGTTAAAGACTTCCGCTGTTTTATTATTGCTTGTTCTGATGTGAAACCATATTATTGTGATATCTTTGCCCTTGTCGGGTCGGGGTGTTACAATTTATGGTATCAGAGACAGGTTAATCGAAACCCTTAGGCTTAGGCCATCTGACCTGTGAGGATTTGGGTAGACATTAGGTTTCCTTTCGCGTACTCTCTTTTCTTGTCCTACTCTAGCGTATTTGTTCGATCTTTGCTGATCATTTTCGAACGTAATTGAAACTGCAATGAGGGCCTATGGTGGAGGCGATATTTACGTGTTTAGTTTCTTGAGTTTATGTGTAGTTTTCGGATTCTAGTACTTAGTATTTTGTATGCCATTTTCAGCATGGCACCTCCCGCACGCAGCAAGTATCGTTGGGCAACTGTTGTTCCTACTGGCCGTAAATGGATTGGGAAATTGAGAAGAACTAACAGGAGGATTTCGATCCCTACTAGCATGTGGCCGTGCCGTATTGAAGAAAAGATGACCGTGGTGAACATAAGAGGAACGGAGATACATATGCACGAGACGAAAGTGACCAATAGAGGCGGCTTCGTGACTAGGTACCCGGGAAGGTGTCCCAAGTTCATAGAAGAAGGAGGAGTAGTGCGTGCTGAGCCTCGCAACTTGTATGGGTTTGTGGACTACGTAGCGGATGAAGGAAGGAACCCTGAAGATGGTTTTGCTAGGCAATTACTACCACAGCCCGAGGGGAATCGAAACGGATGGCTTAATGAGGAGGATGAAGTTAATTCAGATTTGGAGTCCACCGCGAGTAACACGATCTAGGCATAGGAATAGAGCTCGAGGCAAGTGCGTCATTTTTTTTGTTTGAGATTATGTTTTAAGTTTCTTTTGGTATCAATATTTCGTTGGATTACGGATTTTATTTCCGATTAATTAATAATAAGGCTTGAGCGAATTTTGGGATAATTTTCCGTTCTTGATCCTTTGTCCTTTCGTTTCGCTTCCATGTCATTGCAATTTTGAGGACGAAATTTTTTTTTAGTGGGGAAGAGTTGTAAAACCCACATTTTTGAATCATGCAAATTTACCAAATTACCCTTGAAATTAAAATTTACGTATTAATTAATTAAAGCACCGAATTAATCCCAAACGCTTGGAAACGAATACCATACGAAGTAAAATAATTTATACTTGAACATTTTAACATTTTACATGATATAAAAATATTTGTAACATTTATATTATATTAATAATGTCGGTTTGTATATAGTTTTAATACCGAAAATTATAAAGAATATAAAATAAGATAAATACAAGATTAATAAGGGATAATTAGGAAACACAATTTTTACCTTATCACAAACACCTAAACCGAATTTTCATGCCCTCCCCTCCATAATATATTCGGCCTCTTATTTTATTCTACTCGATTTTCTTTTAAACCCTAAATCCGATCGCATAGAAACCCTCAAATCCCTTTCGATCGATCAACAAGTTCTGGATCCTTGAGAGTATTTTTCGTGGTGTCTTCCTAATCCTAAGAAGTCTGGAAAAATAGTGTGTCGTTGTTCAGAAGCCCTATTCGATCGTTGTGAATTTTCCTTGCTCGCTACTCAATACCGAGAGGTAATAATTTCTGTAAGCTCATGCGATCATTCTACAATCAAGTTTGTATTTTTCTGAGGTTACTTAGGTCGAATATAACTCATATAAATTGATAAACATGAACCATGCAAGCTACAACAGTCGTATGAATTTATGATAGCTAAAACACACTTAATTACCAAATATAGAGATCCGAATTTTCTAAGGTGTGTTCATAATTTTCTTGTGTTCTTTGATAATCATATAAGTCTATAAAAATAGCTACTTGAGTTGTGGAAGCTTGAATCATGTTATCTCGAATTAGTTTGTAATCGGATTTTAAAGAAAAGGGTTTTAAGGAGTAAAAATAGAAACGTGTATTAGGGTTAGGTTTTCTTGATAAAATCTGATTAATTAATACATATTAATGATAGTGTAATGATGGTTCAATGATTGGAAGAATTAGGGTTTAGTTTGGGTAATATAAAAGCATATCGATTTGGTTATAAAGTCATAAGGGCTTGTTTTGTCAACTTTGGAACTTAAGGGTTATTTTTATAATGTTAATTAGGTCTAGGGTAATCGGTGTAAAATATTGTATAAGGGTCCCATGTGTAAATTTTGTAAGTTAGAGGGTTGATTGGTAATTATTGTAATTATATGGCTCGAATTGTAATTAAATTAATTAGAGGGACTAAAAGTGTAAATTCAGGAAACTTGAGGTCTTTTCGAGTAAATAATATTGTTAGGGAGGTAAAACTTAATTTTGGATATTTATGGGTTTAATATGTAAATATGAATATTAAAAGGATTAAAATGTAATGTAATAAACTATAAGGGTTGAACTTGTAAATTGGTTAAAGATAAAGGATCGAAATTATACTTATGATAACTATTGGATTAAAATAAACCCTAACCCATAATGATTAATGATTTAACCTAGAGTTACTTAAAATGTAAAGATAACTAAGAATTCTTGAACTCTTGTCTTCTACTCCCTTAGGTTCGAGGAAGGAGTGATTTGATCCTTATCCTTTGCTATTCTTGTTTCTGCTAATAAGGTACAGATATTCTGCCCTTCTTGTAAGGTGCCTTCGTTTCTCTTGATCTCTTGTTTTGATTCGTTAGGATTCCCCAAACCATTGCTATGTACCCTTGTTTTGTGAACCTTAGATTTGAACCTTTGTTTTGAACCTTTGCCTTGATCTTTGCCTTGAACCACTATGAACCTTGATATGAACTTTGCCATAAAACCTTGACTTGAACCCTAATATGCTTGATATTGTAATTGGATGAGAAAACCTTTTTATTTATTTATTAAAATGTTTTAAGAAGACCATTTTTTTAAAAAACTATCTTATTGAAAACTATTTTAAAGACTAGTTTTGTGAAAACCATTTTAAAAGATTATTTTATGGAAACTATTTTAAAGGATTGTTTTCAAAAGAACTTTTAGATTAAACCTTTACTATGAACATTTGCTACGATCTCTTGCCTTGACCATGTGAATTGAACCCATGGATATGTAACTTGAAACTTGAACTTGACTTGTACACTTGATACTTGGCCTTGACCTTGACCACAGTTTGAGACTACGAGTCATACTAGGCATGAGGGTTTCATGTCCTTGTCATTGATGCACCAATGACTTGACTTTTGGGTAGGAAAGTGATACCTATCCCGTCCCTGCCATGACTTGATAATTGCATTGTACACGTAGATGAAGACATTGTGGCAGCCTACAGGGGCGCATGGATGCATCCTAGATTTGTACTTGACTTGACTTGACTTGATTACTTGAATGGTTTAGTGACATGATGGGTGTGTGCGATACACGTCATTCACTCTTGGGAGCCCGCGACTCCAACCCTTGGAGGTATCCCCTCATATTATACTTGTCATACCGAGGTCACCCCTCCGTATACATGTATACTTGTTTACTTGACTTGATATGATATGTTCTGGGCTCGTAGAGGATTGCTGTATCTGTTTATCTTTCTGTTTACCTTACCCTTTTCACTTGTACATTCTTCCTTATTTGTTTCCTATGCCTTTACTCTTGATAACCTTTATTACATTTGCTTTTCATAAACCTTTATTACTGCTTGTTATCGTTATATCTGTTCACTGAGCTCTCGTAGCTCAGCCGCATTTTCTTTTCCTGCGGCAGGTATTTAGCTAGGAAGCTGGGTTTTTGCTTTGGGATGAGAGCAACTTTGAGTGAAGCATGGACCTTAGTATCTTAGTTATACCATTTAAATTTTAGACTTGTTATGCCTTGACTGGCTCTTGAATTGTTAAGTACTTCATTTATTTCTTTTCATCTGTCTTGTTGAACTTGATATAAGTCTCGTTGGCTTATTATCTTTTGGTTTAATGTTAAAGACTTGCGCTGTTTTATTATTGCTTGTTCTGATGTGAAACCATATTATTGTGATATCTTTGCCCTTGTCAGGTCGTGGTGTTACACAGTGAGCCCCAAACCACCCTGCTCGATGCAAGTAAAAGAAGGATTGGTGTATGATCGAGCAACAACGAATCTGTTACAACTTCGAAGGAAGGCAAAACTTGGCGATTTTGGTTAAAAGATGGACTATTGTACACTGTTGGGAACCAAGTATACGTACAGAGATGGAAAAATCTCCAAAAATAAATACTCAAAGAATGTCATGATGCGCTATGGGCAGGGCACCCCGGTATGACTCTCACTCTTGCCTTTCTTTAACTATATTATTATTGGCCTAACATGCTGGATGAAGTGGAGGCATACGTAAGGACTTGTTTGGTTTACCAACAAGATAAAAGAGTATAAAATTATCCTGCCGGTTAGAACCTCTTCCTACGCCCGAAAGGCTATGGGAAAGTGTATCCATGGAGTTTATTGTAGCTTTATGTAACACCCGGTAATTTTCCAAACCATTACTATTAGCCAAAATATTTATTTTTGCATCACCTTAGTAGTTGAACTTTTTCTGAATTTATTTGAGCTTGAGAAATGTGAGATATCTTCAGAAATGTGAACCTTAGTCCCTTATTACATCAGCACAACCTAGAAAATGCGAAACGAATCGAATTTGCCAAATAAATTGATTTTAGGAAAGTTATGCATATTTATACTCGATTTTATTAGAAAAATTATTTCGGAATCAATGGCGCAAGTTTCATAATTTTTCGAGTCACTTTGGTACCCTGAATGGGCCCCACAATGATTAAAGCAAAAGTATTACTAAGTTGACAGTCTATACCCTCCGCCTTATAATTACCCCGCGCCCCCTTATCTTTCAATTGTCTAGGTTTACCCCCTCTCTGGGTATAAAAGATCGAATTTTTATTTCTTTATTCATTTCTCTCTCACACCCACACACACCCCCTCCCGTCTCTCACTCCCCTCCGGCCAAATCTCCGGTAGCCACCAACACTTCCGGCAAGCACTGTCGCCGAAAAAGTTTCCGGCGAACCCAATACTTACGCCAATCGATAGATTAAGAGATCCTCTCCTGATCTAGAAGGTTTCAGCTCCGCCTGAGAAGTATAGCACTGTAACCGCCACCACCGCCACCACGTTCCATCACCACACTTCTGCCGAGGCTTCCCCACCTCATTCTCTATTGCATAAGGTATCACATGCGCTTTCCTTCTTATTCTTTTTTATTTTAATCAAAACCCTAGTTTTGTATTTCACTTTTATTTAATAAAAGGTTATAAAACTATTCGATCTAATCATAAAACGTGTGGATCTGTTTTTATTACGCCGTAAAAACCTTGACTCAGTCAGAGTCCGGGTAACTCACCGAGTCAACACGCGTTGACTCGGGTGAGTCGATTATATTTTTATTTATTTTGTACGTTTCTAATTTAAGATTTATTTGGTAGCTGAGTTGTGTGTCATGAGCTTAGCAATCCAGAGAAATATGTGACGCTTACCCGATATTTGTATTTGTTACTTATATCTTCCAGATTAAAAATCTTGTGCTCAACTATTATTTACTAAACCTATAGATTACACTCAACCTTTGTGTTGACTTTTTAGCATGTTTATCTCAGGTAATTGATGCATGATGTGAGCACCAGGAGTGGCTGAAGGTTGAGGATGGCTATCATAGGGCTATGCTTTTGCCCTACTATTTAATCATTGAATTATCTTTTAAAACTGTGTCTATATTTCCGCTGCAAAACTATCTTTATTTTCCGCTGCAAACTTACTTTATTTTTCGCTGCTACTTGTGATATGAGTCTTTTAGACTCCAAACATTAAAGTTTGTATTCGAATGATACGTTTTTATTAAAAACGTCTCGTTATGAGATCATTTTCTGTGATAGTGACTGTCTTACCCTCACGTAGCACCCCAAGCTCAGTTCCGCTGCCATATTTCGAGTTGGGGTGTTGCAAAATGGTATCAGAGCCACCGTTTATAGAGAACGAGATCATACTCGACTATAAACATTTTTCGTAAGTCAAGACGTTTTTTGAAATCGATAGCCATCAGCCCTCCGTGCCACTTCGCTCGTAAGTGCTTTACTTAAACTTTTATGTATGCATACTTTACACTATCATATGTTTGGATCTTTCCGCTACTATTTCATTTCATATGAAACTATTTTATAAAAAATTTTGGCTAGAAATTTTTTATACTTGTCCCGATACTTCGTGTAGAGTATTATGACTACGTCAGCCCCTACCGGTCAGTTATCAGATGCACCCGTTGATCACCCACTTGCACCACCGAGTCCAGAGATAGACCCACACCCTATTGATGCACCTCACCAGGATAATGAGGAGATGGATGCTGATGATGAGATAGGTGATGATGAGGAGATGGATGATGGTGATGATAATGATGGTGATGATGATGACGATGACGATGATGATAATGACGAGGAGCAGATGGAGGAGGATCAGGAGGTTCTCCCCATGCCGCCCTCTCCAGCAGTGTCAGATATCACCTTCGAGTCAGATACATCAAATGCCCTAGGTCATGCTTTAGCCACAGAGGTGACACCTACATTTGAGATGGGCGAGTCTTCAGCAGCACAACGAGTTACCCCTGCAGAGCTCCAAGCCGAGTTGAGTCGCTTAAGGGAGGATATCTTTTGGTGTCAGGGTCGTTACATGTCTATGTCCAGGCGTTTGTGCACTCGACAGTTAGAGGTCTTAGAGTTTAAGAATGAGATGAAGGGTAATAGGAGAGCGACAGACAGTTTATATGTGGCATTATATGAGCAGGCTGTGAGATTGGGATCTTCAGAGACAGCTAATTCAGAGATTAGGGAGCGTTTAGTGTCATTAGAGCAGAGGATGACTGAGGTTGAGACGATTGTTGAAAGGATAGATCTTGGAGCTGCGTTTACTGATACCGATGGTCGTCACTACCGGCAGAGTACTCAGGAGATGTGGGATGAGATCCATGCCATGCAGTGGCAGGCATATTATGACAGGATGGCACATTTTTGCTTTGATGATAGTATTGATGTTTTGGCTGCGTACGGAGGAGACCATCAGTAGAGATTGGTGATCATCTTTATTATAGTAGTTTGGTATTGTAGTAGTAGTTTACCTTGTACGTACTAAACTGACTAATTTCAGTTAGTATATTTTGATAAGAAACTTATAGTACTTTTGCATATCTTTTAAGAATTATAACGAGTATCGAATCTATGATGTATCTTGGTGATGTACTATTTACGATGTTGAGTGGACGCTATATTATAATGTTTCATTTTCTTATTTACTTTGTGTTATGATTCTGTTACGTTAATCAAATACTTACAATGTTGTACATTTGTAATGATTGATAGAATTATGCCACCTAAGAAGATGACCCCAGCCGCGATCCAGAAACTGATTGAGGAAGGCATAGCTGCGACGCTTGCCGGGCAAGCAGGTGCTAGCAACCAAAGTGTTGGACAGGCAGGAGTGCAACCTGTCTATGAGAACCGTTTTTTCACTTACAAGGAGTGCATGAACTGCAAACCTACTACCTTCAAGGGAACTGAAGGAGCTGTCGGTCTGACTTAATGGTTTGAGAAGATGGAATCAGTGTTTTTAAAAAGTAACTGCTCTGAAGACTGCAAAGTGAAGTATGCAACGAGAACTTTGATGGAGCATGCGCTATCATGGTGGAATGCTTATACCAAGGATGTTGGGATGGAGAGAGCTTATAATGTTCCATGGGAAGAATTTAAAAAGGAAATGGCAAAGAAGTATTGTTCCCGCAGTGACATGAGAAAGTTGGACACCGAATTCTACTACTTGGCTATGAAAGGCGTCGACCTTGCTACTTATGTTAGGTGATTTCAAGAGTTGAAAGTCTTCTGTGCTCACATGGTGGCGGATAAGGAGAAGTTGCTGGAAAAGTTTATTGGTGGTCTACCAGCTAGTATTGAAGGGCTCGTGACGTCATACAACTCGTAGACCTTGGATGATGCAATCCGTATAGTTGAACGACTGATGGATCAAGTGCTTAAGAATGATACTGCTCATAAAAGTAACAACTATGATCACAAAAGAAAATGGGAGGACTATAGACGGAGCAGCAACAACAACAACAACAACAACAACAACAACAACAACTACAACAACCGCAACAACAACAATCACCCTCACCATAACCATCACTATAACAACAACAATAACTAGTACCGTAACAACAACCATCAACACCAACAGAACCGATGACAAGAGGCTGTCAGGGCATATGTAGCTACACCAGCACAAACTGGGGGATATGCTGGGAATTATCCGTCCTGTGACAAATGTAACCAACACCACCCTGGACCATGCACTGTGAGGTGTCAGAAATGCAACAAGGTTAGGCATGTTGCAAAGAACTGTAAGGGAAAAGCTGTGGCTACAGGGAGTAATGCACAGCCGGTTGTAATCTGTTTTGGATGTGGGGAACGTGGACATTACAAGAGCCATTGCCCAAAGAATAATGGACGAAGAACTGAAGGCGCTCGTGGCAGATCATATGTGATGGGCACTGGAGAACAGCAGAATGACCCGAACATAGTCACCGGTACGTTCCTACTCAACAACTTTCGTGTTAAAGTCTTATTTGATTCTGGTGCCGATATGAGTTTTATATCTTCTAAGATTTTGCCACTACTTTACCTTACCCCTACCTCTCTAGACACCAGCTATAGTATAGAGCTAGCTAATGGCAACTTGGTTAACACCTGCACTATAATCCGAGACTGTACCCTAAACCTTCTAGATCACCCGTTTAGCATCGACGGTTTGCCCATTGAACTCAGAAGCTTCGACGTAGTAGTAGGTATGGATTGGTTTTCCAGACATCGAGCCAGTATTATTTGCGTTGAATGAGTTGTTCATAATCCTCTTGATGACGAAACTTTGGTTGTCCGCGGAGACCGTAGCGGAACCCGTTTGAGTATTATCTCCTGCAATAAGACTCTGAAGTATATCGAGAAAGGCTGTCATGCATTCTTAGCACATGTGTCCAAGAAAGAGTCTGGAGAGAAGCGACTCGAGGACATCCTGATTGTGCGTGATTTTCCTGAGGTATTTCCTAAAAATCTACCTGGACTTCCGCCGGTTCGACAAGTGGAATTTCTGATTGACCTAATTCCCGGAGCTGCACCTGTGGCACGTGCACTATATCGACTTGCTCTGACAGAAATGCAAGAACTGTCTAAACAGTTACAGGAATTGTTAGATAAAGGGTTTATTCAGCCTAGTTCATCACCTTGGGGAGCACCGGTATTATTCGTGAAGAAGAAGGATGGATCATTTAGAATGTGCATTGACTACCGTGAATTGAACAAGCTAACGATGAAGAATCGCTACCCGCTACCTAGGATTGACGATTTGTTCGACCAGCTGCAAGGAATAGATTACTACTCAAAAATAGATCTGCGGTCAGGTTATCACCAGCTTAGTGTCCGGGAAGAGGATATTCCCAAAACGACGTTCAGGACTCGCAATGGCCACTATGAGTTTCGAGTGATGTCCTCTGGTTTGATAAATGCACCGGCTGTATTCATGGACCTCATGAACCGAGTGTGTAAACCATATCTGGATAAGTTTGTCATAGTCTTCATCGACGACATCTTGATCTACTCTAAGAATGAAGAAGAGTATAAGCAACACCTGACGACGATTCTCAAGTTGCTCAAGGAGGAACAATTCTACGCAAAATTCTCTAAGTGTGAATTTTGGATTCGCAAGGTACAATTTCTGGGCCACGTGATTGACAAAAAAGGGTTGCACGTGGATCCCACGAAGATTGAAGCTATTGAGAATTGGCCAACACCTTCTAATGCTACAAAGATCTAACAATTTTTGGGATTGGCCAGGTATTATCGGAGATTTATCGAGGGATTCTCCAAAATAGCTAAGCCGTTGACTACATTGACTTAGAAGGATAAGAAGTATGAGTGGGGAAAGGATGAAGAAGAAGCATTTCAAACCTTAAAACAGAAACTGTGCAGTGCACCGATTTTGGCGTTGCCAGATGGAGTAGAAAATTTTGTAGTTTATTGTGATGCATCATATCACGCATTAGAAGCGGCTTTGATGCAAAGAGGGAAGGTCATGGCATATGCTTCCCGACAACTTAAGACCCATGAAGAGAAGTATACCACGCATGATTTGGAACTAGGAGCAGTGGTTTTTGAGCTCAAGATATGGAGGCACTACCTATATGGAACGAAGTGTGTTGTCTTCACCGATCACAAGAGTCTTCAGCATATCTTAGATCAGAAGGAGCTGAATATGAGGCAACGACAATGGTTGGAAACTTTAAGTGATTACGAATGCAAAATCAGATACCACCTGGGAAAGGCGAACGTCGTGGCTGACGCCTTGAGTCGTAAGGAATGGTTAAAGCCACTACGAGTTCGAGCTTTGGTTATGACCATCAATTCAAACCTTCCCGCTCAAATTCTCCAGGCTCAAGAAGAAGCCGTGAAACAAGAAGATTTCCAGAATGAGAATCTTTACGGGATGATACAGAAGAAGTTTGAAAAGCGTGCAGAAGAAACCTTGTATTTTAAGGGAAGAAGTTGGGTACCGCGTTATAGAGGACCGCGAGATTTGATCATGCACGAGTCTCATAAGTCAAAGTATTCTATACACCCAGGGTCCGACAAAATGTATCATGATCTCAAGGAGTTGATTATGTTCGCAGATGTTTGAAGTGCGCGAAAGTTAAGGCCGAACATCAGAAACCGTCTGGTCTTCTACAACAGCCTGAGATTCCTGAATGGAAATGGGAGAGAATTAATATGGACTTCGTCACCAAACTTCCAAGGACTACAATTGGTTTCAACGCTATGTGGGTTATAGTTGATCGATTGACAAAATCAGCACATTTTCTACCCAACAAAGAGAACTACAGTATGGATAAGTTGACAAGTCTCTGCGTGAAGGAAATAGTATCGAGGCATGGAGCGACAATATCTATCATCTCAGACAGAGACAGCAGATTCACTTCTAACTTTTGGCAATCGCTCCAAGATGCCTTTGGCACGAACCTCTACATGAGTACTGCCTACCACCCGCAAACGGATGGCCAGAGTGAAAGGACGATTCAGACTTTGGAAGATATGCTCCGAGTCTGTGTGATTGATTTTGGAAATGGGTGGGATACTCATTTGCCTTTGATCGAGTTTTCATACAACAACAGTTATCATGAAAGCATTAAGGCTGCACCATTTGAGGCATTGTACGGTCGAAAATGCTGATCACCCATTTGTTGGGCTGAGGTAGGAGAAGCTCAGCTCATTGGGCCGGATATTGTTAGGGAGACTACAGAAAAGATTGTGCATATTAAGAACCGATTGAAAGTCGCGAGAGACCATCAAAAGAGTTACACGGATGTGAGACGTAAACCGATAGAATTTCCAGTCGGAGATAAAGTTATGCTAAAAGTCTCACCGTGGAAAGGCTTGATACGGTTTGGCAAACAAGGAAAGCTGAACCCGAGATACATTGGACCGTTCAAGATTCTGAACAGGGTTGGTTGATGCGCGTGATGTGTCGTTGCGGTTTAGCAGTATTAATGCCTACTCAAGTTTTAAATTTATATTTAGCCGACTTATCAATAACACACACACTTAACGAGCTGTGTACCCGGTTTGTATGAATATAATGGTAAGTAGAGTGTCGATCACTAAGAGTGGAACGTATTATCTAGTTATTCTAATCACTATTTTAATATCCTAAGTTAGCTATACAACCTAATCTAACGCAAGGGGGGTTCAGCCTGAGAGACTGGCACGGTTTGGTTATGATTAAATGGAAAACTAAACTAATGAGCACGAATCAGCGATTAGCACACACGTACACAGATAGATACTCGAGACAATAAGAAGACCTGTCCTGATAATTAAATAGCTTGTCACTTGTTTTATTGCTAGTTTTATATGAAGTGTATATAATTAAACCTTTCTCGTTGGCTCTAATCTTATCGGCGAGTAAACCCTTAATGATTACTTATGTCTATCCTATTTATTTAAGCGTCTCTAATAAATAGGCGAGGAAGGGGCATGGCGACCCAAGCAAGACTCAGCTAGACACAGAGGTTATCAATGCACTAATAAAAGTCACCAAAGACATCAACATATAAACTTTAATTAATGGGAAAGCAATATTAAGGGGAGTGCATGATCTTCCGTAGTCACATGACACAAGCCCATCAATCCTGATGAATTAGAGCGTACTAATACAATAAAACAAAACTACTTAATGAATTGAATACATGCAGGACCTTCTTACAGCTCTTGTATCTTTTGTAACACCCCAACCCGACAAGGGTAAAGATATAACAACAATGGATCCACATCAGAACAAACCAAGCATACATTTTCATTAATACAAAAAAATCTCAAAGGATAATAATCGAAATACTAGAATCTATAGGGTTACAAATGAAAACTTCCCAAAACATTATTTCTAATAATATACTATCTTCAGTCCAATTCTATATCCAGCATAGCTATCCAACTTCTAAGTCCAAAGATACATTCTTCTCTCATTCCCAGCTTCCTACTAATACCTGCCGCAGGAAAAGAAATGCGGCTGAGCTACGAGAGCTCAGTGAACAGATATAGAGGTAACAAAACAATAATAGGGAATAGAACGAAAGAAATCTAGAATACACGTCATACCGATAAATCAAGGTGTAGAAATGAGATGTTAAGAACAACATGATTTAAGACAAAGGAAAAGAAATAGAACGAGTAATAAGGAATTTCATAAGATAAGGAAAACATAAATCTATCACGAGCCCAGACACAAGCCATATCATATCTTTGTAAATGAAACTAAATAGAGTAGCTAGCTCCCAGATATGTGAAAGACGTGTATCGCACACACCATCAGTCACCAGATAAGTATAACAATAAACAAATAACATATACAGTTAACAGGTCAAATCTAGAGTGCACCCATACGCCCCACAGATAAATCAATAATCATAATATAATGGCCATAGCAAATTAATAAGTAAGGGACGGAACAGGTCATCACTCTCCTGCCCTGGAGTCATGTCAAAGGTGCGTCAGTGACATGGACATGAAACCCTCATGCCTTGTGATTGGCTTGTAATATCAATCTATAGGTCAAAGGTCAGCGTACTATCAAATAGTCAAAAGGTCATATCCTAAGGGTACATGGCAAAAGGTTCATGTCAACAATTCAAGATTATATACCATAGGTTCAAACTTAGAATTTATCAGGTTACGTTTCATATCAAAGTTAAGTTCAAATTAAAGAACTGTATCAAATGTTTCAAAAGCATGTGGCAAAAGTTTATAATCAAGGTTTTATACCAACAGTTTATCTAAAAAGGGTTTCTATTTAAAAGTCCATTTAAACAATCCTTCAAAAATGGTTTTCATCACAACTGATCTTATAAAATAGTTTTCTTCAAAATGTTCTTCCAAAACTTTTAGTAACTTTCAGTAAAAGTGATGTTACTTATTTGAAGTAGCTTTTCTCAAAACGTTTCATAAGTAGTTTTAAGAACAATTCAAAATCAATTAGGTTTAACTAAAGATTTAACAGATTAAGGTTTATATTCCAAAATCAATTTAGTTTTATAACCAGTCTATTAGATTAGATTCAAAACAAGGCTCACAGCTCAGGGTTCAAGACAAAAATCAAACACAAGGTTTATGAAAGTTCACAAAACAAAGATCACATGAAAGGTTTACAAACGAACAGGGAACATAGCAATGGTATAGGGAATCCTAATAAGGGAAAATGAGAACTGAAGGAAAAGAGAAATGAAAGACCCTTACTGAAAGAGGTCAGAATATCTGTACCTTATGACGAATGCAAGAACACAAAGATAAAAGCTGACAAGATGAAATTACTCCTTCCTCGAACCTAAGGAGTAGAAGACAGAAGTCCAAAGGGTCTTTAGTTATATTTCCATTATTAGTAAGTTGACAATATCAAGATTAGGGTAAGTCCTTCTTAAGATTATTATGGAAATAGGGTACATTTTATCAGGTTACAAAAGTTAAATGACGAGTTCACATAGTTTAGGGTTTCAATCGCAACTTTATCTAATTCAAAGGTTTAATCATGAAAATACTTTAAGTTACTGATTTAATACACACTATATTCAGAATGACACATTAATCCCTTAAGTTTCACAATTTACAGTTTATACCGCTTAATTATATAATTTACAAAAACAATCCTTCATTTACATAATTCATGTTTCAAACCCCTATAATATTTGTCTTTACCAAATAAACTGTTGGATCGATATACTCTGACCAAACTAACTTGTAGCTTGTCTACAGTTTAACAACTTTGAATGAATTCAAAACTATTAATAATGAAACACTGATATACTTTGCTAAGTATGCGGAATCTACTTCAACAAAGCTAAGAAGAATTAATAAACGACTTTGAATATTATTAAAACCTTGAACCTGCTTTCTTACACAGATTCACTAACAAACTCTAAACTCTAATACTTCTAATAACCGTATATTACTAATCGTATGTATTCTTCTCTCTAAAAAACATATCTCTAATGCCAACCTAGGGATCCTTTTATAGGCACAAGGAAAACCCTAGTCGGTTTACAGTACTTGAATGACAAGTAATTCTAATTATAACTCTAATCTAATACGAACATTCTAGAATTACACATTAGTCCTTAAACTATTTGCATAGCAGTCCTTTAACGAGTAGCAGTACTTTGACTTGAGTAGCAGTACTTTGACTTTCAGCAGTACTTTGACTTTTATAGCCCAACAATCCTCCCCTAACTTGAATTCTACTTGCTTGATTTCAAGTTCCTTTGTATGTCTTTAACTTCAACACTTTATCTTCAAGGAAAGGTTGTTTCTTTAAAATCTAACTCGTTGTTGTTTTGTCATCATCAATGCAAACAGTATCTTCAATCTTCATCAGCAACAATTCTTTTCAGCATCATATCTTTTCAGCAACTCAGCATCATATTGGCAATATGTACATCAGATCTTAAAAGTTTCATACTATTCTCATCACTTCCAGGTGTGTTAACTCCTGTGAGAGGTGAATCATTGAAAAACTTAATGTTGATATCTCTTTACCAAAGCCATTAACTCTGGAGTAGCCAATGTTTAGATTTAGGAAAAACCATGGTACATTGATAACCATATGATTTTTAGCAAATCATCAGCTATCAACGGATTTGAGTAGTCTTTACCAAATAGCCGTTTGCTTTTGGACTAGCTAGTTCTTTTAGTACAATCACTACCATGGTGAACTAATTACCATATAATGGTTTTCCACAGCCTTTACCACAAAGCCATTATCTTGTGGGCTAGCCAACTCTTCACTAATATAGATATGGTGAGTTGAAAACCATACAATTTTTAGTAAATTGCCAACTAAAAATGGATTTGATAATCACATCAGAGCCGTACCCTCATGATGAGTCAAACTCTTTCTTGTTTATTAAACATGGTGAGTTGATTACCATTTGTTGTGTAGTACAAGTACTAACACCATACTGTTGCTTTCAAAACCATTTGTTGCTGTTTAATCTTTGTGCTTCAAAATGTTTTTGCACTTATAAAAAATTACTGATTTTATCAAAAGACTTTACTGGTTTTATGCTGCAAGCAGTACTTTGTGAAAGTACTGTCTGACCAGCAGTACTTTGAAGAAAGTACTTATTTTTCAAAAGATTTATATAATAATTAAACCATACTAGTAGTTATGCATTAATCTTCAGATTCAGTAGTCCACTTGATGAATAATTTTATGACCATCAATGCTACTTCATCCTCTTATTCCACTTCCATTCCATGCTCTAGCATCCTGATCATCAGATCTCTTGTGAGTGGATATCTCTGTTCTGCTAGCATATGAATCATAGTGCCATCTTCTAACTCCAAAACATGTATCCCAACTGACTCAAAGAATCTCCATTTGTTAATCTCCCAGTTGTCTTGATTTTCCCACAAAGTACTGTCCTTTGATTCCTCTGTCTCCCAGATTGTTGTGAGATCTCCTAACAATATCAAACCTACTCCTTGTGGTGGAATATGCTCAAAATAAGTTTGCACTTGGAGATATAACTGAAGCATATCATCTCTATCAATCAGATGTAGTATATCCCATAATGAATTGAACACTCTAAAACTTCCATCTTGTCTATGAAAGATCAGATAATCTCCTTCTTTAGATTCTACAACTGAAAAAGTAGATATCTTGGACTTCTTATCAGTATCTTCTTTCAATTTTGGATTCTCAAAGTCAACAACTCTAAGATAATTTCTGAGCTCATCAACTGTGTCTGTTCTTAATTCAACAGCTTCCTTGAACTTCTTTGATGGCTGTTCATCAGTGATTCTTTTCCTCTTTGAGCTTCTTGTAACAGCTCTTTCCTTTCTTTTATCTTCAAGCTCCTTGTCTTCAAAAGAAATAATGCTTGCAAGATCTTTTTGAATAGCTTCTCTAACAGCATCATACAGATCCTTCATCTCTGTATATGTCAATCTAACTAAACCTGTATATCCTTGACCTTTCAGATAAGCCATCATATCATTCCTTTCTCTAGCTTTACTAATTGGCCTTTTTGATTGAACATTCTTCCTTGATTCTTCAGCATCTATCTCTGCTTGTAATATTCTAGCTGCTTCCTCATTTTTGGCAACCTGAATTTGTCTTAACTGTGCCAATGTCATCTTCTTCTTCTTCTTTTCTACCAAGATCCCTTTGCCTTTATCTTTTGGATCTATCTCTTGTGCAGGTTGAGAAGAAGTATGATGTTGTTGTTCAACCTCATGAATACTGATGCCTCTTTGACTTGACATATTAAGCATGATGTCAGCAATTGTTTCATCATCACTGTTAGTATGAGCTATAACATCTTCTTCCTGAGCTGGTTTAGAAGGACCTACTTCCTCTTGAACTTGAATTGAAGGACCAATATCTTCTTCAAAATCTAAGGTTCTAGGTGTAATAGTGAATTGCCTATCAGTACCTTGTTGAGCAGTACTTTCAGCTTCAGCTCCTTCTAAGTTTATTTCCTCAGTATCACCACTCCTTACTTCAACAGTAGCTTCTTCCAAATTTATTTGCTCTGTTTCATCACTCTTCCTCTCAACAGTATCTTGAGGAATATTTTCAGGTGGTGTCCTCTGAGTATCATCCATAAATCCAGCATCTTGTTCAAAATCTTGTTCAAAACCAGCATCTTTATTCAAATTCTCTAAATTCCTCCCCAATTGGAATGAAGATTGCTTCTTAGACTTTTTCTTCTTTGACTTAGAAATCTTCGTAGGTATCCTACCACTCTGCTTCTGAGACTTTACCCATAATCTATGGTGTTGAACTAGTGGCCAAACATACCTCTTCAATCTTTGAAACTTAGTCTTTAATTTGTCTATCTTAGCATCTTGAGCCTCACTCTCCTTCTTCAGCCTCTTTAACTCCCTTGTTAAAGCATAATTGTCCAATTCTGCATCTTCTTCTTCAAATTGCTTAGACATATTTGTGGAAGAATCATCATTAGGAGATGGTGGTTGGTTCATACCTTGGTTTGACTCCTCATGAGTAGGAATGTCCATAGGAGCAGTATCTTCCCTAGTAGCAGAATGTGGAGAAGAAGTATGTTGAGAAGCAGTAGGTTGAGGAATACTAACTTCTCTAGAAACTGGAGACTCTTGGCTTGCTGATTCAGAATTTGCTTCTTGTTCTTGCTCTAGCTCTGCATCTCTTACAACTTGTGCAACTCCCAATATATGAGCAGTCAAAGGTGTGTTGGTTCCAGAAAACTTGACACTTTGTTTAGATAGAAAAGTAAACACCTTTGATGGAAGTTTGACAGTGGATAAAAAACTTTGAGGTTTAGGGACATCCTCAAGTTGATTGTTCAAGAATAACTGAACAAACCTTGGATACATCAAGAATGGTGAACCATTAGCAATATGTGTAAGCATACCATCCAGAATTAGTCTTGAAAAATTGAATCTTCGATCTGTAGCCAAACCCACTAATGCAGATGCAATATTTTGACCAAATTGATCAAAAGAAGTACTCTTGGGACTCAAACAATGAAGTAGAACGTGAATGAGGTACTTCCAATGAGAACAAAACAAAGGCTTTTGAAAAGTAAGTTTCGTCAGATCGCCTTCATAACCTATATCACTTAAAGTGTCCCAAAGCACTTGTTTTTCAAAACGAATAGCCCCCCCTTCATCATTAAACATCAAAACATCCCTAATCGTGGCCTCAGTAATCCGAATAGCTCGTCCAGCAACCGTAGCCCTAATCAACGAATCATCTTCAATCGTTGCTGTATCCCAAAATTCTTGCATCCAGGGACCAATAACATCAGGGTCAACTAAAATAGAGTAGTTGATGGAAGACCCAGTTAAGAAATCAATGATCGCATGAAAATCAACATTATCCCTTGTCTTGTCCAAATTAGCGATCATATTGTGTTTGCTAACAGTAAGTCGATTAGCCATGATGAGTGGTAGAGAATAATTCGCTTTGAGTGTGTGTTTCGATAAAAAAATTTGTGGTGTAAAAGCGAATGAGGAATCTCAAATACGGTAAAAGGCGGGGAAATAGGTGTGAGTTTCTTTAAATAGGATGGAAATAAATCAAACTCATAATAATAAAGTTACCGTTTGGATTAACGTATTATCTCCGCCTTAAGGAATTAATTATACGTAGCCCCACAAATTTTTGACCGTTGGAACAGTACGTCCACGTAAGCAGTACGTTGAAGCAGTACGTTGCTGAAGCAGTACTTTAATCAACAAAGCAGTACGTTCCATCTTTTTATCCATAACCAATACTCCAAACTAAAACCAAGAACTTGTAAATGGTTCATGCTTAAGTTCTAACTAATAGCTTATGTTGCCTCCCCTCAAATACAACATATAGGCTAAACTAAACTACTAAAAACCAATACTTTCAGTGAGAACTAATAGAAAGTATACTTAACTAATACTAAAGCCTCCCCTCAAATGTAGCCTAGTAGTTAATCATCCCAATGCTCACAACTAAGTGGTTGAATCTTGAAACATCAAATCCCTTAGTGAGTAGATCAGCTACATTATCATCTGTGTGAACCTTAACCACATTTATAAGCCTGTGCTCATAACAATCCCGAATAAAGTGATGCCTAATCTGAATATGCTTGGTCTTGGAGTGATAAGCTGGATTCTTCACAATGCAGATGGTACTCTCATTATCAATGTTGATAGGAGTATTTTTGAAGTTGAATCCATAATCCAAGAGTTGATTTTGCATCCACAAAACTTGTCCACAACAGCTTGCAGCAGCAACATATTCTGCTTCAGTAGAGGAGGTTGCAGCAATGGTTTGCTTCTTACATTGCCAGGAGACTAATCTTCTTCCAAGATATTGACATCCTCCTGAGGTTGATCTTCTATCATAGTTATCCCCTGCATAGTCACTATCTGAAAAGGCTTCCAAGTGAAAAGGTGACTCCTTAGGATACCATAATCCTAACTTTGGTTGATGCTTGAGATATCTAAAAATCCTCTTGACTGCATACATATGGGAAACTTTGGGTGTAACCTGAAATCTTGCACACAAGCAAACAGCAAACATGATGTCAGGTCTTGATGCAGTTAAGTACATAAGACAACCAATCATAGATCTGTAAAGCTTGACATCCACAGCTTGTCCATCTTCATCCTTGCCTAAGGGTTTATTTTTATCAATGGGTGTGGTGGCAGGCCTGAGATTTGGAAGGTCAAATCTTTTAAGTATGTCTGCAACATACTTTTCTTGGTTAATGAAGATTCCATCTCTTGTTTGTCTAACTTGAAGACCCAAAAAGAAAGTTAATTCTCCCATAGAACTCATTTGAAACTCCTTCTGCATAAGATCTTCAAATTCTTTCACCATAGACTTCTTTGTAGCTCCAAATATAATATCATCCACATATACTTGGACTAACATAATGTCTTTCTTATCCCTCTTGATGAACAAAGTCTTATCAATTGCTCCTCTCCTATAACCATGTTGTAATAGAAAATTTGAGAGTCTCTCATACCAAGCTCTGGGAGCTTGATGAAGGCCATACAGTGCCTTGATCACCTTGTAGACTTTGTTTGGATGTGCAGGATCTTCAAAACCAGGAGGTTGTTTAACATAAACTTCCTCAGAAATTGTGCCATAAAGGAAAGCACTTTTCACATCCATTTGGTAGACAGGAAACCCCATGTATGATGCAAAGGCAAGAAATAACCTTATTGCCTCTATCCTTGCAACAGGAGCAAACACTTCATCGTAATCCACTCTTTCTTCTTGGCGATATCCTTGTGCAACCAATCTTGCTTTATTTTTGATAACATTCCCTCTTTCATCTCTTTTGATTCGAAAAACCCATCTTGTACCAATGACTCTTTTGCCATCTGGTAAATCACATAATACCCAGACTTCTTTAAGCTTGAATTGTAGAAGCTCCTCTTGCATGGCTTCAACCCAACTTTCATCTGCTAAAGCTTGAGCTACCTTCTTGGGTTCTTCTTGAGATAAAAAACAAGCAAACAGGCGTGTTTGTTGATCCTTGTGATTCATCCTGTTTTGTTTGTAAACAAAGCTAAGTAAAGCAGTATGTTGCTTAGAAAGTCCTTTAACTTTGTTCCTTGTAACCACTCCTGAAGAGGGTGATCCAATAATGTTACTTTGAGGATGAGCTTTATGAACTCTCAATGTAGGAGGTGGTGGTACTGGATGATCAGACTCCAAGTTAGTAAAATCAATGCCTTCATTGGAGAAAATACCTTCTGGATTAAGCTCATCATCAACTTCTTCTAATCCAGGAATGTTAGCATTAACTAAATCATCATCATCAACATTGGAATCATCAGCATTGTTCCAATTTGATTGCTCTAATACATCAGAAGTACTGTCAAAAGGATCAGCAGTATTTTGATCTAAAGTACTGTGAGCAGTAACTTGAAATTTATCCTGTTTCTTTGCAGCCTCATAAGCCTTCCTTTGTTCATCTTCATAGGATTGTGCTATAGTTTCTTGAAAAAGCATCCTATTAAGTTCATCCTGTATGGCTTGATCTTCATCAGATACTGTATTAGTTGGCTGAGCAGTACTTTGTTCCTCATTAGGAACTTCAGGTTCTTTATCAGGAACATCTTCTGATGTAACATTGACTCCATGAACAATGTACTGTGAATCATCTTCTTTGTAATTAGCCTGATTATCTTCTCTAACAGGAACATAATTCATAGATGGTGTGAGCTTGAGATCAAGATCAAACATCCAATCAGGACCTTTACCTTTCTGAGTTTCCTTATCTTCCAAAAATTCAACATGAAGACAATCTTGTACCTTTTTGGTATTCCTGTTATAAACTCTAAATCCTTTGCTATTTGTACAATAACCCAATAAATATCCTTCATCTGACTTACCATCAAATTTTCCCAGAGAGTCAATGGTATTTAGAATAGTCAGAGAGCAGCCAAAAGGTTTTAGAAAACGAATGTTTGGTTTCTTTCCCATTAGTAACTCATAAGGTGTCTTCATCTGAGGTTTAGTTACTGAAACTCTATTTAACACATAGCAAGCAGTACTTATTGCTTCAGCCCAAAAGAGAATAGGTAATTGGGAATCTGCAAGCATTGTTCTAGCTGCTTCTATCAAAGTCCTGTTCTTTCTTTCTGCAACACCATTCTGCTGTGGTGTTCTAGCAATGCTAAACTCTCTCTTGATCCCTTTCTTGGCACAGAATTCATCCATATGCTTGTTCTTGAATTCTGTTCCATTGTCACATCTAATACCTCTTACTTTGAGTCTTAATTGATTTTCAAGGGCTACTATCAGGTCATGGATAGCATCAAAGGTTTCATCTTTGAATCCCAAGAAAAAGACCCAACTAAATCTGCTACAATCATCTGTCACAACCAAGCAGTACTTCTTCTTGTTTAAACTTTCTACTGAAACTGGTCCAAACAGATCCATGTGTAGCAACTCCAAAGGTTCTCTAATATCTCTTTCCCCAAGCTTCTTACATGAAGCTTTATGTTGTTTACCCTTCTTGCAAGCCAAACATGAATGATCAGTCTTGAATGTTTTGGAAGGTAAACCTTTAACTAAATTTCCTTTGACCAGCTTGTTGATGTTCTTAAAATTAACATGACCTAGTCTTCTGTGCCACAGATGTGCTTCTTCCAATGATGCCTTTGCTACTAAACATGTTGCTCTTCCAGCAGAATTGAGACTCTTTAAGTCTAAACTGTATACATCATTGGTTCTTGGTACTCTCAATGTCACCAAGTGATCATCAACAAATTTGAACTCAGGGGAGAGAATGAGACATTCTGTATCAGTGAACAGAATTGGGTACTTCTTGTCACAAATTTGAGATACTGACAATAGGTTGAACTTGAGCTCCTTCACATATCTAACATTCTCAAAATCAATACATCCAGCCTTGATTGTTCCTTTGCCAGTGATTCTTCCTCCATCAGGATCATTACCAAATGCAACTCTTCCTCCATAATATGCCTTAAAATCTGACAGGATCTCCTTGTCTCCTGTCATGCTGCCAGAGCAACCACTATCAACAATAATATGATCTTTAAGCTCCTCCTCTGGGTTGCCCTGCACATTAAAGAAAAGGGTTAGTTTCTTTTAGGAACCCAAGCCATTACTGACTTGTGTTCCCCTTGTGGAGTGACATACTTGAATTCCTTCAGTATGTAATCTCCACTGGTTTTAAAGGCATGGTCAATGATTATTTGAGTTGGTCCCATGTCCTGTGTTGTAATTTCAACAACACTCCCTGTTTCACCCTTATCTGATGAAAGTACTTCTTGTTCCCCATCAGTACTTTCTTTCTTAACCCAATTTCGTTTAACCTTAGGTTTCTCTGATCTAGGTACTCTGCTTGAGGTGTAAGACCTTTTATATGAATTGAATCTCTTAGGTCCTCTATGTGAAAAAGTATGAGTAGTGCCATGAGTGGGTGAAAACTTATCAGTCCTTTGAGAAGGTACTTCTTGAGACTTATCAGAGTGTGAAGGTACTGGTGATTTGGAAAACATTCTTTTCTGGTGAGGGTACCTATAGTCTTTAGAGAAGTTACTATGGTTGACCCTATTTGAGTGATTCCAAACTGGTCTAGTCTCTCTTGGCTTATGGGTGGTAGATCTATTCTTTGGAAACTGACTTAAGTATTCTGAGTGTAAGTCACATTGCTTAATCAAGTGATCAGGACTATAGCATACATAACATAACTTTCTCTCCATATTCCCAAATCCTCTTCTATGATTAAAAGGTTTCCTATAGTAAGCAGTATTTTGAAAAGATTCTCTTGAAGGTACTGCTGAATGTCCAGCAGTACTTTGAAAAGTTTTTGGAGGTACTGCTTGTTTTTGAAAAGCTGTAGGAAACTTTTGATCATTACCCCTTTGAAAATCATTCTTAGGTTTCTCAGAACTAAATTGACCATTAAGCTTCTTCCTAAACTCTAGGTTGTCTACACCATAACGAGAAACATCTGTCCTAAGAGGTTGAAACTGACCAGTGGGTGGAGGAACTGAGTGGTACTCCTTATCTTTCTTAAACTCAGGAGGTGATTCACTAAGTGGTTCCTCATTCCTAGATGTGTTTTCTTCTGAGCTTGTAAGATCATCATCACTAGGTGGAATCTCTTCCTTAGCACTAGGTGGGGTCTCTTCCTTATCACTAGGTGTGGTCTCATCTGAACTACTATCTTCACCATAACCTAGTCCAGCTCTACTGTTTATGACTCTTTGTTTTTCAACAAATTGAACATGTGATAGACCAGCCTGTTTAATACTACCAAGTTTTTCTAACAAAGTATCTCTTTCCTTAGTAATCTTTTCTAATTCAGACACCTTACATCCTAACTTCCATTCACTTAATTTCAATTGGTAATCTTGTTGCTCATATTTTTCTGCCCAAGCCATTTCATTATTTTCATGTGTTAATATTTTGGCTTCCATTGACTCTAAAGTTAATTGATAACCAGCTACCTCAGAACTAGCTGTTCTATAATTATCTCTTTCAGTCACATAGTCTTTAAGCAACTTTTGATAAACATCATTACACTTAGAGCATACCTCAGAGACATTGGATGAACTTGGTGAAGTGGCTACCATAGCAATCTGAACAGGTTCATCTTCATCCTTCATGCTCCAGTCAAAGCTTCCAAGACCATCTCTTGATTCCAAAGCAGAATATCCAGGTTCCTCATCAAAAGCTGTGCCCCAATCAAATTCTTCCATTGCAACCATAGAATAGGTTACAGGTTCATCATCAAATTCAGCACTCCAGTCAATCTCTGCTAAATTTTCTTGAGCCACCAAAGCTTTTGGTTGTGATTCAGTAATAGGAATCTCCTTTCTTTCAACCTTGGGTTGTTCAATCATCCTGTTTGCCTAATATTTTGCAAACTTGCATTCCCTTGCAAAGTGTCCAAGCTTTTGACAATTGAAACATTCAATCTTGGATTTGTCAAAAGTTATACCTTGTTTGGCTTTGAAATCAATTCCCCTTCCTGTCTTGTTCATGAACTTCTTGATCCTAGCAGTGATCATAGCTACTTGCCATCTTATGTCAATCTCTTCTAAAGCATCTTCTTCAATCTGCAACAAGTCTTCTTGGTAGGTAACAGGTAAAGTGGCTTGTTGTGCAAAGAAGGAACATACAACTTCATCAGAATTGGTGTTGTTTGTTGGTGATGGGTTGGGGGTAGTTGTGGTTGTGCAAACATGCTGTGAATCACCAACAGTACTTTGAGAAGGATAAGCAGTACTTTTAGTGGAAGTACTGCTTCTGTTTTCAGAAGATACAAAAGCTATGTTGTGAGTTTTCTGAGAACTGTGACCATTCATCTCTTGCTCGTACACTTTCAGATTATTATAGAGATCATCAAAGTCCATAGACTCCAATCCAGGTTGTCCTCTAATCATAGTAGCAACCACATGCCAGACAGATGGCAAACTCCTTAAGAACTTCAAATTTGCATCTTCAACAGATACCTCTGCTCCATACAGTTCTAGCATACTAAGTAGATTTTGGAATCTGTCATAGGCAGCATCAAGACTTTCTCTTTCACCAACAGTGAAGGTTTCAAACTGCTGCTTCAATAAGTTTCTATGCATCTTCTTTGAAGCATCATTACCTCCAAATCTTGTCTTGATCGCAGCCCATAATTGTTTTGCATCCTTAGCATCATGGAACTTCAGTAGGTGACCATCAGGAATAGCAGACAGCAGTATGTTGAGAGCCTTATCTTGATTTCTCTTTGTAGCTGCTGGTAAGGTTGGTTGAGGTGGTTTGGGTTGTCCTTCAACTTGAAGAGGTTCATCAAGAACAACATTACCATTGACAATTACATCCCATAGAGCATGGTCAGTAATAGCAAGGTACTGCCTCATCTTCATGCTCCAGAGATCATATTCTCCCTTCTTGATGATAGGAATTCTAAGTGAGGTGATGGATGGGATAGGTGCAGCTTCAGTCGACATTGTTGAGGGTTTGTTGATAAATCGGTTTTAAGGTTTCTTCTTAATCAGAGTCTCCACACAAGCTCTGATACCACTTGTTGGATCGATATACTCTGACCAAACTAACTTGTAGCTTGTCTACAGTTTAACAACTTTGAATGAATTCAAAACTATTAATAATGAAACACTGATATACTTTGCTAAGTATGCGGAATCTACTTCAACAAAGCTAAGAAGAATTAATAAACGACTTTGAATATTATTAAAACCTTGAACCTGCTTTCTTACACAGATTCACTAACAAACTCTAAACTCTAATACTTCTAATAATCGTATATTACTAATCGTATGTATTCTTCTCTCTAAAAAACATATCTCTAATGCCAACTTAGGGATCCTTTTATAGGCACAAGGAAAACCCTAGTCGGTTTACAATACTTGAACGACAAGTAATTCTAATTATAACTCTAATCTAATACGAACATTCTAGAATTACACATTAGTCCTTAAACTATTTGCATAGCAGTCCTTTAACGAGCAGCAGTACTTTGACTTGAGTAGCAGTACTTTGACTTTCAGCAGTACTTTGACTTTTATAGCCCAACATAAACACCTTATATTACAAAGTTACAGAACATATCTTAAAAATTATGTGTACTACGATTCAGGTCCTTGAGATTTCATAATTTACACCTTTTGTCCTTTAACTTTACAAAACTTATATTTCAAACCCTAGTTTAGTAATAATTATATATCAAACCCATAATTACTCAAATTTACATCAGACACCCTTTATAATGTTATTTACTCAAAATAAATTCAAGTTTTCAGAATTTACATTTTTAGTCCCTTCATTTAAATAAATTACAAATCGTACCCTTAATTATCATTTATTCATTTTTACGCAATATTTACACTTAAGACCCTCAAGTTATATTTTTCCTACACTTTTACTGACCTAATTAATATTATAAAAATAACCTTTAAGTTTAAAAGTTGGCAAAACAAGCCCTTGTCATTTATATCTCAAATCGTATACATGTTTTATTTACCAAATCCAACCCTAACTTTACCCACTCATTAACCCATCATGAAACAATGATTAACTGCATTTATTACTCAGATTCAACCCACAAAACCCTAACCCTAACACGATTTAGGGTTTCTTCTTATTTTCTTTTATTTTTCAATAAGTCCGATTACAATATTAATTCAAAACACACGATTTAAGCTTCCACAAATCAAAGGGTTATTTTTCTGGACTTATATCATCAGTATAGATCACTTAAAAATTATGGTCGCACCTCAGAAAATTCGTATAGCATGATTTGAAAATTAAGTTTGTTTTAACCCTCTTAATTTCGTACGCCTAAATAAACATGCATGATTTGTATTTATTATTTTTCTTAGGTTATATTCGACATGTAGATCATTGTAAAAATACTGGATAATTTTTAGAACGTAAAAATAAGTCGCAAGGAATTTCTACCTCTCGTACGTATCGATCGAACAAAAGAAATCACCACGTTCGAATCAAAGCTTCGACACTCCAACTCCTATTTTTCGTAGCTTGCTAATACTCCAAGGAACACCAAGAAATTCTTTGCTCAGGTCCAGAAGTCGCGTAGGAAGGTTGGTCGATTTTAGTTTTGTCGATCTTAGGGTTTCGGCAAAATAGAGTTTTACAAAAATTATGTTTTGTATTTATATTGTGTTAACCGACCTAGGAGGGGGCATGTGATCCAGATTTTCAGCCTAGAAACTTATCACAAAAGTAATTTGATTTTGTATATTATTTCCTTTATTTAATTGGTATTTATCTAGTTAAATGATTTTCACAAAATATATTACATATATAATTAATTATATTCGGATCATATATATATGTATATGTGATTTTATAATTTTTGGACCTTCAAAATAATGTAATGTTGTCCCAGAAATTTATTCGTTTCATATATGGTTCGTTTTCGAATGTTTGGAATCGTTTCAGAATATTTATAAGTTATTTATTTAAGTTTTATTGTTTCAGGGGTATTTTGGTCATTTGACAAGTTATCTGAATTTCAGGTATTACAACTTCTTCCCCTCTAAAAAAAAAATTTCGTCCTCGAAAATTGACGTGAAACGGAATGGAAACATAACTGACTTTGGAACGGAATATGAAAACTTGATTTCTATGACTCTATAATATCGGTTGAACTTCGGCTTCCTAAAAAGGCAAAATTATACTGGATTCAAATCGAAAGAAAGGTATATCGAACGTAACGAATGATAATCGGATCTTCTCGAAAAAGACACAGGAAATACATGGAATTTTGACTGATGGGTAATCCCCAGGATTTGACTTGACAAGTCAGAGTAGAACGTATGGAATAGATTATCGATACCATCTAATGGTAGAAGTTCTATAATTGGACTTAAATTTATTACCAAAATTCTTAGAGGTGAGCAAAATGCGTGACGAGAACTCAGACGTGTCGATTTACCTAACGATGAAAGCAAATTACGCGTACATTTCGGATGAACTTAAGGTCTCACTAATGCAGATAATCTCAAACAATTATCAGGACTTCTAAAGTTCTAAGGCACTTCTTGAAATAACCGATGACCACAATAAGTGCGCGTTATATGATGTAAGTATTATCACGTTGGCCAGGCGTCATAATACTGGCATCATATAAGTATGCCCTCATGATGGTCATACTAGATTCCCAAGCCGTGTACTAACTTATCTTATTCCACCTAGTCTTCCTACGGTCTCAGAGGTTATCAAAATTAAATACTCTAACTAAGTGGAGAACGAATCACTAGAAAGAGTTAACGAAACTCTCGGAATGCCTATCAGCCGTATCAATCATTCATCATTTGCTAAAACCTCTCAAAACAAAGTCATCACCGAACATAAGAAAATGAACACGAACAGGAATGCTTCTAGTAATTTAGCTCATTCAAGGATCTTATTATGAACTTAAGTAATTCAACGGGGTAAAAGTTAGTCGCCAAAATCTTCGGCCTTCATAGAATAAATTTTCTCCCAACCACAAAGGGTCTTTTCCAAAAACCCGCTCATGTAATACATCCAATCCCTTCCAGTCCGGTTAATCTATATTGATCAGTCCATCAATCGGAAAGTGAAACCAAAATTGGAACTTGTGTTTGGTCCTTCAAGCTTCTACAGTTGTTCTTGAAATATGATGGGGTAATGTGAATTTCTAACATGCTCTTTCCCGTCTCCGGACGTACTATTAAGTCATACAATGACCATTTGTCCCAGTAGGCACGCGGAAACCTAATTACCAACTTTATAAGCAGTCAGAGCTTTAACTAGTACTATTAGCGTTACTAATCGTCATAACAGTAGTTTATGGATTCGGAAGGCGATTTCAACTAAAATTAATTAATCCCTTGGGAAGAAACTTCACGCTCTAAAATTAACAAGCACCTACTTGTCTCAGGGTGGAGGAATATTGGTTTCTAATGATAATACGGTTCAGCTATCTTCAGCCACCATCCTTCTTTATCGCGAACGGAACTAAAATACGCCCAGATGATATAGGTAAACAAACTTACTTCCCGGTCTTCGATTGTTGCTCTTCCTGGTTGCTCAAATCAATCTATATGATCCCGAACCTATTTTAGAGACACCTTCACTCGGTGACTAGAATATTCTCTCAGTAACCTGTCAATTTCTACTTCATGCTTCGGTGATCAGCTTGGTGATTCATCTAAGAATTTTATTTAGAAATTCAAGGTACCCAATAACTCTCAAGATGTGGCTCATTCCTTAGTGCACGAAATGGGTTCTAAGAGACTTCTGTACTAGAATTTCTAAGGAGGTATTTCTAGTGGATGCCAAAAACCAAGGTAGCCAGGGGAAAATCAATTCGGGCGTTCACAGCCGAGGTGAGCTTGACCTACTTAGAAGGTTGAGAAACATGATAGACACATATCAACATAATTTATTCCAAAAATTTGCTCAAGCCTTATTATTAAATACTTGGGGAAAACCCACAATTCAAAGGAATCCGTACAATATAAATGTCAAACGAAAATTAAAATAGAACGATACGCAAGTGGCTCGAGCTCTCATCCTACGTCTAGATCACGTTACTTGCAGTGGACTCCAAATCCGAATCCACTTCATCTTCCTCACTAAGCCATCCGTTTCGGTTTCCTTCAGGTTGTGGCAGTGGTTGTCTCGCAAAACCATCCTCAGGGTTCCTTCCTTCATCTCCTATGTCGTCCACGAATCCATACAAATTGTGAGGCTCTGCCCTCACTACTCCTCCCTCTTCTACGAACTTGGGACACCTTCCCGGGTACTTAGTCACTACTCCGTCTTTATCAATCACTTTCGTCTCGTGCACATGTACTTCTGCTCCATTTATATTAACCACAGTCAACTTTTCTTCAATCCGGCAGGGACACATGCTAGCAGGAATCAGCATCCTTTTGTTGGTCCATCTCAAATTACCAATTCTTCTCTGGCCTGTAGCGAAAACGGTTGTCCAACGATACTTTTTGCGTGCTGGAGGTTCCATACTAAAAATGACACAAATGATACTAAGTATTAGAACTCGATGGGAATCGAAAGACTACTCATAACTCAAAATTTAAAAAAAAAACGCGTGAGATTTCACCGTCTGAACGATTTCAAAGATGATTAACGAAATATGGAGAACAAGTACGAATGGAACGACAAAACAAAATCCTAATGTCTACCCAAATCCTCACCGGTCAGCGTTTAAGTTCCTATAGGGAAAAATCCTAAAATATATTCTCAAAGGTTGTCCTACGAGCACTTACAGGGAAAACTTAGTGGTCCTACTTACACAGGTCAAGGGTAAGTGTATTACGAATCGCAGCCTGTCTCTCTGATACCATAAATTGTAACACCCCAACCCGACAAGGGTAAAGATATCACATCAATGGATCCACATCAGAACAAACCAAGCATACATTTTCATTAATACAAAAAAAATCTCAAAGGATAATAATCGAAATACTAGAATCTATAGGGTTACAAATGAAAACTTCCCAAAACATTATTTCTAATAATATACTATCTTCAGTCCAATTCTATATCCAGCATAGCTATCCAACTTCTAAGTCCAAAGATACATTCTTCTCTCATTCCCAGCTTCCTACTAATACCTGCCGCAGGAAAAGAAATGCGGCTGAGCTACGAGAGCTCAGTGAACAGATATAGAGGTAACAAAACAATAATAGGGAATAGAACGAAAGAAATCTAGAATACACGTCATACCGATAAATCAAGGTGTAGAAATGAGATGTTAAGAACAACATGATTTAAGACAAAGGAAAAGAAATAGAACGAGTAATAAGGAATTTCATAAGATAAGGAAAACATAAATCTATCACGAGCCCAGACACAAGCCATATCATATCTTTGTAAATGAAACTAAATAGAGTAGCTAGCTCCCAGATATGTGAAAGACGTGTATCGCACACACCATCAATCACCAGATAAGTATAACAATAAACAAATAACATATACAGTTAACAGGTCAAATCTAGAGTGCACCCATACGCCCCACAGATAAATCAATAATCATAATATAATGGCCATAGCAAATTAATAAGTAAGGGACGGAACAGGTCATCACTCTCCTGCCCTAGAGTCATGTCAAAGGTGCGTCAATGACATGGACATGAAACCCTCATGCCTAGTGATTGGCTCGTAATATCAATCTATAGGTCAAAGGTCAGCGTACTATCAAATAGTCAAAAGGTCATATCCTAAGGGTACATGGCAAAAGGTTCTTGTCAACAATTCAAGATTATATACCATAGGTTCAAACTTAGAATTTATCAGGTTACGTTTCATATCAAAGTTAAGTTCAAATTAAAGAACTGTATCAAATGTTTCAAAAGCATGTGGCAAAAGTTTATAATCAAGGTTTTATACCAACAGTTTATCTAAAAAGGGTTTCTATTTAAAAGTCCATTTAAACAATCCTTCAAAAATGGTTTTCATCACAACTGATCTTATAAAATAGTTTTCTTCAAAATGTTCTTCCAAAACTTTTAGTAACTTTCAATAAAAGTGATTTTACTTATTTGAAGTAGCTTTTCTCAAAACGTTTCATAAGTAGTTTTAAGAACAATTCAAAATCAATTAGGTTTAACTAAAGATTTAACAGATTAAGGTTTATATTCCAAAATCAATTTAGTTTTATAACCAGTCTATTAGATTAGATTCAAAACAAGGCTCACAGCTCAGGGTTCAAGACAAAAATCAAACACAAGGTTTATGAAAGTTCACAAAACAAAGATCACATGAAAGGTTTACAAACGAACAGGGAACATAGCAATGGTATAGGGAATCCTAATAAGGGAAAATGAGAACTGAAGGAAAAGAGAAATGAAAGACCCTTACTGAAAGAGGTCAGAATATCTGTACCTTATGACGAATGCAAGAACACAAAGATAAAAGCTGACAAGATGAAATTACTCCTTCCTCGAACCTAAGGAGTAGAAGACAGAAGTCCAAAGGGTCTTCAGTTATATTTCCATTATTAGTAAGTTGACAATATCAAGATTAGGTTAAGTCCTTCTTAAGATTATTATGGAAATAAGGTACATTTTATCAGGTTACAAAAGTTAAATGACGAGTTCACATAGTTTAGGGTTTCAATTGTAACTTTATCTAATTCAAAGGTTTAATCATGAAAATACTTTAAGTTACTGATTTAATACACACTATATTCAGAATGACACATTAATCCCTTAAGTTTCACAATTTACAGTTTATACCGCTTAATTATATAATTTACAAAAACAATCCTTCATTTACATAATTCATGTTTCAAACCCCTATAATATTTGTCTTTACCAAATAAACACCTTATATTACAAAGTTACAGAACATATCTTAAAAATTATGTGTACTACGATTCAGGTCCTTCAGATTTCATAATTTACACCTTTTGTCCTTTAACTTTACAAAACTTATATTTCAAACCCTAGTTTAGTAATAATTATATATCAAACCCATAATTACTCAAATTTACATAAGAAACCCTTTATAATGTTATTTACTCAAAATAACTTCAAGTTTTCAGAATTTACATTTTTAGTCCCTCCATTTAAATAAATTACAAATCGTACCCTTAATTATCATTTATTCATTTTTACGCAATATTTACACTTAAGACCCTCAAGTTATATTTTTCCTACACTTTTACTGACCTAATTAATATTATAAAAATAACCTTTAAGTTTAAAAGTTGGCAAAACAAGCCCTTGTCATTTATATCTCAAATCGTATACATGTTTTATTTACCAAATCCAACCCTAACTTTACCCACTCATTAACCCATTATGACACAATGATTAACTGCATTTATTACTCAGATTCAACCCACAAAACCCTAACCCTAACACGATTTAGGGTTTCTTCTTATTTTCTTTTATTTTTCAATAAGTCCGATTACAATATTAATTCAAAACACACGATTTAAGCTTCCACAAATCAAAGGGTTATTTTTTTGGACTTATATCATCAGTATAGATCACGTAAAAATTATGGTCGCACCTCAGAAAATTCGTATAGCATGATTTGCAAATTAAGTTTGTTTTAACCCTCTTAATTTCGTACGCCTAAATAAACATGCATGATTTGTATTTATTATTTTTCTTAGGTTATATTCGACATGTAGATCATTGTAAAAATACTGGATAATTTTTAGAACGTAAAAATAAGTCGCAAGGAATTTCTACCTCTCGTACGTATCGATCGAACAAAAGAAATCACCACGTTCGAATCAAAGCTTCGACACTCCAACTCCTATTTTTCGTAGCTTGCTAATACTCCAAGGAACACCAAGAAATTCTTTGCTCAGGTCCAGAAGTCGCGTAGGAAGGTTGGTCGATTTTAGTTTAGTCGATCTTAGGGTTTCGGCAAAATAGAGTTTTACAAAAATTATGTTTTGTATTTATATTGTGTTAACCGACCTAGGAGGGGGCATGTGATCCAGATTTTCAGCCTAGAAACTTATCACAAAAGTAATTTGATTTTGTATATAATTTCCTTTATTTAATTGGTATTTATCTAGGAGGTGTGTCTTGTGCTTCTTGGTCGTCTGAATTCGGCTCTAGGGTTATGTCTCGGTCTAAAGTCTGAGAGAGCTCTTAAATTCGTCTGTCCTTGGGGTATTTATAGTTTCTGTCTGAGGGATCGATGCGGCGCATTGAGTTGATAGATGCGGCGCATTGACTTAACTTCGCGTGGGGTCCAAGATTAATACATTATGGAATATTCGTACACCGTCTTCAGATGCGGCGTAACTTGATCTTTGTATGCGGCGCATGTACTTGGATTATAACTTGTGAAATCTTGATAGTGATATGCCGTATGTTAGAAGTATAATGCGGCGTATCTGGAGTAGAACGATCTTGATCTTCTTCTTTGACCAAAGTTTCATATGCGGCGCATGACAGAATTGCATGCGGCGCATTCTTCAAAGTCAGGCAATGGTCTTCGAATTCATCTAAGAATGATATTGCGTCGTATCTGTTGAGTGAGATACGGCGCATCTTCTGGATTTCAGTAGACTTTTAACATCTCGCTTGTTTTGCTCCATAATTAGTGCAAAATCGCCAAGTTTCACATAATGCTTGTTTTTACTTGAGAATTACTAAAGTAAACATTAATGTATCGATTCTCATGTATAATATAATAAAACAAGTCAAATAAATAGGATAAATGATGATAATAAAATGTACTTATTTGAGTTCATCAAATATCCCCCCACTTGAACTTTACTTGTCCCCAAGTAAACCTTAGAATTAATCGTATAAAAATGTATCCTAAAAGATATTAGGATTTATTTTTATATTTAAGCACGTATTCGTTTTGTCATAATCACACAACCAAACACTTAACGAAGTAGAAACCAAAATAATTTTTAATGTAAAACAATTCTAAATCGTTTAGTTGCTTAGTCGTGACGAATATTCTATCATGGGCTTGGCAAGTATACGCATCTCCCCCACTAAAGCCAAGGAGTAACAAGTCTAAAGCGGTAAAAAGGGTTTGTTGGTTAAGGGTTGATCATCCTTTTTAATCTCTATCGATCTCACATTCCAGAAAAGGCGACAAAATTACAAATACATGATCGAATCCACGACCACGATACTTGCAATTGCTCAAATCCTTAACTCGAATGGGCTAAAGATAGGACCAAGTAATCTTCACCAATAATATTATATCAAAAAGGGCGACAAAATCATAAATACATAGCCGAATCCACGACTACGATACTTAAGATTGCTCAAATCCCTAATCTCAATAAATCAAAGGTTTGGATGAAGAATGATATAGGGTATGGATAATATTTGGGATACAAATTGGTGCAGAAAAAAAAATAAACAAAACAGATAAATTAAAATCCTAAGTGTGGTTAATCACTTTCCCAACCATCCCATGAGTAAGACTCATATCATTGAATAACTCACGCTTTAACACTTGAAACACACGCTTTAGGTAGACACGAATTATACTCAACAAAATCTCAATCAAAGAATAACCTTAGTTGGCGTTCCCATAACGGCCAACTCCCATTCAATCCATAAATATAATATACAACAAATAGTGGTGATATCTCCCACTTAATACAAAACTTTACATAAGTTGGTTAAAACAAACTTTCAACTTTTCCTTTTTCTTTTCTATTTTTTTTCCTTTTTTTTTTTTTTTTTTTTTTTTTTTTTTGACATCAACATATATGTGTAAAATTTCACAACTTTTCTATCACTATTTTCCGGATAATTTTTCATACTCTTCATACTTTCAGAAATAACTGTAATAGTAAAAGTAGCAAACACACGAAAAATAAACTAAAAGTTATACAATATTTACTTTCATACCAATTGCATTGTGCAATTTCCCGACCTAACCAAAGATAATGAATTACGCACGCGAACACAGGTAATGTAAGAAAACACACTTTGCCTAAAGCAATTAACCACGGATTTTAATCTACAGGGTAGGCTAAGGTGTAAGGGTGTATCAAAACATTATAACAAAGGTGTAAGAAACGAAAGGAATGGCTCTGAGGGTTTTTCTAGGGGTATCTTACTCTAAAAGTGAGAGTAAATAAAGGGTTTATACAGGGGTTAACTAACCAGTGTAGTTAGTTAATATCACATAACATATAAAGGCTATTTGGGTGTAATCCTAGAAATTTACCAATTTAGACAAGTCACTCCAATTATATAGATAATACTCATTATGGTGGTCTCGAATAGTATACAAGCCAAGTTCTAAAGTTTACAAGTCACCAGCACACTAAAGTTTTAATATTTTTGAAAGAATAGAGTTATGTGTGCGGTTATGTAATTTAGACTTTAAACAAAAACATGCTAAAAAATTTTAAATTTTGATATATTAAGCGCATTTTAAGCATATTTTTAAAAAGTTTAGGACAAGTAAGTGTTCTAATTCTCCATCCCCCCACTTAAGTTAAACAACGTCCTCGTTGTTTGTGTCAAAGGTTAAAAACTGGAAAATAAAAGAATTAGAACATAAAAACTCCCCTGAGATTTGCTCGGTATGATCCTCCATTATTCGTATAAGAGCAAAAATCAACTTTCTTGTGGATGAGAACGTTTAAGCTTCATAAATGATGTATCCACAAAAATGCAGGAATCTATAATACCATTTAGACTTTAACACACCTGAGTTAAGAAGGTTCAAACTTGCATAATACATTAGTAGTTAGTAAAAATAAAACCTAAAAAATTAAACTGTAAATCATCAGGTCAGTCGATACGCCGTATCTTATGGAAGAAGATACGCCGTATCGAGCCTGGAATAAATTCGAATCAGAATAAAAGATGCGTCGTATCCTTAACCAGGGATGCGCCGCATTAAATAAACTGACAAAAAGTTTTAAAGTCAAAAATAAAAATGCAGAAAATGAAATAAGATATGACCAGTGCAGGTGATGCGTCGCATCTTATGATAGAGATGCGCCGCATCTTCTGCAGGTCTGACAGACTCGACACAGAACAGAAAAGTAAAAATTTTTCCATCGGGTTGTCTCCCGGTCAGCACTTGTCTTTATTCCAGAGTCTTCAAGTTAGACTCACGTTCAGCTCCTTATTTTGTTCTATTGATCCCCACATGTCCGTGCACGATGTAGTTGCGAATTACTTCGTCACGAACATATTCCGGCCCCAATTCAAGTACACCTTTGTAGAATCCTTTCATCTTTTGGTACGGATACTCGATCCCTTTCTCAGCGTCATTTTCATCTACAAAAAGAAATGGTGTAAATTTGTAACAAAATTTGTTAGGGGCATGTTTAAACCTTGGGTGGGCACGAGGCATCATGTAAGTGATGACGTTGCTTCCACTTTTAAAGGTGATCTTTCCTTCAAATCTTTTAGCGTTAATTTCGAATTCCTTACAAAATGGTTTCCCAACGGTCACGTCACCCATCTCAACATCACGGTTCCATTTACCCATATATCAAAATCTAAAAGTTCCTTTTACCACAACGATTTCATTTTCCCTTCAAAATTAAAGAACAATCTCCCCGAACCCTAATTTTTAAATTTAAACAAATCGGTAAAATTAAATAGGATTATTACCTTATATCACGCTTAGGATTTGTTCAAGAACTCAGATTAAAAGGTTTGATTCGAGACAAGTGGTGTGCGTTTTTTAACTGTGTGTAAATTTTTGGGTAAAAAGTAAAAATACGGCGCATCTCTTTCATATTTATAGGGCAAATACGATGCGCCGTATCGCATAATTATCATGCGTCATATTTATCTAAATTCGTTGACTGGTCAATAAGTGTTAATTAGTCAGAGATACGGCGCTTAGAATACTAAGATCCGCCGTATTGTTGTGCCAGTGAACAAAATTTAAATAGGGAACGTACCTTGGCCTCCGCAACTCATTTCCATATACATCAAATTGGGGTAAAACGGAATACCATATAATATATATAAATTCAAGATAAGAGCAATAGGCATATCCGTTTTATGAATGATTATAATCTTATTGTTTAGTGGATAATGATTTATTCCAAGGTTAGGAGCAAATATCGTTTTAAGCTTACAAAATTTAGATTATAATTTGAACCTGATGTATTACATAGATCAATTTCTGAAGAACTCTTACGGAAGTCACAACTTTCGTTGTGGAATTCGGTATTTTTGCATTTAGGTAATTTATAAGAAGAGAGGTTTATATCAATGTTTAGCATGCAATTTTCACTTTTTAGTAACCTGTTTCTTAAAAATTTTCTTTTCAGACATGAACATGTAATAGTTAGATTAAAGTAAAGGAAATTTACTTTTATCGTCAAATATTCGGGAGAGGTTTCGTAGAGAACTCTCCTTAAGGCTAGGTGAATTATTGTAAAGTATACCTGGAATTCTATTTCAAGAATTTAAAATACCCAATGTTACCAGTACTGAGTTTTCCACTACTCTTGTCGTCTTATTACAATCTTCCAGTCATCGAAGGTTTGATCACTCCAGCTAGCATCTCTTGGTTAGGTTCAGAATGTAATCTTCCATAGTGATGCTTAAGCCATCATTTATTCTGAAAGTAAACTAACTTGTGCACGAGAGTAGTGAAACGATCATAGTGAATATCAAAAATCAATTGTATTTATTAAAATTAAATGCGTCGTATTAATAAAAGCTAATGCGTCGTATTTTCGTTATGTTTCAAAATAAAAGATTTTTGATTTAGTAGATGTGCCGTATCGATGAAGATCGATGCGTCGCTTCTGTTTAATAATTCGAAAAACTGTTTTTAATTTAAATTGAAAATACGCCGTATCAGTTAAAACAGATGCGTCGTATGGCGTTAGGGTTTAGAAAAATTTCTTATTAAAAACAGAATACGCCGTATCTTGGGGAAAGATGCGTCGTACTCAAATTTATTAAACGCGTTGTATTTTATAAAAATTAAACGCAATACGCCGTATCTGTGAAAACAGATGCGCCGTATCATTTGTATTAGCACAATACAACGATAGCAGAATGCGGAAAAATAGAAAAAAGAAAAACAAAAAAATAAGAACAAACAAAAAGAAACAAAAATTACAGAAAACAAAAAAAAAAAAACACACAAAAAACAGAAAATATGCAAATGATACAATGAATGCAATCTATCTAATATATAACAGGGTTAGTGGTTAGAATCTAAAAAAAAGAAAAAACTAAAAAGAAAAACCTAATTAAAATACTAAATCAAATTAACAGATAATAACAATTCACTCCCCGGCAGCGGCGCCAAAAACTTGATGCGCGTGATGTATCGTTGCGGTTTAGTAGTATTAATGCCTACTCAAGTTTTAAATTTATATTTAGCCGACTTATCAATAACACACACACTTAACGAGCAGTGTACCCGGTCAGTATGAATATAATGGTAAGAAGAGTGTCGATCACTAAGAGTGGAACGTATTATCTAGTTATTCTAATCAGTATTTTAATATCCTAAGTTAGCTATACAACCTAATCTAATGCAAGGGGGGTTCAGCCTGAGAGACTGGCACGGTTTGGTTATGATTAAATGGAAAACTAAACTAATGAGCACGAATCAGCGATTAGCACACACGTACACAGATAGATACTCGGGACAATAAGAAGACCTGTCCTGATAATTAAATAGCTTGTCACTTGTTTTATTGCTAGTTTTATATGAAGTGTAAATAATTAAACCTTTCTCGTTGGCTCTAATCTTATCGGCGAGTAAACCCTTAATGATTACAGATGTCTATCCTATTTATTTAAGCGTCTCTAATAAATAGGCGAGGAAGGGGCATGGCGACCCAAGCAAGACTCAGCTAGACACAGAGGTTATCAATGCACTAATAAAAGTCACCAAAGACATCAACATATAAACTTTAATTAATGGGAAAGCAATATTAAGGGGAGTGCATGATCTTCCGTAGTCACATGACACAAGCCCATCAATCCTGATGAATTAAAGCGTACTAATACAATAAAACAAAACTACTTAATGAATTGAATACATGCAGGACCTTCTTACAGCTCTTGTATCTTTATTTGAGGTGTGTCTTGTGCAGCTTGGTCGTCTGAATTCGGCTCTAAGGTTATGTCTCGGTCTAAAGTCTGAGAGAGCTCGGAAATTCGTCTATCCTTGGGGTATTTATAGTTTCTATCAGAGGGATCGATTCGGCGCATTGAGTTGATAGATGCGGCGCATTGACTTAACTTCGCGTGGGGTCCAAGATTAATATATTATGGAATATTCGTACACCGTCTTCAGATGCGGCGTAACTTGATCTTTGTATGCGGCGCATGTACTTGGATTATAACTTGTGAAATCTTGATAGTGATACGCCGTATGTTAGAAGTATAATGCGGCGTATCTGGAGTAGAACGATCTTGATCTTCTTCTTTGACCAAAGTTTCATATGCGGCGCATGACAGAATTGCATGCGGCGCATTCTTCAAAGTCAGGCAATGGTCTTCGAATTCATCTAAGAATGATATTGCGTCATATCTGTTGGGTGAGATACGGCGCATCTTCTGGATTTCAGTAGACTTTTAACATCTCGCTTGCTTTGCTCCATAATTAGTCCAAAATCGCCAAGTTTCACATAATGCTTGTTTTTACCTGAGAATTACTAAAGTAAACATTAATGTATCGATTCTCATGTATAATATAATAAAACAAGTCAAATAAATAGGATAAATGATGATAATAAAATGTACTTATTTGAGTTCATCATTGGTCCTGTAGCCTATAGGCTGGAATTGCCTTCTGAGCTTAGTAGAATTCACCCCACCTTCCACGTGTCAAACTTGAAGAAATGTTTATCTGATGAGACATCTGTAATCCCACTTGATGAGATTCAAGTTGATGAACAACTGAACTTTATTGAGGAGCCCGTAGAGATTATGGAGCGTGAGATCAAATGACTAAAGAGGAGCCAAATTCCCCTTGTGAAAGTTCGCTGGAATTACAAGAGAGGACCCGAATTCACCTGGGAACGCGAGGATGAGTTCAAGCGCAAGTACCCCCACCTCTTCGAAAACGAAACCGATAAGTTAAACTGAAATCCGGGATGGATTTCCCAATATGATGTATGTGCTGTAACACCCGGTAATTTTCCAAACCATTATTACTAGCCAAAATATTTATTTTTGCCTCACCTTAGTAGTTGAACATTTTTTGAATTTATTTGAGCTTGAGAAATGTGAGATATCTTGAGAAATGTGAACCTTAGTCCCTTATTACGTCAGCACAACCTAGAAAATACGAAACGAATTGAATTTGCCAAATAAATTGATTTCAGGAAAGTTATGCATATTTATACTCGATTTTATCAGAAAAATTATTTCGAAAACAATGGCGCAAGTTTCATAAATTTTCGAGTCCGTTAGGTACCCCGAATAGGCCCCACAATTACTAAAGCAAAATTATTACTAAGTTGACAGTTTACACCCTCCGCCCTATAATTACCCAGCGCCCCCTGATGAACTCAAATAAGTACATTTTATTATCATCATTTATCCTATTTATTTGACTTGTTTTATTATATTATACATGAGAATCGATACATTAATGTTTACTTTAGTAATTCTCAGGTAAAAACAAGCATTATGTGAAACTTGGCGATTTTGGACTAATTATGGAGCAAAACAAGCGAGATGTTAAAAGTCTACTGAAATCCAGAAGATGCGCCGTATCTCACTCAACAGATACGACGCAATATCATACTTAGATGAATTCGAAGACCATTGCCTGACTTTGAAGAATGCGCCGCATGCAATTCTGTCATGCGCCGCATATGAAACTTTGGTCAAAGAAGAAGATCAAGCTCGTTCTACTCCAGATACGCCGCAATATACTTTTAACATACGGCGTATCACTATCAAGATTTCACAAGTTATAATCCAAGACAGCTAAAGTACATGCGCCGCATACAAAGATCAAGTTACGCCGCATCTGAAGACGGTGTACGAATATTCCTGAATATATTAATCTTGGACCCCACGCGAAGTTAAGTCAATGCGCCGCATCTATCAAGTCAATGCGCCGCATCGATCCCTCAGACAGAAACTATAAATAGCCCAAGGCCAGACGAATTTAAGAGACTTTAGACCTAGAGATAACCTTAGAGCCGAATTCAGACGACCAAGCAGCACAAGACACACCTCAAACAAAGATACAAGAGCTGTAAGAAGGTCCTGCATGTATTCAATTCATTAAGTAGTTTTGTTTTATTGTATTAGTACACTTTAATTCATCAGGATTGATGGGCTTGTGTCATGTGACTACGGAAGATCATGCACTCCCCTTAATATTGCTTTCCCATTAATTAAAGTTTATATATTGATGTCTTTGGTGACTTTTATTAGTGCATTGATAACCTCTGTGTCTAGCTGAGTCTTGCTTGGGTCGCCATGCCCCTTCCTCGCCTATTTATTAGAGACGCTTGAATAAATAGGATAGACATAAGTAATCATTAAGGGTTTACTCGCCGATAAGATTAGAGCCAACGAGAAAGGTTTAATTATATACACTTCATATAAAACTAGCAATAAAACAAGTGACAAGCTATTTAATTATCAGGACAGGTCTTCTTATTGTCTCGAGTATCTATCTGTGTACGTGTGTGCTAATCGCTGATTCATGCTCATTAGTTTAGTTTTCTATTTCATCATAACCAAACCGTGCCAGTCTCTCAGGCTGATTCCCCTTGCGTTAGATTAGGTTGTATAACTAACTTAGGATATTAAAATACTGATTAGAATAGCTAGATAATACGTTCCACTCTTAGTGATCGACACTCTACTTACCATTATATTTATACTGACCGGGTACACTGCTCGTTAAGTGTGTGTGTTATTGATAAGTCGGCTAAATATAAATTTAAAACTTGAGCAGGCATTAATACTGCTAAACCGCAACGACACATCACGCGCATCAAGTTTTTGGCGCCGTTGCCGGGGAGTGAATTGTTATTATCTGTTAATTTGATTTAGTATTTTAATTAGGTTTTTCTTTTTAGTTTTTCTTTAGATTCTAACCACTAACCCTGTTATATATTAGATAGATTGCATTCATTGTATAATTTGCATATTTTCTGTTTTTTTTTTTTTTTTTTTTTTTTTTTTTTTTGTGTTTTTTTTGTTTTCTGTAATTTTTGTTTCTTTTTGTTTGTTCTTATTTTTGTTTTTCTTTTTTTCTATTTTTCCGCATTCTGCTATCGTTGTATTGTGCTAATACAAACGATACGGCGCATCTGTCTTCACAGATACGGCGTATTGCGTTTAATTTTTATTAAATACAACGCGTTTAATAAATTCGAGTACGACGCATCTTTCCCCAAGATACGGCGTATTCTGTTTTTAATTAGAAATTTTTCTAAACCCTAACGCCATACGACGCATCTATTTTAACAGATACGGCGTATTTACTATTTAAATTAAAAACAATTTTTCGAATTATTAAACAGAAGCGACGCATCGATCTTTATCGATACGGCGCATCTACTAAATAAAAAATCTTGTATTTTGAAACGTAACGAAAATACGGCGCATTAGCTTTTGTTAGTACGACGCATTTAATTTTAATAAATATAATCGATTTTTGATAATTTAAACTTGATACGGCGCATTCTAATTGATAAGCGGTGTATCTGTTTTCTGATTAAAAGTCTGATTAAATTTTAACGAAATAAGATACGGCGTATCCAACTTTCTGGATACGGCGCATCGTTTGCAGATATCAGCAACTTTTATTTTTCGTATTCCGTTTTCGTTGTTAATTTTCTGATATCATACTTTCTTGAACATACCCTACTGATTCTTTTGTGATGATTTCAGGAAGTGCATGACCAGGAGTTCAACTAAGAACTTGATTAAACCTTTCGAAGATCCTGAACGAGCCTTACATTCGCTTAAAAGGCTTTTCAACACAAAAAGCTTTGAAATTTCAAGTTCGTTCGAGCTTGATTACTTTTCTGAAGAGAAGGAGGAAGAAGAAACAGAAACAATGACGGAAAACACTACTATGGAGGAATACATGAACAAAACCCGTGCTGATTACAGTTCAGGAGTTGCTAGACCAAAGTTTGATGAAAAGTCAAAGTTTGAGTTGAAGGGTCAGTTTCTCAAGGAGCTAAGAGAAAATGCTTTCAGTGGAACAGAACATGAAGATGCTAATGAACATGTTGAAAAAGTCCTCGAGATTGCAGATTTGTTTACTACAGAAGGAGTCTCTGACGATCAACTTATGCTAAGGATCTTTCCAATTTCGCTTAAAGGAGCTGCTAATAAGTGGCTAAGGAATGAACCTGCTAGTTCAATCACAACATGGGAAGATTTGAAAAGCAAATTCCTGAAAAGATATTGTCCACCTGCTAAAACTGCTAAAAAGATGGAGGCTATCAACAATTTCAAGCAAGAGCCTGATGAAACTCTTTATCAAGCTTGGGAACGATTTAAAGACTTATTGATAAAGTGCCCTCAACATTATCTAAGTCCAATGCAGGAGGTAATATTGTTCTATCAAGGATTGGACGTGACTACTAGACAAATCTTGGATGCTAAAGGAGCTGTGCCTCTAATGAGTGCAGCCGATGCTAGAAAAGCTATCCAAGAAGCTGCTGATCACTCTCAAAAATGGCACGACGGAACCTCTACTAGATCTAAGAGCAGCACTAATTTTGACGGGTTTGCTGCAATTCAAGCTCAATTGGATAAAATTAGTAGAGAGATGAAGAAGCGTGATGAGAAACTTTATGCTGCCCAAGTTGGATGTGAAAAATGCGAAGGACCTCACTACACTAAAGATTGCCCCAAAAAGAATGAAAGTGAGACTTTTGAAGAAGCATACTACACACAATTTGGACAACCATTCCGACCTTCAGGAAGATTTAGGGAAGCTGCTCCGGGATACTATCAAAAGAACAACTTTAATCCCACTTATCAAGAAAGGAGGCAGACTTTGGATGACACCCTAAAGCACATTATGGCCGATGCTGCTAATAGACATGAAGAGAACACCGCTATGATCAAAGAAATCCGAGCCTCAACGGATACTATAACAAGAAATCAAGGAGCTTCGATCAAAGCATTGGAACAACAAATCGGACAAATGAGCAAAGTTCTTCAAGAAAGGGGATACGGAAGTTTACCTAGCTCAACTGAAACTAACCCAAGAGATCATGTCAAGGCCATATGCACTACTGAAGAAGTCACGCCTAACATAACTTTTCCTAGAAGATTGATGAATGGTAATGATGCTGCAAAGCCCGAATTTTTCTTTAATTCTTCAATCAGTTTAAGGAGGTTACTTAACGAGAAGGCAAAGATTGAAGAGGAGATCAAGGCTACAATGAAAGAAGTGAGCTCTGCAACCGACTTACATGCCTTGCCTCATAAAGAAAAGGACCCAGGAAGTTTTACTTTACCTTGTTCAATTAATGACATATCTTTCAATAATGCATTAGCTGACTTAGGAGCTAGCGTTAGTGTTATGCCCCTTAAGACATTCACTACCCTAGGACTAGGAAAGTTAGCACCAACTAAGCTGCTTATTGAATTGGCTGATAAAACGGTAAAACGACCTGAAGGGGTTGCTGAAAATGTGCTAGTTAAGATTGAGAAGTTTGTTTTCCCTGTAGACTTTGTTATATTAGATATGCCCGAGGATGTTATGATTCCTTTAATCCTTGGAGGACCTTTCTTGTCTACCGCCCATGCTAAGATTAATGTGTTAAAAAGAAAAATCTCATTAAAGGTAGGGAACAATAAACTAGTCTATAAGTGCCAAAATCCTGCTAAGAGCATAATTAGAGGCGTCTATGTGCTAGGATTAAAAGAACGTATGGACCTCGATCTAGAAGCTAGGCATATGGGAGAAACATTGATTCAAAACAACTCAACTAATCCTAATCATGAGAACCTCGAGGAATTTATTGACCTTAATGTACCTACCGAACTTAGGCGCGATATTGTTAATGATTCTGATGATGAGTGGTATGATTGCGAAGTAATTAACAAACGTAGGAGAATAGTTGAGAATACAAATTTGAATAATGATATGTTTATTGAACTACCACCCCACCTTGCATATTTATGCCTATATAATAATAAGAATTTCCCGTCTATCATTTTGTCATCTCTGCCCGAAAAGGACAGAACTTTGTTTATACAGATATTAAAGAAGAATGGCGTGGATATTAAGGACGAGCAAGGAGTGTTCAATATTACTGGACTGGCGATGAGGGAGCGCGATGCTTCCGACTCTTTCAGTGATCGGTATTAAGGAGCTGAACGTGAGTCTAACTTGAAGACTCTGGAATAAAGACAAGTGTTGACCGGGAGACAACCCGATGAAAAATTTTTACTTTTCTGTTCTGTGTCGAGTCTGTCAGACCTGCAGAAGATGCGGCGCATCTCCATCATAAGATGCGACGCATCACCTGCACTGGACATATCTTATTTCATTTTCTGCATTTTTATTTTTGACTTTAAAACTTCCTGTCAGTTTATTTAATGCGGCACATCCCTGGTTAAGGATACGACGCATCTTTTATTCTGATTCGTATTTATTCCAGGCTCGATACGGCGTATCTTCTTCCATAAGATACGGCGTATCGACTGACCTGATGATTTACAGTTTAATTTTTTAGGTTTTATTTTTACTAACTACTAATGTATTATGCAAGTTTGAACCTTCTTAACTCAGGTGTGTTAAAGTCTAAATGGTATTATAGATTCCTGCATTTTTGTGGATACATCATTTATGAAGCTTAAACGTTCTCATCCACAAGAAAGTTGATTTTTGCTCTTATACGAATAATGGAGGATCATACCGAGCAAATCTCAGGGGAGTTTTTCTGTAATTATTCTTTTATTTTCCAGTTTTTAACCTTTGACACAAACAACGAGGACGTTGTTTAACTTAAGTGGGGGGATGGAGAATTAGAACACTTACTTGTCCTAAACTTTTTCAAAATATGCTTAAAATGCGCTTAATATATCAAAATTTAAAATTTTTTAGCATATTTTTGTTTAAAGTCAAAATTACATAACCGCACACATAACTCTATTCTTTCAAAAATATTAAAATTTTAGTGTGCTGGTGACTTGTAAACTTTAGAACTTGGCTTGTATACTATTCGAGACCACCATAATGTGTATTATCTATATAATTGGAATGACTTGTCTAAATTGGTAAATTTCTAGGATTACACCCAAATAGCCTTTATATGTTATGTGATATTAACTAACTACACTGTTTAGTTAACCCCCGTATAAACCCTTTGTTTACTCTCACTTTTAGAGTAAGATACCCCTAGAAAAACCCTCAGAGCCATTCCTTTCGTTTCTTACACCTTTGTTATAATGTTTCGATACACCCTTACACCTTAGCCTACCCTGTAGATTAAAATCCGTGGTTAATTGCTTTGGGCAAAGTGTGTTTCCTTACATTACCTGTGTTCGCGTGCGTAATTCATTATCTTTGGTTAGGTCGGGAAATTGCACAATGCAATTGGTATGAAAGTAAATATTGTATAACTTTTAGTTTATTTTTCGTGTGTTTGCTACTTTTACTATTACAGTTATTTCTGAAAGTATGAAGAGTATGGAAAAAATATCCGGAAAAATAGTGATAGAAAAGTTGTGAAATTTTACACATATATGTTGATGTCAAAAAAAAAAAAAAAAAAAAAAAAAAAAAAAAAAAAATCGAAAAAAAATAGAAAAAGGAAAAGTTGGAAGTTTGTTTTAACCAACTTATGTAAAGTTTTGTATTAAGTGGGAGATATCACCACTATTTGTTGTTGTATATTATATTTATGGATTGAATGGGAGTTGGCCGTTATGGGAACGCCAACTAAGGTTATTCTTTGATTGAGATTTTGTTGATTATAATTCGTGTCTACCTAAAGCGTGTGTTTCAAGTGTTAAAGCGTGAGTTATTCAATGATATGAGTCTTATTCATGGGATGGTTGGGAAAGTGATTAACCACACTTAGGATTTTAATTTATCTGTTTTGTTTTTTTTTTTTTATTTTACACCAATTTGTATCCCAAATATTATCCATACCCTATATCATTTTTCATCCAAACCTTTGATTTATTGAGATTAGGGATTTGAGCAATTTTAAGTATCGTAGTCGTGGATTCGACTATGTATTTATGATTTTGTCGCCCTTTTTGATATAATATTATTGGTGAAGATTACTTGGTCCTATCTTTAGCCCATTCGAGTTAAGGATTTGAGCAATTGCAAGTATCGTGGTCGTGGATTCGATTATGTATTTGTAATTTTGTCGCCTTTTCTGGAATGTGAGATCGATAGAGACTAAAAAGGATGATCAACCCTTAACCAACAAACCCTTTTTACCGCTTTAGACTTGTTACTCCTTGGCTTTAGTGGGGGAGATGCGTATACTTGCCAAGCCTATGAAAGAATATTCGTCACGACTAAGCAACTAAACGATTTTGAATTGTTTTACAGTAAAAATTATTTTGGTTTCTACTTCGTTAAGTGTTTGGTTGTGTGATTATGACAAAACGAATACGTGCTTAAATATAAAAATAAATCCTAATATCTTTTAGGATACATTTTCATACGATTAATTCTAAGGTTTACTTGGGGACAAGTAAAGTTCAAGTGGGGGGATATTTGATGAACTCAAATAAGTACATTTTATTATCATCATTTATCCTATTTATTTGACTTGTTTTATTATATTATACATGAGAATCGATACATTAATGTTTACTTTAGTAATTCTCAGGTAAAAACAAGCATTATGTGAAACTTGGCGATTTTGGACTAATTATGGAGCAAAACAAGCGAGATGTTAAAAGTCTACTGAAATCCAGAAGATGCGCCGTATCTCACTCAACAGATACGACGCAATATCATACTTATATGAATTCGAAGACCATTGCCTGACTTTGAAGAATGCGCCGCATGCAATTCTGTCATGCGCCGCATATGAAACTTTGGTCAAAGAAGAAGATCAAGCTCGTTCTACTCCAGATACGCCGCAATATACTTCTAACATACGGCGTATCACTATCAAGATTTCACCATTTATAATCCAAGACAGCTAAAGTACATGCGCCGCATACAATGATCAAGTTACGCCGCATCTGAAGACGGTGTACGAATATTCCTGAATATATTAATCTTGGACCCCACGCGAAGTTAAGTCAATGCGCCGCATCTATCAAGTCAATGCGCCGCATCGATCCCTCAGACAGAAACTATAAATACCCCAAGGCCAGACGAATTTAAGAGACTTTAGACCTAGAGATAACCCTAGAGCCGAATTCAGACGACCAAGCAGCACAAGACACACCTCAAACAAAGATACAAGAGCTGTAAGAAGGTCCTGCATGTATTCAATTCATTAAGTAGTTTTGTTTTATTGTATTAGTACACTTTAATTCATCAGGATTGATGGGCTTGTGTCATGTGACTACGGAAGATCATGCACTCCCCTTAATATTGCTTTCCCATTAATTAAAGTTTATATGTTGATGTCTTTGGTGACTTTTATTAGTGCATTGATAACCTCTGTGTCTAGCTGAGTCTTGCTTGGGTCGCCATGCCCCTTCCTCGCCTATTTATTAGAGACGCTTGAATAAATAGGATAGACATAAGTAATCATTAAGGGTTTACTCGCCGATAAGATTAGAGCCAACGAGAAAGGTTTAATTATATACACTTCATATAAAACTAGCAATAAAACAAGTGACAAGCTATTTAATTATCAGGACAGGTCTTCTTATTGTCTCGTGTATCTATCTGTGTACGTGTGTGCTAATCGCTGATTCGTGCTCATTAGTTTAGTTTTCTATTTAATGATAACCAAACCGTGCCAGTCTCTCAGGCTGAACCCCCTTGCATTAGATTAGGTTGTATAACTAACTTAGGATATTAAAATACTGATTAGAATAGCTAGATAATACGTTCCACTCTTAGTGATCGACACTCTACTTACCATTATATTCATACTGACCGGGTACACTGCTCGTTAAGTGTGTGTGTTATTGATAAGTCGGCTAAATATAAATTTAAAACTTGAGTAGGCATTAATACTGCTAAACCGCAACGACACATCACGCGCATCAAGTTTTTGGCGCCGTTGCCGGGGAGTGAATTGTTATTATCTGTTAATTTGATTTAGTATTTTAATTAGGTTTTTCTTTTTAGTTTTTCTTTAGATTCTAACCACTAACCCTGTTATATATTAGATAGATTGCATTCATTGTATAATTTGCATATTTTCTGTTTTTTTTTGTGTTTTTTTTGTTTTCTGTAATTTTTGTTTCTTTTTGTTTGTTCTTATTTTTGTTTTTCTTTTTTTCTATTTTTCCGCATTCTGCTATCGTTGTATTGTGCTAATACAAACGATACATAACCTTAGAGCCGAATTCAGACGACCAAGCAGCACAAGACACACCTCTAATAAAGATACAAGGGCTGTAAGATGGTCCTGCATGTATTCAATTCATTAAGTAATTTTATTTTATTGTATTAGTATGCTTTAATTCATCAGGATTGATGGGCTTGTGTCATGTGACTACGGAAGATCATGCACTCCCCTTAATATTGCTTTCCCATTAATTAAAGTTTATATGTTGATGTCTTTGGTGACTTTTATTAGTGCATTGATAACCTCTGTGTCTAGCTGAGTCTTGCTTGGGTCGTCATGCCCCTTCCTCGCCTATTTATTAGAGACGCTTAAATAAATAGGATAGACATAAGTAATCATTAAGGGTTTACTCGCCGATAAGATTAGAGCCAACGAGAAAGGTTTAATTATTTACACTTCATATAAAACTAGCAATAAAACAAGTGACAAGCTATTTAATTATCAGGACAGGTCTTCTTATTGTCCCAAGTATCTATCTGTGTACGTGTGTGCTAATCGCTGATTCGTGCTCATTAGTTTAGTTTTCCATTTAATCATAACCAAACCGTGCCAGTCTCTCAGGCTGAACACCCTTGGTTTAGATTAGGTTGTATAACTAACTTAGGATATTAAAATACTGATTAGAATAACTAGATAATACGTTCCACTCTTAGTGATCGACACTCTACTTACCATTATATTTATACTGACTGGGTACACTGCTCGTTAAGTGTGTGTGTTATTGATAAGTCGGCTAAATATAAATTTAAAACTTGAGTAGGCATTAATACTGCTAAACCGCAATGACACATCACGCGCATCACCCCCTTATCTTTCAATTGTCCAGGTTTACCCCCTCTCAGGGTATAAAAGACCGATTTTTTTTCTTTATTCGTTTCTCTCTCAAAACCTCACACACACACCCTCCCGTCTCTCTCTCTCCTCCGGCCAAATCTCCGACAGCCACCACCACTTTCGGCAACCACCGTCGCTAGAAAATTTTCTAGCGAACCCAATACTTACGCCAATCGATAGATCAGGAGATCCTCTCCTGATCTGGAAGGTTTCAGCTCAGTCCGACAAGTATAGCACCGCAACCACCACCACCGCCACCACATTCCACCACCACCCTTCAGCCGAGGCTTCCCCACCTCATTCTTTATTCTATAAGGTATCACACGCGCTTTCCTTCTTATTCTTTTTTATTTTAATCGAAACCCTAGTTTCGTATTTCACTTTTGTTTAATAAAAGGTAATAAAACCATTCGATCTAATCATAAAACGTGTGGATCTATTTTTATTATGCCGTAAAAACTTTGACTCAATCCGAGTCAGGGTAACTTACCGAGTCAACTCGCGTTGACTCGGGTGAGTCGATTATATTTTAATTTATTTCGTACGTTTCTAATTTATGATTTATTTCGTAGCTGAGTTGTGGAGTTTTGTGTAACGAGTTGTACCGAGTTGGTCCTGGTGGTTGAAGCCGAGGAGCCTTGTGCTCATATGAAGCTTTAAGCGTGACTCTTTGAGTTACGGCAGTACCGGATTTAGGAGTTAGCAGCCTCAGTTTAGTTTTAGTTTATTTTTATTATTTATTATTCAATTCGATTTGGTCATATTTATTATTATTTTCTTCGATTTGGCTGTAATATTATTTATTGTGGATTGTGTTTGGATTCGGATGGTTTTGGTTGATGTTGAGTTCAGATTAAAGTAGATAGGTTGAAGCAGTGATGTTGATGGTTGTGTTAGATAGGATTGGTTTGGATATGGATTATGGATCTGGTTGTGTTGCTGTGGTTATGACCAGGAGCCTTTGGCTCATGTTAGGGTTCGAGCCGTGACTCCATTGAGTCATGGAAAAGCTTTGTAGTTGTGTTGTTGTTTGTCCGAGAGTCTAAAGACTCGGTTTGGTTCAAGCTGTGACTCAAATGAGTCATGGCATAACCCTTATGTTCTCATTGTATTGGATTTGCTATTGATTCAAATTGGAGTTAGATTGTGGTTGCGATGATGTTTAGCCGAGAGTCTCTTGACTCGAAATGACTTGAGCCGTGACTCAAAAGAGTCACGACATGGTCTCATTAACCTTGTCGTATTGATGAGGATATGAATTTGGTTGTGTGTGATCATCCTAGAAGCCCTTTGGCTAAAACTAGCTCAAGCCGTGACTCAAATGAGTCACGGAATGGCATAAATATATATTGTGTTGAAATGTTGGATTTTAGATTTGAAATTGGTTTTGTATATATTTGATCCAAGAGCCTTTGGCTCGGGTAAAACACGAGCCGTGACTCAAATGTGTCACAGCATGGTAAAATATTGTGTTGTGTTAAATATTTGATTTGGTTTAGCTTATAGCCAAAAACAGAAACCTTTGGCTCGAATAGACTCGAGCCCTGACTCAACGAGTCACGGCCAATGTCTAGTGGTTAATTGTTTAAACATGATTAAGCCGTGACCCAAAAGGGTCACAACAAATTGATTTGAGTCCTAAATTTGTTAAGTGATAATAAATTGGGCCCGAAAGCTCAATGAAAGCCCAATGTGTATAAGTTAAGTATTGGGCCGAAGCCCAATACACTTGACCCATTATATCTTTTATGTATTGTTTTGTATTTATTTAATTATTTGTTATTAAATATGATGTTTTAGGTTATTAATTTGGAAAATATAAACAAAATAATCGATAAAACCTTATAACTAATATGTATAAGCAAATAATAGTATTCAACTAGACATATTTAATTTGTAAAACGAGATAATAAAACTTATATTCAAAAGTCGTAATGACTTCGAAATGTGTTGTAAACGGGCGCATTATGCTCAAATTTCGATAAAATCCTTTTATAACTTGATCAATTATGATTATTCAAATAACTTAAAAAAACTATTTTGATATTTATATGATTCTTCCAAAACTTCAATATTTCATCAACTATTTGGGAAAAGGGTAAAACACCGAAACAATCTATTTAAGTTTTCTGTTTTCTTTTCTTAATTTTTAATTCCTCTTTTCTCTTCGTTATTCTTTCTTCGTATCCGTTCGTGCTTGCCGACTTTTATTATCTTAACGTCTCGTATCCACACGAGTCTTAAACTTTATTTAACTCAAAATGCCATTGAAATAAAACATTTTTATTTTCAAATACGAGTATTGATTTTGAAATCACTTTAAGGTTATTGCTGAGACATATTATTTATATATTAGGTTGTGCTGAGGTTCACTTGCCGTACTATTCCATCTGATCATACCATGATATCTCATTTCTCTGCTACTAAGTTGTGATTCATAGCCCCACTTTTATATTTTTAAATGTTTATAAATCCCTTGGGGGAGATACATGCTACTTACTATTTTTTGAGCACAATTGTTTATTGGTATGCTATTCCTGACTGACGCAATAAATGCTAAGTACCTTCCTTGCCAAAAGCAAGTCCCTCGATCATGAACCATTAATCACCTGCGGGTGAGCGCGATTATAGTATATAGGCCTATAGGATTTGACCATCCCACTCCTGTTGACCAGGTAGGCAACACGGGTGTGCTATATTTGAGTTAACTAGGTATTTGGCAAGATACCTAGCTTTGGGGGCAACTATTATGATTATGAAATTCCGCGGTTATTGTCGACTTACGCCAGGATTACTAGTGCCCGTTAACGCTTTGTGTGTCATGAGCTTAGCAATCCAGAGAAATATGTGACGCTTACCCGATATTTGTATTTGTTACTTATATCTTCCAGATTAAAAATCTTGTGCTAAACTATTACGGAGTATTTACTAAACCTATGGATTACACTCAACCTTTGTGTTGATTTTTTAGCATGTTTATCTCAGGTAATTGATGCATGATGTGAGCACCAGGAGTGGCTGAAGGTTGAGGATGGCTATCATTGGGCTTTGCTTTTGTCCTACTATTTAATCATTGAATTATCTTTTAAAACCGTGTCTATATTTCCGCTGCAAAACTATCTTTATTTTCCGCTGCAAACTTACTTTATTTTCCGCTGCTACTTGTGATATGAGTCTTTTAGACTCCAAACATAAAAGTTTGTATTTGAATGACATGTTTTATTAAAAATATCTCGTTATGAGATCGTTTTCTGTGATTGTGACTGTCTTACCCCTCACGTAGCACCCCAAGCTCAGTTCCGCTGCCATATTTCGAGTCGGGGGTGTTACACTTTACCCAAATTGGAAGGTTAAAAAACTATTATGGTGGTTGTTTTAATTCATAAAGTATTCCACCTTTATCCCCGTGACGGCTTAATGTAAAGTTGATGAAGCTTCTCAAGCCTTCTTCAAGAACTTGGCCAAATTTTCAAGCGTATCAAAAAAGCATCATCAGCAATAGAAACCCACAATTTCACGGGGAAATTCTGGTGAGAGCTATTCAAGTTAATGGGGACCGAGCTAAATTTCACAACGAGCTTTCATCCCCAAAGTGATGGGCAAATGGAACGCGTCAATGATTTATTAAAGATATACCTTGGGCACTATGTTAGTGCCCATTAACGGGACTGGGAAAAACTACTAGACATAGCCCAATTCTTGTCCAACCTCCAACGAAACGAGTCGACCGGCAGGAGCCCTTTCGAGATCGTTACGGGTCAACAATCACGGACCCAAAACTCCCTAGCCACACCTTATATGGGAAACAACCCATCAAACTTTAAATTTGAAAAAGTGTGGCATGAAGAAGCTGGCAAAACAAACAAGAGCATGCTTGGTTAAAGCTGCGTAGCGAATGAAGAAATGCTATAATTAATACAAAATCAATTGAATCATGTAATCTATGCATACGGATGATAAAAAGTCGATGAACCGTTCAAAATAATTAAACGAGTAGGCAGGTCCGCCTACCAACTTGATTTGCCTTCATGGTTCAAGATTCATACCGTAGTACACGTGAACCTGTTGGAAGAATACAATGAATACAAAGACGACGAATGAAGTAATATCTTCAAAAGTGCACCCCTGATCGTGGCTACCACATTTGATATAGAAATTGAAACAATTATGGTTGACCGAGACGTGCGATGAAGGGGAGTTTCGTGTTACAAGAATACTTGATCAAATGGAAAGGACAACCAGAGTAGGAGTCAAGTTGGGAACAAGAAGATTTTCTATGGCAGTTCGAAGATCAAATTCGTCGGTACAAAGTTAAAAGCACGACGAGGACGTTGATGAGGTGTAATTTCATACGTTTTTAAAGGGTCATTTAGCCTTTGAACCCGTACATATTCGATCATATATTTCCCCTTAAATTGCTTCTATTTGAGTTTTAGGTACTTAGGAGAACATATGCTGGAAAAGCACAAGTCTTGGGTTCGATTGGACGAAGAATTAAGAAAAACGACAAATTCAACATTGTGACTCGGCATCTATGACGTGGTCACAGATTGTGACCGCTCTGTGCGTGGAGACCATCTTGTGTGACGTAGTCTAAAGATCCTAAACTGGACACAACTTAAACCTGAAGTGGGCACAACTTGCGCGCGAAGAACCTGTCTTGTTTTGGCCATAACTCCTTCATACGAACTCAGATTTAGATGATTCAAATTGCTACGGAAAGAGAATGAGAAGATCTAAAACTTGGTGAAAAAGACATCATGACGCCATCACCCTTTGGAGCTGACGCCGTCACATCGAACCGACTTAAAATCAGCTTATAAATAGAACCTCATAAACTCGTTTTTGGTAAGCCCTAAACCCTAAGTACGATTATGGGGTTTAGGCAGGTGTTTTTCAAGCAACTTAAAAGGTCTTATTCAATAAATAAACATCTTGTAATGGTTTGTCTATTGATTCTATCTTAATTATGTCTTCAATTATCATTATTGTTGATTGTTCTTCATTGATTATGCTTGGTTTATTCACCTAGTATTTACTTAGACTTGCTCAATACTTGTTAATGATTAATTAGATCTTATTGTTTTCTTATTTGTGTTTGTGCCTATTTTAATCAATCAAGGCGTGAGAGATTCACTAAGTCTAGTGAGTTGTAGTTTATAATTCTTTCTTCCTACTGTCTCTTGATTTATGGTATGTGTTAGGATTGTTCACACGGTTAAGGTGGTTAAACCTTACGTTCTTTGTGTGTATGATATATTGAGTGAATATCATTAAGTACGCGGAATTTACTTAAACACACTTAGAAGGTTATTTGTTATGGAAATGGAATGGTTGTGTTAGTTCTATGACAATGAACAATGAAAGATTAACACCAAACGATTCAATATTATTAATGATAATAATACGAGTGATCTTGAAATATCACTAGGGTTACAACCTTTAATCTTAAGTTTTTCTAACTTGTGATATTCTTTTGTTTGTTCTATGTCTTAACAGTTATGAGAGTTCTAAAATAATAACACACTTCGACACATAATATCGAGACTAAGATCTCCTTTTATAGTCCAAGAAGATCTTTACATATTGCTTAAAGTCTAGCCGACTTACTTGTTAACTTAGCTTGAGTGTGTCAGTACATAAGATACAACATGTATCTGTGTACACAACTTGTTAACTAAGCACATGGGGAAAGATATTATCTACCGTATATTGTTGACCAAAATACAAATAATATCTTTTCATACTTATCCACTTAGCAGCAGCAATGAGCATTAGCAGCAGTGATCCCTCTGAAAACGTATATATAAATATAAACAGTCTCAGAACGAATACTCGTGTGTAGTGTGAAACCAGGTAAGTGATCACCTGGGTCGTTTCCCAACGAGGTGTGAATGGAAAACTGTGAAAAGCTTTGGATTAGAGTGATTGATGAATCAGACATGTTTGATTTTGCTTTATTTAATAATTCTAAATAACAAATTAAAAATAAATATAAACATTTAAACGCGAATAAAAATAAACTAAAACGCGTAACGGGAAAGCTAAAATGGGACTAAAACTAAAATTTTAGAAAATTAAAACTTAAAAATGTAAAATTACTTAAAAATTATTTTAAAATTAAAATTATATTTTTTTTATAATTTTTATTTAATTATTTATTAATTATTTATTATTTAATTACTTATTAAACTAGTTTAAATTATAAAAAATACTAAATGAACAAAGAAAAATCTAAAAATTTTTCTATAAATATTATTAAGTAAAAAGAAGCTAAGAAAATTATAAAAATGAAATTTACTTAATTAAAATTTAAAAAGATAAATTCTATTAAATAGAAGCTATCACTATTTTTCTATTTTTGATTTTCTTAAGGTCTAAAAATATAATTATATTTTTCCTAGATTAAAAATGACAAAAGAAAATTATGAAAATTTAAATTATATTTTTTTGATTATTATTTTATTTATTATGATTTAAATATTATTTTAAACTAATTAAATTATTAAAAATACTAAAACTGTTAAGAAAGATCTGAAAATTTTAAGATAACCCTAATTTATAATTTAAAAGCTAGGAAAAATAAAATAAAAGCTTATCTAATCCTGAAAAGCTGTTTTGGGCAAATAAGCACTTTGCTAATAAGCCAAAAATAAGCTAAAAGACTTGAAAAATTACCAAAAGCTCAGGATAAGTGTAAACAACTTATACAAGCACAATACAACTAAAAAAAACAAATAAGCTAGAGAAATAAGCAAGATAAGCACATTGGCAGTTGCAAAATCTCAACAGAAAACTCAGAAATGCAGCCCAATTTGCAGACAGATTAAGCACACTAAATAAGCTGAGAAGCAAAATGTTATGGGGGAAAAAGCTAGGTGATACTACTGGCTATCTTAAAAACTAAAAAGCCCCATCAGAAACACACCAATTGAAGTCCAATTTCCCCCTAGATCAGATGGGATTCAGCACCCAAACCTGATTTTTTGACTTTTGCAGTAAAACACAAAAGTTGACTTTGGTGAGTTTTGAGCTTAATCTAATGCTTGATTGTGATGATATAAGCTAATTAAAGACTAAATTAAGTACACTAAACAAGTATTACACCTACTGTGATGATTTTGCAACCTAATTTCTTAAACAGTGAAGCTGTTATAAATTTTAAAGATGAGTTTGACTTTTATGCTAAAGACTACTAGTTTTTATGACTTATATAACCTACTGCAACCTATTTGAGCATGTTCTAACAATTGAAAATGGTAAAAACTTACTAGAATACTAATGGATCCACTGAACCAAACACCCCCATATGAAACTGAGTTTGAGAGTTTCAAAGCAAAAACCTACTTCAGACCATGGGACTGATTCACCAGGTTATATAATGACATAATATGCTATAATAAGATGAAATAAGCATATAAATACTAACACTAACCATTAGAACTAATAGATCATTAATACACTAAATTGGCAGTCAAACTGAAAATATGAGCCACAATGCAATTTAATGAACAAACTGGTAATGTAAAGCAATAATTCAACTAAATAACACTAAATAAGCACTAGTACCAAAGATAAGCAGTAATTAAGGTGTTCTACAGTAACATGCAAGAAATTGAGAAAAAGCTTACAACTTGCTATCCAGCTAAAGACACAGAACCAAGGACTGAATTTTACACCCTACAGCTTCCCAAGAAGCTACTAAACCATTGCCATCCAGTATATGCAATGCTCCATGCTTCAGTCTTCATAAACACTGGTTTTTAATTTAAGAGCTATTTTTGAGGTATTTATGGTATTTTTAGTAAACTAAGTGAAAACTGATTAAATGGCTTAAAAAACTTATAAAAGCTTTTAGGTGAACTGAATAGAGCTTAGATAAACATTAAACAACAATAGTTAGCAAGCAAAGATGTCAATTTCACTTTAAAATTGCTAAAACTGAATTAACTATATAAAACTTGAAATTGAGCTTTAATAAAGATGAAATTGCACTGAAAATAAAGATTACAACTGTTTTAGACTAAAAATTACAACTGGAAATTATTCTACACTACATTCGACATAACTAAGCTACACTACTCCTACATACTCTTCTCCTCTGCTTCTTTTTGTATTTGTAGAGATCTTTTGAACTTCTCTCCACCTCATGTGACAATCCCACCAATATTTGACCATTGATTCGGTCAAAACAATCATAATCGTACACTTGGAGTTTTGGCGGGAAAAATATCATTTGACAGCTTAGGATTACTTGTGCGGATTTTAAGGGAAATTAATGGGAATTGGAATGTTGTGGAGGTGGAAGGGATAGAGTAGCCAGCTGTGGAGGAGGGGGAAGGCGTGTAGCAGAGGAGTAGCAGAGGAGAGGACATGGTTTGGTTTTTGGCGGTTTTGGAAGAAGAAGGGATAAGGTTTGACCGAATGGGTTGACTGTGAGATATTAGCTAACGGTGGGTCGGTTGGGTTTAGTTTAGGAAATGGGATTGGGCTTGGGTTTATAAGTGTGGGCTGGGGTTGTTTTATTTAGGGGATGGGTTGGGTTTTATTTTGGGTTAAGGGTTAGGCTGGTTTAGGTTTTTGGTTTAAAGGTTTAATGTGTAGGGACCAAATGTGTAATTCCCTGAAAATTGAGGGACCTTTTATGAAAACTTCTGAAATTTATCCCAAGGACCTTATTTGATAACTTTTGACTTTTAAATGCCTTGGGTCGACTTTTCTTTCAAAATAAATGCTCAGGGACTAATTTTGACAAGTTTTAAAAATTGAGGGACTGAAACTGCCAATAATGCAAACTTTGTTCATTTTTCATCTGTTTTTACTCATTTTGCATCTGAAACATATAAAACACAATTTTGGGATATTTTCTGTATTTTGATGCATTTTTGAGTGTTTTTGAATGTTTGGCAGTTTAGATTTAACCAAAAATGATGAGTATTTACACACTCATCAATCCCCCACACTAAACTATTGCTAGTCCCTAGCAATATAGAACCAAAATAATCTGCTTTGAAAATTTAATGGATTTGATGTCTCTTTACCAAAAGCCATTACTTCTGGAGTAGCCAAATGTTTCAGTTCAAGTAAGAACTATGGTACACTGATAACCATATGATTTTGAGCAAACCATCAGCTGTCAACGGATTTGATTTGTCTTTACCAGAAGCCGTTTGCTTCTGGACTAGCCAACTCTTAGATAAAATACAGTTATTATCTTTGGTGAGCTGATTACCAATTATGGTTTTTCCACTGCCTTTACCACAAGCCATAACCTTGCGGGCTAGCCAACTCTTCACTAATTAAAGATATGGTGAGCTGAGAACCATACAATTTTTGGCAAATTGCAAGCCGTAAACGGATTTGATATATCTTTACCAAGAGCCGTTTGCTCTCGGATTAGCCAATCCTTATGTGGGTTAGACATGGCGGACTGATAACCATTTTATTGCGTTCTAAGTGAGAAAAAATTTTAAAATTTTGGCTAAAATGGGGGTACTAGATGGTACATTTGATTAAATTCGCTAGAATTCCCCCCACACTTAGAACTGAATATTGCCCTCAATATTCAAAGTACCGGTTGTTAAACCAACACTTAGAACGTGAAAGGGAAATACTAATAGCCATTATTTTATATATACACACTTTTTTTTTTTTTTTTTTTTTTTTTTTTTTTTTTTTTTTTGAAATTTACATATATACAACATGTGGGGCATCTCCCCCACACTAGGTGGTAGAACAGAGAAAGAAAACAGAGACACGGGTGAAAACCCATGTTATGCTAATGTTTTTGTTCACCGAGTCACTCGCTTGACTCGACCCCGCATTCATTGGTTCTTGGGGAAGCAAGTGGAAGAAACCATCTCCATCGGACTTTCATTCAATGTTTGGATAAACACTGAAGTACTTGAAAGTTCCACTCCGATGAGATATACACAGATCCGGCTCACAAATGATAAATGAAAATGCCGGGATCAAAAACTTTGTCCTCATTCCCAAACGAGTGAGGGAAAGTACAAGCTACCTTATAAGGACAGAAAGGTAGAAAAATTCGAACGACATATGTGAAGTCAATATAATGGCGATCCTCAAAAGGAATTTTCACATATGTCGGAGAAAGATCGGGATTAAGAGCTGAGGTCACATCATCACTTTTATGGATAATAGAGTCCTTGACCTCATCGTTTTCTAACTCTTCATTAAAGAGAGGATTTATTTTGATAGAAAAGCACTCATCATCAAATTCAAAAATAGAATTTGAATGGACTTTGAGACTTTTATTTTGAACTTCCTCATCAGAAAGTGATTCATCATCACTAGAGGAAAAATCATCATTTGATTTGAAAAGGGGATTAGAGAAAATCCCGAAAGAATCATTGAAAAGAGGGTTAGAAAACGTCCCGGAAAAATCATCAGTAGTATCAAAAGGATGATCACTACAGAAAGAACCATCGCTTTCACTGTCGGACATATCCTCAGACTCACTTGGGATTGGGATAAGGTTCTCAGCACTAGACTTTATGAATTCGTCCGATTCCTTTTCAGGAACAGTGCTAATAGGCTCATCCTCCATAATAAGAGAGTCCTCGGAGTCCAAAGTTGGAAAGAATGATGTGTTTGAAATAGACTGAGGGAGTTGAAAAATGGATTTATTCAAAGGAATAGCACTCTCCTCTTCGTCTTCTTCATCCTCATCATCATCATCATCATCAAGCATGCACGCCTGTTTAAATAATAAATGATTGTGTGCAGCTCGTTCTATGGCAAGTATCTCTTCCATAGATTCACCATGACGATCATTTTGGGTATGCCTAACAGCCGAATCATTAAGTGTATCCACAAAATTTTTAAGTTTTTGTAATACATCTTCGAAAGATTCTTCAAGAGGTGGCTGAGGATGAGTTTGAATCGTTTGATGCTGTGGAGGCGGGTCATGATAAGAATAATCGTAATTGTCACAAGGGCCATGCTCATAGACAAGCGGGGTCCTCGTTTGACAATCGGATTCATAATGCGGACCTCCACAGTATTCACAACAGTAAAACTGTTGAGGTGGTGGTGGATCATATGGAAATGTGTCAAATCCGGATGATGTCTGATTGTTATAAGGGTTCTGCTCATAGACAAGCATATCTCCCGTTCGACAATCATATTCCGGATGAGGACAACCTCCACAAAATTCACAAGAAAAGTTTGGTGTATTTTGATACGATGCATCATTGAGATTTGGATAATATGATTCTTGCTCGTATGAATGTGATGGGTAGTTGGAAAAATTTGAAGAGTCATTGAATGTGTTCGGATTAGGATCATAAGCAAATGAATTCCTCGAACCACAAAACAAACAACTTCCGTTTCGAATATCATTACCACATTGTTCACATGTACACCAACGACATGGTAAACCAAAAAGTGGCTCACCACAACCAACACAAGGAATAAAATCCAGAGGTGGGACAAGTGGTGTGCTCTGAGAGCTAGGAATTTCCACCACTTCCGTTATGGTCTCTGGTTTTTGTTTTTGAATAACGTGAAGATTGGGCAAGTCGTTCTTTTTAGTCACTGTTCTAAGTTCAGTACGTTTGCTTGACAAACTTTTAATAGTAAATCCTGAAAGGTTAGGATCGATTCTTGATGGTTTGTCATTAATAGCACGTATCTCGGGCTGTGGAGGGTAGTAGGAAGGATTTTGAGAATCCTTGAAAGACTCTTTAGTGGATAATTCACACCAATAACAAGATCCACGATCCTTTGGTGCATGCTTTCCACACCGCTCACACGCACACTTAGAACAACGATGGCTGTCAATCAACGGGCTTTTACAATCAAAACATTTGTACCCGAGAGACGCCATAGAAGAAAGGTATAAGAAGTTTAGAATCAAAATGGACAGAGGGAAAAGATGAATATTTTTGGGTTTTTTTTTTTTTTTTTTTTTTTTTTTTTTTTTTTTTTTTTGGTTTTTTCAATTAAAACAAGATCAAAGCACAACACAAGGAACTTAAACCTTAAATCAACCAGCGTACGGTAGCTCTTTGACTGAAAAACGCACAGAGTGGCGGAGAAGCAAAGGTGGGCAATTATGCTCCTTAAAAACCTGCTTCTTTCAGTTCGACAATTTAATGTCAAACTATCCTTAAACCTCCGTTATAGTTTGTTTATCAATCAAAGGTGAGCCGAATTCGCAAGCGACACAAAGGCAAGTTTTAATCTTTGGTTTGGGAACTTATTATGGTCGTACCCCCAGTTAGGTAGTACTCTGTCTTGGTTCTCGATGGTTAATTTTTATTATTGTTATTATTATCAAACAAAGAAAACGGAAAATGTTTTTGGGTTTTTTATTTTTTATATGATAATATATATAGAAAAGAAAAGAAAATTATTTTTGTATTTTATATTGTTTATGGGAAATAGGAACTTCTGGAAGAAGGATCTCGAATCACTAATCGCTAAAACTCTACACAATAGTCGCAGCACAACCTCCCCGGCAGCGGCGCCAAAATTTGATCCCTCTGAAAACGTATATATAAATATAAACAGTCTCAGAACGAATACTCGTGTGTAGTGTGAAACCAGGTAAGTGATCACCTGGGTCGTTTCCCAACGAGGTGTGAATGGAAAACTGTGAAAAGCTTTGGATTAGAGTGATTGATGAATCAGACATGTTTGATTTTGCTTTATTTAATAATTCTAAATAACAAATTAAAAATAAATATACACAATTAAACGCGAATAAAAATAAACTAAAACGCGTAACGGGAAAGCTTAAATGGGACTAAAACTAAAATTTTAGAAAATTAAAACTTAAAAATGTAAAATTACTTAAAACTTATTTTAAAATTAAAATTATATTTTTTTTATACTTTTTATTTAATTATTTATTAATTATTTATTATTTAATTACTTATTAAACTAGTTTAAATTATAAAAAATACTAAATGAACAAAGAAAAATCTAAAACTTTTTCTATAAATATTATTAAGTAAAAAGAAACTAAGAAAATTATAAAAATGAAATTTACTTAATTAAAATTTAAAAAGATAAATTCTATTAAATAGAAGCTATCACTATTTTTTTATTTTTGATTTTCTTAAGGTCTAAAAATATAATTATATTTTTCCTAGGTTACAAATGACAAAAGAAAATTATGAAAATTTAAATTATATTTTTCTGATTATTATTTTATTTATTATGATTTAAATATTATTTTAAACTAATTAAATTATTAAAAATACTAAAACTGTTAAGAAAGATCTGAAAATTTCAAGATAACCCTAATTTATAATTTAAAAGCTAGGAAAAATAAAATAAAAGCTTATCTAATCCTGAAAAGCTGTTTTGGGCAAATAAGCACTTTGCTAATAAGCCAAAAATAAGCTAAAAGACTTGAAAAATTACCAAAAGCTCAGGATAAGTGTAAACAACTTATACAAGCACAATAGAACTGAAAAACACAAATAAGCTAGAGAAATAAGCAAGATAAGCACATTGGCAGTTGCAAAATCTCAACAGAAAACTCAGAAATGCAGCCCAATTTGCAGACAGATTAAGCACACTAAATAAGCTGAGAAGCAAAATGTTATGGGGGCAAAAGCTAGGTGATACTACTGGCTATCTTAAAAACTAAAAAGCCCCATCAGAAACACACCAATTGAAGTCCAATTTCCCCCTAGATCAGATGGGATTCAGCACCCAAACCTGATTTTTTGACTTTTGCAGTAAAACACAAAAGTTGACTTTGGTGAGTTTTGAGCTTAATCTAATGCTTGATTGTGATGATATAAGCTAATTAGAGACTAAATTAAGTACACTAAACAAGTATTACACCTACTGTGATGATTTTGCAACCTAATTTCTTAAACAGTGAAGCTGTTATAAATTTTAAAGATGAGTTTGACTTTTATGCTAAAGACTACTAGTTTTTATGACTTATATAACCTACTGCAACCTATTTGAGCATGTTCTAACAATTGAAAATGGTAAAAACTTACTAGAATACTAATGGATCCACTGAACCAAACACCCCCATATGAAACTGAGTTTGAGAGTTTCAAAGCAAAAACCTACTTCAGACCATGGGACTGATTCACCAGGTTATATAATGACATAATATGCTATAATAAGATGAAATAAGCATATAAATACTAACACTAACTATTAGAACTAATAGATCATTAATACACTAAATTGGCAGTCAAACTGAAAATATGAGCCACAATGCAATTTAATGAACAAACTGGTAATGTAAAGCAATAATTCAACTAAATAACACTAAATAAGCACTAGTACCAAAGATAAGCAGTAATTAAGGTGTTCTACAGTAACATGCAAGAAATTGAGAAAAAGCTTACAACTTGCTATCCAGCTAAAGACACAGAACCAAGGACTGAATTTTACACCCTACAGCTTCCCAAGAAGCTACTAAACCATTGCCATCCAGTATATGCAATGCTCCATGCTTCAGTCTTCATAAACACTGGTTTTTAATTTAAGAGCTATTTTTGAGGTATTTATGGTATTTTTAGTAAACTAAGTGAAAACTGATTAAATGGCTTAAAAACTTATAAAAGCTTTTAGGTGAACTGAATAGAGCTTAGATAAACATTAAACAACAATAGTTAGCAAGCAAAGATGTCAATTTCACTTTAAAATTGCAAAAACTGAATTAACTATATAAAACTTGAAATTGAGCTTTAATAAAGATGAAATTGCACTGAAAATAAAGATTACAACTGTTTTAGACTAAAAATTACAACTGGAAATTACTCTACACTACATTCGACATAACTAAGCTACACTACTCCTACATACTCTTCTCCTCTGCTTCTTTTTGTATTTGTAGAGATCTTTTGAACTTCTCTCCACCTCATGTGACAATCCCACCAATATTTGACCATTGATTCGGTCAAAACAATCATAATCGTACACTTGGAGTTTTGGCGGGAAAAATATCATTTGACAGCTTAGGATTACTTGTGCGGATTTTAAGGGAAATTAATGGGAATTAGAATGTTGTGGAGGTGGAAGGGATAGAGTAGCCAGCTGTGGAGGAGGGGGAAGGCGTGTAGCAGAGGAGTAGCAGAGGAGAGGACATGGTTTGGTTTTTGGCGGTTTTGGAAGAAGAAGGGATAAGGTTTGACCGAATGGGTTGACTGTGGGATATTAGCTAAGGGTGGGTCGGTTGGGTTTAGTTTAGGAAATGGGATTGGGCTTGGGTTTATAAGTGTGGGCTGGGGTTGTTTTATTTAGGGGATGGGTTGGGTTTTATTTTGGGTTAAGGGTTAGGCTGGTTTAGGTTTTTGGTTTAAAGGTTTAATGTGTAGGGACCAAATGTGTAATTCCCTGAAAATTGAGGGACATTTTATGCAAACTTCTGAAATTTATCCCAAGGACCTTATTTGATAACTTTTGACGTTTAAATGCCTTGGGTTGACTTTTCTTTCAAAATAAATGCTCAGGGACTAATTTTGACAAGTTTTAAAAATTGAGGGACTGAAACTGCCAATAATGCAAACTTTGTTCGTTTTTCATCTGTTTTTACTCATTTTGCATCTGAAACATATAAAACACAATTTTGGGATATTTTCTGTATTTTGATGCATTTTTGAGTGTTTTTGAATGTTTTGCAGTTTAGATTTAACCAAAAATGATGAGTATTTACACACTCATCAAGAAGTAATGAGTTAACGCTAGCAGCAGGAATCAGATGCACTAGCAGCAGCATCAATCAGCAGCATTATCATTAGTAGAATCGAAACAATACCAGCAGAAACGATATACTACTATCAGGAACGATACACAACCAGCAGGAACACATTTGTAGTATTTCCTGATTCTTGTACTTCAGAATATTTAATTCCCAACAATCCTCCCCTAAACATGTGAATCCATTTCAACATGTTTCTGAATTAAATGAGGACTTGTGAGGATCTTTCAAACACTTCATAGTCAGACCCTTGATCTGAACTTTCTTCAATTCTGAATTCATCTGCTTTCTTTTGACTTTAACTATATCAACACATTGCTCCAATCTTGGACTAAAAGATGGTGTAATTTCCTTGGATGGAGAAATTATAAGATGCAATGATGCTGTGTATCTTGGATGCTTGTTTCAACAAGTGAAATCATCTATCAGCATGCCTTTGCAAGTGAAATTGAAACTTTTCTTCGTTTGACCTAGATAGAACTTTCTCCTTTGGAATGCTTCATCCCTTCTGAATATATATAATACTCCAGAATAAGCTCTATTCTTGTCATTTTCAACCTCCTCGTCATCTTGTATGCTCTTGTCTTCTCCTTCCTTTATATTGGATTATCTTCCTTTCTTGGGCTATTATTTCCTCCCTTGAGATTGTTATCTCCCCTGAGATACAAATAACTTTTGTTTCCTCCCCTTGTTTGGAAGATCTCACTATGTACCAAAATATATCTTTCCTTATCATCTAATTCATCATTTAGAACTTGTTGTCAGACAATGTTGTACATGAAGCCATCAATTCCTTAAGAGTTTAAGTTACTGCCCTCATCACTTCTAGGTGTGTTAACTCCTATGAGAGGTGAATCAGTGGACATTTGATTCATGGTCCATCAATGGATGGTTTTTGTGAATCTCTTGAAAATCTTTTTAAGAAATTGTTTGACTTAGCAGTATGTCTATGATTTTAGAATTGAAAAATCATACTGCTTTCAACCATTTTGAAGGGGTCAAGTGTGTAACAGTCACTCAATCAAAATTTCGGTTTAAAGCAACCTCTGGTTGTGTGAGAACTAATGTTTTTCAGTTATAAATAACTGCCTGTGTGAAGATAAACCTATTCAAAAGGCTTTCTTGACAGGGTTTCCAGCTCATAGTAGTTGTTGCCTCTAACACAAGTGTTAGATTCACTTTTACTAGCTGTTCTTTCTATCAGATGTCCTTAGACTTGCTCATTATACTTGAAAGTATAAAATGATAGAAAGTGAGTTGCATTAGTTACTATCTGATCAACTAAGTCATCAATTTAATCTGAAATATCATAACTAGGTTTCAAGAAAGTAGTTTTAAGGAGTTTCAAATTCCCAAACTCAGTCCATCATAAACCTATTTTGATAGCAGCCAATATCAGCATTTTGTTGCTTCCATTTCACTTGAAATTTCCTTTGTGTTCACATATTCATACCTGAAATTGTTAGTCTAAAAACAAAAGAACAAAGTACAAAGTACTTGTCTTGTATTAGAATAAACATAGGACTAACTATATGAAATAACATAATTTAAATTTGTACTAGCAGCACAAACTTTTTGTAATAGCAGCAGTATCTTGTAAATCCAGCAGAAGAAACAAAAATTTATTTACATAAACACATTGGATTGAAAATTCAAAGATTAAGCATTCCAATACTTGCTACCAAGTACTGAAACCTTCCAACATCAAAAGCTTTGGTTAGCAGATCTGCAAAATTGAATTCTGAAGCAATTTTAAGTACTTGAATTAATCTTTTCTCATTGCAGTCTCTTATAAAGTGATGTCTAATTTCAATGTGTTTTGTTTTAGAATGTTCCACTGGATTTTTAATAATAAAAATTGTACTACTATTATCTATATGAATAACAGTGTTTAAGAAATTGTACCCATAGTCAAGGAGTTTGTTTTGAAGCCATAGAACCTGACCACAGCAACTTGCAGCAGCTATATATTCAGCTTCAGTTGTTGAATTTGCCACACTTGTTTGCTTCTGACACTGCCATGAGACAAGTCTACACCCAAGGAATTGACATCCTCCAGTTGTTGACTTTCTGTCCAAGCTAGCACCAGCATAATCACTATCCGAAAATGCTACCAAGTCAAAAGGAGATTCCTTAGAATAACATATACCCAACCTTGGTTGACCTTTGAGATATCTAAAAATTCTCTTGACTGCAGTTAAATGAGAAACTTTTGAAGTTACTTGAAATCTTGCACAAACACAAACAGGGAACATGATATCAGGTCTAGATGATGTAAGGTACATCAAAGATCCTATCATAGATCTGTAAGTGTGTACATCTACACTCTCTCCATCTTCATCTTTCAGAAGGTGCTTCTCAGAGCCCATTGGTGTGCTTGCTATTTTTGAATCAGCAAATTGAAATTTTCTAAGTATCTCTGCAACATATTTGTCTTGACTAATAAATATGCCTTCAGATGATTGCTTAACTTGCAAACCCAAAAAGAATGTAAGTTCTCCCATAGAACTCATTTGAAACTTATCATGCATAAGTTTCTCAAACTCTAAACACATCTCCTTCCTAGTAGATCCAAAGATAATGTCATCCACATACACCTGCACTAACAGAAGATCTTTCTTGTGCTGTTTGATGAAAAGTGTCTGATCAATCTTTCCTCTTTGAAATTCATTTTCTAATAAGTAGGAAGCTAGTGTTGCATACCAAGCTCTTGGTGCCTGATGAAGGCCATATAGAGCTTTCACTACTCTGTACACTTTGTCTGGATGTAATGGGTCAATGAAGCCTGGAGGTTGTGAAACATACACCTCTTCTTCAATTTTTCCATATAAAAATGCACTCTTGACATCCATTTGGTGGACTGTGAAGCCTAAAAATGAAGCATAAGCTAAGAAAAGCCTAATTGCCTCAATCCTTGCTACAGGAGCATAAACCTCATCATAGTCTATCCCTTCTTCTTGTGTGTACCCTTGGGCTACTAATCTAGCCTTATTTCGAATCACTATTCCCCTTTCATCCCTTTTATTCTTGAAAACTCATCTAGTGCCAATTACCTTTGCATTCCTAGGTAAATCAACTAGCACCCATACTTTCTGAATCTTGAACTGAAGAAGCTCCTCTTGCATAGCTTCTACCCAGCTTGAATTATCTAAGGCTTTCGGAATATTCTTTGGTTCATCTTGTGAGAGAAAACATACAAACAAGCAAGAGTTTGAAAACTCATGCTGCTTTGAAGCATAAAGGGCATCAAGAAACCCTTGTTGGTCTGAAGACATCAGTTGTTTTCTTGTCTTCATACCTGACTGTATATCTCCAATCACATTATCTAGGGAGTGAACTTTGTGAATTCTTGTTTGTGGAGTGGAAGGAACTTGATAATTTAATGGAAGATTGTTGAAATCCACCTCATTATCTGAGAATTCTGCTTCTTTTGTTTCTGAAGGGCCAGCAACAGAGTCAGTTGGCCGAATAGCAGAATCAGTAAGCTTATCAGCAGAATCACCAGCAGAAACAGATACACTACCAGCAGCAACATAAATGCTACCAGCAGAAACATTTTGTTGTTCCTGAGTTCCATCGTCTTTGCTTTCATCTTCAACACCTTCTTTAGCTTTGCTAGAAGAAGATTCATCAGTTGTTGAAGTTGATTCCACAATTGTACTTGACCATATTGGCATCCAAACATGATCTTGGATTGTCTCCTTTTCTAACCTTGCCTCATCTGTTGCTTGTGATCCTGAAAATTCATTAGTTTCTGCAACAACAGGCACATAATTCATTGATTTGGTTAGATATTCAAGATCAAATAGCCTTTTTGGTCCTTGACCTTCTACATTGGATTTATCTTCTAAAAACTCCACATGTAGGTTTTTTTCAACAAGCAATGTTCTTGTGTTGTATACTCTAAATGCTTTGCTATTAAGAGAATATCCAACAAAGAATCCTTCATCTGCTTTACCATCGAATTTTCCTAAATGGTGTAAGGTATTGAGAATTGTCACATGACATCCAAAAGGTCTAAGAAATCCTATTGCAGGAGTTCTACCTCTAAAAAGTTCATATGATGTCTTATAGTAAGGCTGCACAACTAAAACTCTATTTTGAACATAGCAAGCAGTGTTGACTGCCTCTGCCCAAAAAGTTATAGGTAGCTTAGAATCAGCTAACATTGTTCTAGCAGCTTCAATTAGTGTTCTATTCTTTCTTTCAGCTACTCCATTCTGTTGTGGAGTTCTAGCATAACTAAATTCTCTCTAAATACCTTTTTGATTGCAGAAATCATCCATAACTCTATTCTTAAACTCTGTCCCATTATCACATCTAATGACCTTCACTTTCTTGTCTACTTGGTTTTCTATCTGTGTAATGAATGTCTTAAGGATGCTTGTAGTCTCATCCTTAGTAGATAGAAAGAAAACCCATGTAAATCTAGTATAGTCATCAATTATAACAAGACAATATCTCTTATGCATTATACTACTCACTGAAACAGGTCCAAATAAATCCACATGCAGCATAAAAAATGATTGGTTGATAAAGTTAAAAATCTTGGGCTAACAAGTGGCTTTGTGTTGTTTGCCTTTTAGACAAGCAATGCATGTTTGATCATTTTCAAATCTTTTGTGAGGTAAACCTCTTACCAAACCATTCTTAACAATTTTATTTATGGTTTTGAAATTAATATGACCAAGCCTTCTATGCCATTTCATTGATTCATCCAATGTGGCCTTTGCAACAAGACAAGTTAAATTCTTTTTAGGAACAATGTTGTTCATGTCTACACTGTACATATTGCCCTTTCTAGGAATTCTAAGAAGTACTTGACTTTCATCAGGCATCTTAAAATCAGGAGAAAGTACAAGACATTCAGTCTCACAGAAAAGAACATTGTTCTTTTTGTCACACATTTGTGAGACACTAAAAAGATTATAATTTAGCTCTTTTACATAGAACACATCTTCAAAATCTAAATTTCCAGTTTTAATGGTACCTTTACCAGAAATTTTGCCACCAACACCTCCTCCAAAGGTAACATAGCCTCCATCTATTGATTGGAAATCTGAGAGATAAGACTTGTTGCCTGTCATGTGCCTTGAACATCCACTATCTGAGTATCCTTGATCCTCTTCCTGATCATTTGAATGTTCCTGCACATAATTAAGAGTGTTAGTTTCTTTTGGGGATCCAAGCCATTACTGACATGGATCTGCCTCTTGCATCAATGTAATTCAATCTTTTAAGGATAGTTGATGCAACATTGGATTTTAGAATCCAACATGTTGATGCCTTAACAGCATTTGCCCTGTTTCCCTTAGCAGTAGGATGAACGGATTGCTTAGCAGCAGGAACTGCTAGCTTTTTAGTTCTACCCTTTGGTTTCCAAACTTGTTTTTGGACCACTGCTTTTGTTTGAATGGGCCTTAGAACAGTCTTTGATGCATGTTTGAAAAATGTTTTTGCACCCTTAGCTGTTGATTTTGGGTTAATAGTCATAAATGGTCGAGCAGCAGGAACAATTTGTCTAGCAGCAGGAACCATTCGTCTAGCAGCAGGATCTGAGTTTGAGCCAGACTTGTTTTTGACTACTCTGGGGTTTGTTTTCTTAGAACTAGAGTGAAAGTGAGATTTAGGTGTTTGCCTTTTGCGGTTCACTCTATGGTTTTCATACCCAGTTACCCATTGGTTGCAGAAAGCTGCAAGATGGTCAAAACTACCACATGTGTAACAAGCTTTGTTATAAAAAGCAAAGTCATCACCTAATTGGTTAGACTTGAGGTTGTTCCAATTCCTTTGGTTACCTCTAGGCTTGTTGGTGGTTCTATATTGCTCACAATATCTAACTGGTTGCCTAACATTCTTAATGTTTGATTTAGGCCTATCAGTATTGTGTTTGACTATCTTAGGAACACTTGTTCCTACTTTCTTAACCACTTCAGGTTTAGACATAACCTGTTCTTCTTCATCATCACTATCAGTTGTACAATCTTCAACAACTATAGCATCTAAGTTCTTAACAAAGGACACCTTGTCCTGATAAAGTAAAGTTTTATCTAAACTTTTACTTACTTTTTCTGCCTTAAGGCTCTTGCTAGCCTTAGAACCATATTCCATGATTGGTTCTTGAAACTCAGGTAAACCTGAATTTCCTAGGTCAATCCCTGGGGGTTTATGGATGCCTCTATAAGGAGGTGGGACACTCTTATATCCCACTCCTGACTTAGCTCTATTAATTACTTGACATTCTACTATGTTGTGCACACCTCTAGAAGCATGTTCTAGTGCCTCAGTAGTCAAGTGAATGTTTTCATTTTCCTTTTTGACCCTATCAAAAGCTTCTCTCAAAAGCTTAATTTCAGCATCTCTAAAGAATATATCTTGTCTTAGGAGAGCTTTGCCATCAGAAAAAGCTAATTCATTTTCCTTATAGTAAGTGATTTGTTTCTCTAGCTTTTCTAATCCACACTTATAGTTTATAAAGTTTTGAAAAGTCTTACTTAGCTCTATCTTTTGATCATCAAATTGTTTCATTAAAACCTGTAGAGCATTAAGAGCAGTGCAAGTATTAGAACAAGCTTTATGATTTTGTACCTCAGTAGCAAAAAAGCCATAAGTGCCATTTGAGCAGGAGTTTCTTCTTCATCTGCCATGAAGCTCCAATCAAAACCTAAGCCATCAATAGCTACCATAGCTTTTGGCTCAATCACCTCCTCTGTTTTGGATTTTGCTTCCAAAACCTCTATTCTTGCTATCTTGCTGTCTTGGTCTTCTGCACTCTCTTGAGAAATGACCCATCATGTGACAGTTATAGCACTCTATCTTTGACTTGTCAAAACCAGCAGCATCAGTGTTGCTGATTATGAGCTTCTTCCCCGTCTTGTGATAGAACTTCTTGGCTCTCATGCTAAGAAGAGAAATTTGCCATTTTAGATCCATTTCCTCCAGATCATCTTCATGGATCTCTTGGAGGTCTTCATAGGAGAGCATGGACCCATTATTCTGACTTGTAAGAAAGGCACAACAAGTCTTTTCATCCAAAATACTTATGGTACTACTTAATGAACTAGCAGCACCAACATCATCAACAACTTTCAACTCTTCACTTGATTTTGAGGTACTAGGAGTTGACATAAATGCCTTGATCCCAGTATTAGAACTAGTAACTCCATTCTTCTTCAAATCTTGCTCCACAATCTTGAAGTTGCTATACAAGTCCATCAGTTCCATGGTGTTTAGGTCTGGCTTGTTCTTCCAGACAACAACATGCATAGCCCACTCTTCTGGTAAGCTTCTCAGAAATTTTGAGTTCAAATCTTCTTGAGGCATTTCAATCCCAAGAATAGCAAGTTGGCTCACAATATTCTGAAGCCTATTAAACATGTGGTCAAGAGATTCATTGTATGTAGAGGAGAAGTTTTCAAACTGCTGCTTTAGCAGTGTCTTGTGGGTTTTCTTGGTGGCTTCATTTCCACCATGCCTGGCAATAATAGCTTCAAATAATGACTTGGCATCTTTGAACTTGCTGAAGTTTTGAAGTTGATCATTGGGAATGGTCATCATCAGCATGCTTCTTGCCTTCAAGTCATTTTTCTTCTTTATTCTATCTTCTGCAGATGATGGCTTTGTCTGCAGAGTTGAAACCACTTTGCCATCCACTGTTGATGTAGTGGTGGTAGGCTGGTAAGAGTTTCCATCTTCTATGATTTCTCAAAGTGCATAATCTTGCACTTGGAAATATTGTTCTATCCTCAGCCTCCACATCTCAAACTCATTCTGTTTGAGCATGTGAATCTTTGCAGCAACATTTGTCTGAATAGATTCAACATCCATTTCTTTAGCTCCTTCTTCTAAATCAATAATATCATCCTAATTTTCTGATACCACTTGTTAGGATTGTTCACATGGTTAAGGTGGTTAAACCTTAAGTTCTTTGTGTGTATGATATATTGAGTGAATATGATTAAGTACGCGGAATTTACTTAAACACACTTAGAAGGTTATTTGTTATGGAAATGGAATGGTTGTGTTAGTTCTATGACAATGAACAATGAAAGATTAACACCAAACGATTCAATATTATTAATGATAATAATACGAGTGATCTTGAAATATCACTAGGGTTACAACCTTTAATCTTAAGTTTTTCTAACTTGTGATATTCTTTTGTTTGTTCTATGTCTTAACAGTTATGAGAGTTCTAAAATAATAACACACTTCGACACATAATATCGAGACTAAGATCTCCTTTTATAGTCCAAGAAGATCTTTACATATTGCTTAAAGTCTAGCCGACTTACTTGTTAACTTAGCTTGAGTGTGTCAGTACATAAGATACAACATGTATCTATGTACACAACTTGTTAACTAAGCACATGGGGAAAGATATTATCTACCGTATGTTGTTGACCAAAATACAAATAATATCTTTTCATACTTATCCACTTAGCAGCAGAATGTTCATTAGCAGCAATTTAAGTAATGAGTTAATGCTAGCAGCAGGAATCAGATGCACTAGCAGCAGCATCAATCAACAACATTATCATTAGTAGAAACGAAACAATACCAGCAGAAACGATATACTACCAGCAGGAATGATACACTACCAGCAGGAACACATTTGTAGTATTTCCCGATTCTTGTACTTCAGAATATTTAATTCCCAACAGTATGTACGTTAGGAGTTGGAAAACTGGCTACGATCGTATATGTGAAGCTTGAACATCCACTAAAACGTGTCCAATTAATGTTTATGTCTTAAGAGTTAAATGAAAAGGGTATTTATTACATGAATTAGTTATTGGGTAGGTTTTTAATATTCAGATAGGCGTCACTCACTTATGCTAGTTCATAGACGTGGGACCGACCAACCGACAATAGGTAATAAGGAATACTCCACATTACATTAACAAGGACGTGACAATTCAATAGGTACAATTGGATAGCTAGTAAAGAGAAGTGCATCCTAGGTAAATACACTTTTTTACCTTGTAGTTTCCAAGTTTTTTTTTTTTTTTTTTTTTAAGGATAATATTAGTTTAAAATCAACATTCCCCTCAAAACCTGGAATTCTACTTGCTTTCTAATAAAAATAAAAATGCCAAAAAGACGCTTCCTTTTTCCCTTAGACTTATCTGAAATACACTTCGAGCCTACCTTGCTATTCCCCTAGGGAACGATCAAACCCCCGAGTCTTGCCTATACTACACTACACGATTAGGTACTTTGCCTGGGAGGATTTTCAAACTTCATTTTTGCAATCCACTGCATCAGACGTCGTAAATTTAAGTGGGGGAGGGTGTTACAATCCGAATCCTAACAACCCACTCCAAGGAGAACCTCGACGCTAACTAGACTAGTCTATAATCTTAGACTTAAGAATATCTGTTAGTTCAAGCAGTCTTGTTGGGGAGATTGCTAGTGCAAGCAATCTCGTTTGTTTTGATTAATGACAAACATGTAACTTGATACATAACGTTAAATGTACAAGTTACTTGTAATCTTATTTTATCTCAACATACATCCAACACCTCTCGACTTCTCGAGTCCTCGTATGATACAACACAGGTTCGTACATGTTTGTTTTGTGGCATTATGATCAAACCCTTAACAAACCATTTAGAATGTTTAAAATACGGTTAGGTCATTAAGTATTTTAAAAGGTTAATCATTCTACTTAGAACCTCATTTTACAAAAATATATTAGTTAAGCTAGCATATACATGTTACATGATCACTAGGATACATGTTACATACATATACACATTTATATTATTTACATTTTAAATCTTAAAATGGAAATATATGTACATGATATCATGGCATACATCATTGACAAATCTTGTAGATTTAGAAAGATATTTTGTAATGATCTTGAAGCAACATTGTTGACTTTGGAAGATATGGCAAGATATGGTAAGATATGGAAAGATTTGTTGAGATATTAGCTGTCAGGTCCGGCGGATCCAAATGGTATAAAGGGCGGATCCCTTTGGTATAAAGGGCGGATCCCTTTTATCAAATCCGTGGTTTGTTTTACATTTTGCCTATAAATAGTAGCCCATTGTTTACCAATTGTTGAAGCCACTAGAACACACATTCCCTTTACCATTTGCACACACTTAGATTAGTAGCAAACCATGTAGATTCATACATTAATCACCCTTTACATAATGATCATAATGTTACTACCTTTCATTATGTTGTAAGCATACACTGTTAATGATCCTGTGAAGCAAGCTCAAGATCATGAGTCATTATCCATAGCATACTTCCTGATCCACCAAGAAGGTTAGAAGATCTTGAAGTCTTTATCCACCATAGCATTCCAACATATGAAGATTCAAGGACAATTGACATCCTCAATGATTGAAGACTTCTCATTCAAGAAGTTCATGTAGATTTCACATGCATACATGAAGATCCATCACAAAAAGTTTAGGGAGCTTGTGATCTTTATCTATTAAAGGCTTCCTATCAATGGAAGTTCATTTAGAATGGTCATTCATATCCATGATACATTTATGTCATGGATCATCATTGATCATTGTAAACATCAACCTAGATTAGGTGGTTTATGTGTTTGTGCCATAAAATACAAGGTTTCTATGTTGGGCCATAAAACATAGTGGGAGTGGTTGAACCCTTGTAAAAGAACCAACGGGAGTGGTTGTACCCTTGTAAAGAACTCTACATCTAGCCTAGTGTCAGAAATTGTATAGGTGACGATGGGAGTGGTTGAACCCTTGTAAAAGAACCAACGTGAGTGGTTGTACCCTTGTAAAGAACTCGACATCTAGCTTAGTATCGGAAAATGTGTAAGCGACGTATGTAAGGTTTTCTCTGCCGAGAAGGGAGCTTGTTGATCTAGTGAAGTAACTCTCGAGTTGGGTACTCGGGGAGTGGAGTAGGGCGGAGAGGAGCTCCGTGACCGAACCACTATAAATCATCGTGTTCGGTTTGCGCTTTCTTTTACTTATCTCTCTACTTTTATGTTTGCATTATGTGATTGCTTGTGTTGTGATTATTTGATAATACTTGTGTGACAACTTGGCAGTCATAAACTACAACAAACATCTTTCATATTAGAACAAGCCAAATTGGAAATTTGATACAACAAGTTTTAAGATTTTAAAACGGTAACGTATTCACCCCCTCTACGTTTTCACAATATCTAAGATATTTTGTCTAAAATATCTAAGATACTAAGTCGGAACAATCTTGAGATTATCTAGAAATTATCCTATATAAATATCTTAGATACTTGTATTAGAACTTTCTAAAACATGATTAGCCTTTAGTATAAACGAGGTTTTCAACCCGCATTACGTCGGAACGCTTGTATACAATAGTATTGTATATGCAAGAAGATTAAATGTTTTCTAAATTAATACCAACTTTTTTATATTGATACAAAAACTACTTTTGTTCAATCTAATATTTTTCAAATTCCAATTAAAAGTTCTTAGATGGAGCTGCTTTTTTTCTCATCAAAAGCCAACTCACTTTAGCTGGCGGCTTAGGAACTGTGATGGCTCTACATCTCAATTTGAAGAATAAAATCACAATATATAAAATCACAAAAGATGATACTGAGGATATTTGCTACATCTTGGACAATTGAAGAATATAAACACAAAATAAAACCACTCATGGACCGTAGTTCTCAAAAACCTTTGAAGACAATCAAAATTGTGGAAAACTAGAAGGGGGTTGAATAGTTTTACCGTTTTTAAATTCTTTTGCTTTGAATTCTTAACGTGATTTCAAGTTATGCAAACAATAAGCAATATATAACAAGTAGGTAGAGAAAGAAACAATCAAATCACAACATGGATGTTTGTAGTGGTTCGGTCTATAAGGAATCTCTTCCTTGCCCTACTCCACTCCTCGAGCCTCTAACTCGAGAGTTTTTCTTCACTAAGAAACAAGCTCCCTTCTTGGCGGAGAAAACCTTTACACACATCGCTTACACTTTTTCCGGTACAAAGCTAAATACCGAGTTCTTTTACAAGGGCACAACCACTCCCGATACTCTATGTATTTTAAGGACTAAAATACTAACCGATCACAACAGAGGTATATGATAGTTTGGTACAACAATGATGTGTGAAAAAAAAAAACAAATTCACACCATGGCTAATCTATAAAGTCTTGCAACACTTAGTTGAAGCTTGTGATGCTTTGATCTCTTTGCTACAAAAGAAAGATCGCTAAGAATGAAATATGTAATATGAATGGGTTAGTAATGATTGAAAGAATGAATAATGTTGTTTATGCTTATGAGTGATGAGAAAAAATGAATGTGTGGCTTGCTATTTATAGGCAAACTGCAAATGCAAACCACGGATGGGACGGATCCAATTTTAGGGATCCGTCTGTTATGCATTTTGGATCTGCGGGTTCCTGACAGCAAATCTCCAAAATCTTCTTCAAATCTAACCAAGATATTTCCATATCTTTTCTTTATGTGAAGATCTAACCAAGATATTCATATGATCTTCAATATCTTCTAAAGATATCAAGGTGATGCATGCCATGATGTCATTATACATTTTCCAAATTAAGGATTAAAATGTAAATGAATGTAATATGTAACTTTAAATGTATGTAACTTATGAATTTAGCATGTATGTAGTAGTGATCATGTATGTAGCATGTTATGAGTTTTAAAAGCTTATAACTATATATGTAAAAGACTTAACTTATATTTATGCTTTGCTAAAGATAAAGTTTATAATTGTCATTAACAAAATATAGCAAAGATCGTAAAATATAAATAACGTTTTTTAGACGATATTTGTATTAACAATCTCCCCCTTTTTGTTGATGACAAAACATAAAGTTTATTTTTAAGCAATGAAATAAATAGGGTGAAAGTCTTTTAAAAATATAGATTAAACTAGTTTTATGCAATTTTTAAAATCAATTTAGGCATTTTAAATTGTATATGTAATGTATGAGTTTAATATTATCTCCCCTTTTTTGTCGAAACAAAAAGAAGAAATGCATAGCGGAATTGTAGTGCAAGACCCATGGTTAATACTCCCCCTAATTGGAGTTCCAAGTATGATGATACATGGATTTTTAGTGCTTAATAGCTCCCCCTTGGACAATACTCCCCCTAGTTGGAGTGCCAAGTATATGATGCATGAAATGAGAATTCTAGAAAACAAAGGTTAGTGCTTGATTAGCTCCCCCTTGACCAATACTCCCCCTTGTTAGGGTGCCAAAGTGTATGATGCAAGGTTGAAGAATGCTACAAAACAAATGTTAGTTGATAAGAAGTTCAAACCAACCATATAATGATGCATGATGAATGAGAGCTACAATACAAAGGTTAGTGGTAATAGTTCAAACCAACCGAATATAATTCACAATAAGTGATCACACACAAACATTAACAAACATCTTTCATTGGAAAATTATTTGTGACAAAAGTCACAAATTGAAATGCTACAAAGGAAAAAAAAAAGAAAAAGAGTCCTAAAATAAAAATCCTAGAAAAGAAAGAAAAATCCTAAGATAATAGGCTCCTAGTTTGAGCATCTATTGAGGTGGGTTCGAAATAGCGTTGAGGCGCTCAAGGATATGGTTCAAGATGAACCTCATCTCATTTTGTAACTCATGAACCAAAATGTTGGTTCGTTGAGTGAGATGGGCGGTTCGCTCACACATGGGGCAACCATGGCGAGGGAAGTTGGGTGGAAGGTTTGGTTCGTTTGTTGGTGGTTGTGGTGGTGGAGTTGGTGGAACATGAGTTGATTACTGGTTTGGGTTTGGTGGAGACATGATGGAGGCAAGCAATGTGGATTGTAGATCCATTGCTTCATTGAGGTGGGAATCCACCATGTTTGAAAAGGCGTAGAGGCGATCAAGTTCCTCATTTATTTCACCTTGAGTTTGTGGTTGGTTAATCCACATTGACTCATCAATGGCTTGAAGGGTGGAAGTTGGTGAGAAAGGTTGTGGTTGAGGTTGTTGAGGTGGAGCATGATCACGGTAGAGAGGACCGTGAATGTCCCTATAGATAGGGTGGAATAGTAGTGGTGAGGAGAGGTTGGTGGTGTGGAAAACAACTCTATTGGTTGTAGTTTAGGTGAATGAGGAGGTGATGGTGATCTTGTTAATTGAGATGGTGTGGGTGGTGGTGTGGTAGCCACTGGTGTTTTGGTAGGTGGTAGAGTGGTGATGATGATATGTGGTGGTGTTGGAGTTGATAAGGTGAGGAAGTTCTCATTATCAATTGGAGATGAGATGTTTAGAGGTGATGATTCTGAGGATGAGGAGTTGATATTGGCAAAACAACATGGTCTAACACTCATTCTGGCTGTTCTTTTGTGTGGTCTGGATGTTGATGAGGAGTTGTTTGACTTTATCATTTTGAAGACGAAGGTTGAGATATGCAGAAAAATGCTACTAGAAGTGGTGGTTAAGGTGTGAGAAATGATTATCTAAAGGCTTCCAATTTATAGACTCCAAGGTTCATGGAAGAGTGTGTTTGGATTTGATGTTAAACCATACAAAAATGGTGGTTCCTAATGATTTGGAAGAAGAAAAGAAGCTAGTCATATCATCAAAGTCAATCCAATGAGATGGAATTGAGTGAGATGAAGAAGATATACAGTTAATTCATAGTAGTGAGTGGGAAATCTAATGATGTGATTGATCCACGGATTGCAAGGAACCATTTTGAGGGATCCTTGCTTGTTGGAGAAAGGTAACTTGAGTGGATTTTTGAATTTTCAGGTTTTGGTGGGAAATGAGTTTCCTATTGTTCTAAGTGATCTAAGATGATCCTAATATGAGTTGTTATCAGTAAAATCATCCTAATAACAAGAGTGACTGAACTAGAGTCCGGGATTAATCGAAAATTTAAAAATGTAGCTGTTGATACGCGAAACCAAATGATTATACAGGCGGATCCCTATTTTTGGTTCCGCCTGATCCGTCAGGTGGTTTTTGGCGGCACCAAAAAATTGGACAGACGGAACCATATTTTTGGTTCCGCCATATCCGCCGATCAAAAAATGGAGACAGTAGGCATTTTTGAAAGCCCGAAACCCGTTCAAATCCCGTAAATTTTCCTAAAACATGTGTAATTAATTAGTTGTGAATGATCAATAACAAAAACACATGTATTAACACATGTAAGCATATAGATAAAACCAAGGCTAATGAACTTACTAATAATAGAAATTATGCCAAACAGTGGCTTATACATAGAAAATTGATAACATCTAAATGTTATCGCCCTGCATGATCACGTTAGTTCTCATAGTTGTTCAACGATAAGTTAATATCCTACAATCATTAAAATTCATCACATCATTGTTTAAAACCAATTGTACCAAACATTCATAAACCTCTCACTGCCTGTCAAGTTTCTTGTTGATGTTTGCTAGGAAACGCCTGATGTTCTTGAACATCCCTCTCGTTTGCTTGAACTCTTCAGTTTGTTGTTCAATTGGTGGAAGTTGGTTCATATATTCTGGAGGTGGAAGCCTTGAGTTTGGGAGTCCGTCATCCTCGCTCATGGATGATGATGATAAGGAGGTTGGTTGATGAGGACGTTTTTCTTTTAATTTGGCTACTGTCTTGTCACTCAAGGGTACAAATGTGTGAGGAATGAGGGAGTAGTCAGGGCAAAAGCCTCTAGCATTAGGAGGGATAGGTCAAACGCTCTAAAAAGATAGGTGAGAAGCATCCCGTATGGCATAGCGGTGGTTCCTAACACTGGTATGTCGACCATCCTTTTGGCCACATAGTAAGCAAGGTTGAAAGGTTGATGAGTTGACATGAAATAAAGCATGTAGCAAAGGCTAGCACTGATGTGGTCTCTAATTCCTATATTGCACAAGACGTTGGCCCGAAGAATTTCTTCCCATTTCTTAAATTGTGGCCTAAGTTCGTTTAGCTCCATGCCAAGTGGGTCTCGATTGACCTCATTGCCTTGTCGGGTTGTCCTAGTGTGGGAAGTTCTAGGGAGGAAGAGATGGTCACGGATAATCTCTTTTGGTGTCAAAGGAGTGTCGTATGGAGGCATACGATCAACAATAGAATCAAGGATTTACAAGGACCATTTGTCTGAATAAAGGCAAGTACCTTGACCCGGAATTCCAAAGACTTCCGCAAATTGGTTCAAGGGAATGTTGAATTGGGGTTGATTGACGTTGAAATGAATGGAGATGAGACCATAATCATTTGAGCTAAGGACAACACTAGCATAAAACTCTAATATAAATCTAGGACATATTGGTTCGTCAATGTCCAAGAGGCAATCAAATTGAATGGCGGCTAGTTGTTGGCGAATGTTGGTTCCTTCTAGAAAGGAAGGGTCTATGGTTCTATCATCGTGGACATATCTCTTTTCTAAGGCCTTAAATATCTTTACTTGTTCGGTTGTAAGTCCCTTAGTCTTATGGTGTTTTGGGAGGTAGTTAAGGGTATCCTTGTGATCGTAGAAGGTTGCGGGAGGCATGATTTATCCTAGATACAAAAATTACATACTTTAGTTAAAACTAACAAAAGTTTAGATATGATGTTCTAGAGTGTGCCTACATGGGGACAATGTGGAGGTGCGGTTATCTCGACTCCTTTTAATGCATGAAAATTTCATTTAGCAAATTTTATAACAAAATGAGAGATAACCCAAATGCTCCTAATTCAATGTAGCTTCGATTGAATGTACTTGAAAATACATATTAGTTATGTATTTCCTTTAGCATTCAAGAGACATTATGAAAATGATGTTTTAAACATAACGTTTTTATTTGTATGAACAATGTGAAAAATCATTTTTCCTAATAGTGAGAAGATTTTTATAAAAAATTTCTAATGGGGTTCTTAGTGAATTATGATAATGTCCTACAAGATGCAATTCCTAACTATGGAAAACATCATTTGTTATGTAATTTAGTGAATATGCTTCATGATTAATCAAAAAGATGCATAATCCTCAAGTTTTAGTTTTGTGTAAGAAATAGAAATCCTAGACTCAGATCAGGAATGTACATAGAGTTTGGATGCTTATAGTGTGAATTAGAGCACAAATTTATTGAAGGGGATGACCTAAATTCTGAGAATGGTGTGCTATGGGTCGAGTTTGTGTTTCTTTTGTGTTGGGGGTATGAGAAAAGGAGTGTTTGTTTAATATATTTAAAAATCAACCCAGGAACCCACGGATGGGGCGGAACCAAATTTTTGGTTCCGTTCTTGTTGTCGAAGGGTTCCGCGGGGACTGTTTTGGTTTTTGGTTGTGTTTGGTTAATCTAAGGTTTGAGCTAAAGTTTTAACTACATATTTGGTTCCATTAATCCTAAACCAAGTCTAAGAAGGTTAAATGGTTCTCTCTTAAGATGTTTGGTTAGGATATCGACAATGTTATCTTCTTAGGATACTTTTTGAATTGAGATGTTTCCTTTTTGAACATTATCGCGTAGAAAGTGATGACGAATTTCAATGTGTTTGGTTCTAGCATGTTGAACTGGATTCTTGCTAAGGTCGATAGCTCATTTGTTGTCGCAGAGAATAGGGACGTCGTTGAGTTGAATCCCCTAGTCGACGAGAGCTTGTTTCATCCAAAGTGCTTGTTGACATGCTTTTCCTGCAGACAGGTACTCGGTTTCGGTTGTTGAAATTGCTAGAGCCGTTTGTTTCTTTGAGAGCCATGCGGTAAGACAATGCCCAACAAAAGTACAAATACCACTTGTACTCTTTCTATCAACATAGTCACCGACATGGTCTGAGTCGGCATACACTATGGTTTCAATCCCCGTTCCTTTGGGATACCATAATCCTAAGTGTGTAGTACCTTTAATGTATCTAAAAATCAATTTTACGGCTTAAAGATGCGATGTTTTAGGATCTTCTTAAAAGCGAGCACATAGACAAACACTAAACATAATGTCGGGTCTACTAGCCGTGAGATAGAGTAGACTACCAATCATTCCTCTATATTTAGTGCTATCTACGGATTCACCTTCTTCATCCTTTGTGAGTTTAGTTTTCGAAGACATAGGTGTTTTCATAGGTTTGGAATGTTCAAGACCAAATTTATTAAGCATATCTTTGATGTACTTAGATTGGTTGAAGAATATCCCATCTTCTAATTGTTTTATTTGTAGTCCTAAGAAAAAGTTTAGTTCTCCCATCATACTCATTTCAAACTCGTCATGCATGATTTTTGAGAAATCGTTGCATATGTAACACTTTGAAAACGGGCCTTAAGTATTTTATTACAAGAATGCCACTTGGCTTAGTTGACCACGACATTTATAAATTTAAAGGACTTACGGGATTGGTTAGTCAACCCCGATAGTCAAACTGTAAGTATTAAATGTTATGTAAAGGGCTATATAAAATATTTTGTGCCACAAATAAAATGGGAATAGACTTCAAGGACCTAAGTTGCCAACCATTAAATGTATTATATAGTGTAATGTGGCTAAAGTAGAAGAAAAGAGACTTAAGAGACTAAATGTGTCAAATGGCTAAACATGTGACTAGTTAGTATAACCTAGGAGATTCTAAATCTCTCCATTCTATTCAGGAGAGTGAGAGGACCGGTTCTATAAGAGAAAAAGAGAGGGAAAATGATTAAGATAGATGTGCCATGATGATGGGTTGAAGAAGGTTATTCATTAGCATGATTATGGCAGGTAAGTAACTTGTAATTAGTGTTTATTTATTGATGGAGAAATTAGGGTTCATGAACCCTAATTTGGGGGTAATGGGTAAATGGTGGTTTCAAGATAATTAATGGGTTATAGTGATTATGAGATAAGTTTATTTGGGTTTAGTGAGTATTTTTAAAAGGGTGTTCATCATATGATCAAAGTATGATCATATGACGACCAAGTATGTTAAAGGGTGTGTTAGTTGTTATAGTTATTTGGTTATGTGTTATTAAGTGTTTATGAATGATGATTATGAACTAGGAAGATGATGGTGATGATAATGATGAATATGATGATGAGTGTGGTATCATGATTTGTAGCTTAGCTTTGGAAGCTAAGGTAAGTAACTTTGATTACTATATGCTTAATATGAATGTTCTCATGTTATGTGTTAATGAATGAGTTGATAGGATTAAGCCTTGGATTAGTAAGTCGGGTTAATAGGAGGTATGTTAATGAGCTAGAATCAAGAGATAGGACATAAGGTTGAAAGGCCGAAGGTAAGTCTATGTTTGTTATGTGTATAATGTCATAATGTTAATGTGATATGGTTATGATGCGATTATGATAATGGTAACGAGATTGGTTTGGTCATAAGCCAAATGATTAAAGAAGTTCTTGATGCATATATATGTGAATTGAAGTATTGATCATGTATTAATCTAGTTACATACTAAGCGAAATCTTACATTTTAGTGTCTTAATGTCCTTGTAGGTTTATGTGCGACGGGAAGAAAGTACTTGGATTATAGCTTACGGATTTGGAAACGGATTTGGAAGATAGTAAGCGTTAGGAGCTAGGTAGAATACCGAGCTCGAGTCATTGTTGTACCCCCGAGAGTCTTTTTAAGATTTGTATAGTGTGTGTAAAGGTCGTCGTAATGTTTCGGTGGTCAAATGGTGCGTCAAAGTGTGTTTAATGTGTTATAGTCAAAGTTAAAGGGGTGTTTGGCATAAGCGTGAAAATACCCATTTTGGGTTGTAAACGGGTCAAACGATTATGGAAACGTTTTAATATGTTGAATTATTGATGTTGGTTAAGTTTCCTGCGCAAGGGAAGTGGTAAAAATGGTTTATGGTGAAAATGGGTCAAAACGGGTTTTGGTGTAGAACCCGTCATCTTGTAAAGTACTATTCTGAGGGTCAAACGGTCATTGTTTTCATATGAAAATGAGCTCATTGATATACTAAGTAAATCTGGAAGGTTTGGTGAAATATCGAGTTTGGGAGGTCGGGTTTTCAAGCTCGGGTTTTGAAACTGAAAATGGGGGACAGAAGCCTCCAACCGATCGGTTGGAGGTCCAGCCGATCGGTTGGAGTGTTTTCGACAGGTTTTGGTAATTTTTGAAAAATCATATCTTTTAATCTATAAGTCGTCACGGGTCACGCCACCCGGCGTTTTGAAGGTAATTGAGTCTAGTTTCATTTAAAAATAGTCTCAAAGTCTGAATGTTTATGGATTTTTGTTAATGGTCAAAAGAGTAACAGAATGTACGTTAAAGTTGAGTCGTTTCCGCTCTAAAAGTTTTAATTTTTGGTCTAAGCGGTCACGGGGTGTAACAACTTGGTATCAGGGCTTCGGTTTAAGTGAATTAGGTTTGCACTTTAGGTTGCCTAGACTTAAACCACTCGTAGACGCGTTGAATGTAAGTTAAAGTAATGCGACTAGTAGATGCCTTGTGGTATAACGTAGAAGCGCTTATAGTAACAATGAGATTAGACTATGGCTTGGATGTAAAGTAATCATTGCAATGTGTAGTGATTATAGAAGTAATGAGTAGATGTGGGTTATGGATCGATAAAATTATGACTTGGAATGCATGATATGCATATGTACGCTATGTAAGCGAGTGATAGTTCTTGTATCGGATAGACTAAAGTTTTATTTACGTGGATTGAGGTCTAAGTGGTTATGAGTTGTAGGCGAAGTTACTAGAAAGTATTTATTGGTATGGTGACATTGTGATTAATATTAATGGTGAGAAGTATATTTTGGTATAATACGCAAAAGAGCTAGATTAACATAGATTACATTATTTTTGGTTTGGTGAATGGTTTGCATGTATGGTAATTGAAGGAATGATGACCTAGTAAGGGTTATAGAATTGAGTAAGACTTGTCTTTAGGAGAACGTTAAGGATATATAAGTATGGGTATGTGACGAAGATTTAGATGCTCGGGTAAGATGTAAGGATGAAATGTGTAACAGTAAGATGCTAAAGAAATGTATAGGTAATGAAGGATACATGAAATAGCCATTGCATAAATTGATAAAGTAAAGTAGTAAGTACCTAAATGATAATAGACAAATGGTATGACATAGACATGTTCAAAAGTTTTAAATCATAATTTGATAATAGACTAATGAAGTATAAATGTTTAGTGGCGTTTATCTTTTATGGAAAGAATGATCGAATGTGGACTCTAAGTATGAATGAGATTAATTATGTACTAATGTGTTTGTCATTTATGTGTAAGGTGTTATTTTGTCATAGGCAAGGTGATTATGAATGCGTGTTATAATGTGATGTATAGAATAAGTTGAAAAAGTAATCTGCAAGGGAACCTGAATTAGATGAGTCATGACTAGAATTCTTGTTGTGACATGAAGTGTTAGAAGCTGGGTAGATGAACGAGTTTTAGATTACAACATAAGACCAATATATGGTCTAGAAAATAATTTACGTTTAATATTGGTTTAAGCCATGTCAAGATTAAGATGAGTCAATCGGGATTGAAATAGATAACATAAAAAGAATGAACATGTGTAAAATGGAGTAAGAGGATAACGTGAAGTTGGCAAGAAAACGATAAGTGTAATGTGACAACTCAGATGAAATTAATGTGTATATTCAAATGCACGAAAGTATGAAAAAGATGAGTATTACTAAGATAGTGTCAAAGTAATCAAAGGTGATAGGTGAGTAATTGAAATGTGTAAGGCAAGGAGAAAAGAAAATGGAAAAGTGTTAGTCTAAGAAATGCTTGAATAATGAATAATTAGTGAACATAGAATTAGTAAATTAGAAGCGACTGATTGGTGATGACACGTAATGAATTGTTTACCGTGCACTTCGGTTAGTGCAGGTGATTATATTGCGATTATATGAACGTATGTTAAAGTAACGGTAATGGAGTATGAGTAGGAATGATAAGTGGTATTAGAGATGGGCTAGCAAGTGAATTAAGCAATGACGCTTTAAGTGTGGATCGTAATGATATTAAGCTAACTAAGGTATAGTGTGAAAAGACAAGATGAAACTAACGAATTAATGATTATGTGTTTAATGACTTGAAGGTTAAAGAATGAGGTTAGGGAATGATGGCATGAAATGTGACCAACATATGGTCTCATTATATTTAGTGATTAAAGACTAATGTTAAAATGGTATAGAGACGGGGTGACGGTAAGGTAAAGTACTTGAGGTTTAAGTGAGAACATGAAGTTGTGATAAAGCGTGTTGGTATATAAAGGATGGAAATTAAACGAAAAAGTTCGAATGCTAAGAGTTAAATGCGATAAGCTAAGAATGTAAATGAGAATGAGACGAGTAGTTAGGAGGATTGAGTATGTACATGAATGTGTAATAATGATAACGATCTTATGGTTAGTGGTAATGAAAGTGAGAATGACTTGACGTATTTGTTGCTAAGTATCTAATAATATAAAAGTTATAGAATGGGATTTAAGTAAGATGATGTGTAAAAGATGAGATAGAACGATGTTGCTGAGATGCAAAGATAATTAAAGAGATGAGTTAAGGTGTAAGGATGAAAATGTGATGAGTTAAGCGTAATGATGTGTTGTGAAAATTAAACGAGATAAGAATGTGTAAACGATTTAAAATGTATAAGAAGAATGAATGATGCTAATGAAGGAATGAAATTAACCTATGTATGGTTTAAATGCGAAAAAAAGGCGGATAGGCTAAAGGGTAAAGTAAGGATGTGTGAATGATTAATGCGGATTAAGAATGTAGGAAGGTAAACACATAGAAATGTGTAATTGTAATAAGCAGGTGCATATGCTCTATGACACTTGCCTCACTAAAAATAAATAAATGAGATATTGTGCGCGTTATAATGCTATGACTTGGATCCATGATGGAAATGTGAAAGGTTAATGATAGTATCCTTCAGGATGACCGAGCTAATGATGACGAATGATGGTATCCTTCGGGATGACCGAGCTAATGATGATGAATGATGGTATCCTTTGGGATGACCGAGCTAATGAATGTTAAAGGATCCTTTGGGATATGTTAAAGATTCTTCGGGATAAAAAGTATTGCCTTCATCGGCAAGGGGTTGCCTACATCCTTGGCATATAAAAATATCCCCAAAGTGAATGCGATAATGTTATGGATCCAAGTCTAAGAAAGGTAAAAGGTAATGTAATAAAATAAATGAGAAGTTGAAAGTTAAGTGAGTAATAAGAGTAGTAGTGTTATGTCGGAAGTACATAACCATGAGTTTATATTTCTTGATTTACATTGATTGGGACGCCTCTCCATGTAAATGAAGAAGTATGAATGAGTGGAATTATGTGTTTCCGACATGGCATGAGTAGGGTTAGAGGAGTAGAAGGCGGAAGTCTAGTATTAGCCAGAATTTGTAAGGACTAAGATAGGAGGTTTAGAATTTGGGTGCGACTTCTATTTGAGACTTATAAGAAGCTTACGTTTTAAGTGTTAAGTATAAGTGGAAGGAATTAAGGAATTGTAATGATATTATGATACGCCTTGCGGTGTGGTTCAAAATGCGAGTTATGAAAGTAATTGAAGCTAATTGTAAAGTGTGATGTGATGGCATAGGTTAAAGTATGACGTTAAAAAGTCAATACATGAAATATTTCTATAAAACTTACGATGGTAAACGAAAATGACATGAAGGAAGAAGTGAGAGAAATGAGGTAAGTGTAGAGAACGTAAAACGAATGATTAAGTAGTATTTGCGTTATAAGAGAAAAATATTGGAAAAGAAGTAGAGATAACAGAACGTTATAGTAAGAATGTTAAAGGAATAATAAAGTGGCTATGATAAATAAGGAAGTATTAGTAATGTGTTTGACTTATGTAGAGTCAAGCTGGTGATTTTCTCAAGTAACATGTAGTCATTAGCAGAAAAGTTGGAATAAGGCAAGTGAGAATATGATTTAATGTTAATAGAACGGATTAGAACGATAACTAGTTAGAGTAGGTATGTCTCGGATGACGTAATGATCTTAGTAAGAGTTGTTTGGTTATAGAAGTAAGCGGAAAGAAATGTGGAATAAGAAAACGTGTTATGTTATAGTGTGCTTAGAGTTGCAAGTCAATTAGATAGTTGCAACTAAATGAACTAAGAACCGAATGTGCTAGGAATGAGGTATATTATGTGACTAAGATTTGGTTAGAGATAGACGATAGATTTTGAGGACAAAATCTAAATAAGGGGGTAGAATTGTAACACCTTGAAAACGGACCTTATGTATTTTATTACGAGAATGCCACTTGGCTGAGTTGACCATGACTTTTATAAATTTAAAGGACTTACGGGATTGGTTAGTCAACCCCGATAGTCAAACTGTAAGTATTAAATGTTATGTAAAGGGCTATATAAAATATGTTGTGCCACAAATAAAAAGGGAATAGACTTCAAGGACCTAAGTTGCCAACCATTAAATGTATTATATAGTGTAATGTGGCTAAAGTAGGAGAAAAGAGACTTAAGGGACTAAATGTGCCAAATGGCCAAACTTGTGACTAGTTAGTATAACCTAGGAGATTCTAGATCTCTCCATTCTATTCAGGAGAGTGAGAGGACCGGTTCCATAAGAGAAAAAGAGAGGGAAAATGATGAAGAATGATGTGCCATGATGATAGGTTGAAGATGGTTATTCATTAGCATAATTATGGCAAGTAAGTAACTTATAATTTTATTGATGGAGAAATTAGGGTTCATGAACCATAATTTGGGGGTAATGGGTAAATAGTGGCTTCAAGATAATTAATGGGTTATAGTGATTATGAGATAAGTTTATTTGGGTATAGTGAGTATTTTTAAAAGGGTGTTCATCATAAGATCAAAGTATGATCATATGATGACCAAGTATGTTAAAGGGTGTGTTAGTTGTTATAGTTATTTAGTTATGTGTTATTACGTGTTTATGAATGATGATTATGAACTAGGAAGATGATGGTGATGATAATGATGAATATGATGATGATGATGGTGGTATCATGATTTGTAGCTTAGCTTTGGAAGCTAAGGTAAGTAACTTTGATTACTATATGCTTAATATGAATGCTCTCATGTTATGTGTTAATGAATGAGTTGATAGGATTAAGCCTTGGATTAGTAAGTCGGGTTAATAGGAGGTATGTTAATGAGCTAGAATCAAGAGATAGGACATAAGGTTGAAAGGCCAAAGGTAAGTCTATGTTTGTTATGTGTATAATGTCATAATGTTAATGTGATATGGTTATGATGTGGTTATGATAATGGTAACGAGATTGGTTTGGTCATAAGCCAAATGATTAAAGAAGTTCTTGATGCATATATATGTGAACGGAAGTGTTGATCATGTATTAATTTAGTTACTTACTAAGCGAAAGCTTACATTTTAGTGTCTTAATGTCCTTGTAGGTTTATGTGCGACGGGAAGAAAGTACTTGGATTATAGCTTACGGATTTGGAAGCGGATTTGGAAGATAGTAAGCGTTAGGAGCTAGGTAGAATACCGAGCTCGAGTCATTGTTGTACCCCCGAGAGTCTTTTTAAGATTTATATAGTGTGTGTAAAGGTCGTCGTAATGTTTTGGTGGTCAAATGATGCGTCAAAGTGTGTTTAATGTGTTATAGTCAAAGTTAAAGGGGTGTTTGGCATAAGCGTGAAAATACCCATTTTGGGTTGTAAACGGGTCAAACAATTATGGAAACGTTTTAATATGTTGAATTATTGATGTTGGTTAAGTTGGGTGTGCAAGGGAAGTGGTAAAAATGGTTTACGGTGAAAATGGGTCAAAACGGGTTTTGGTGTAAAACCCGTCATCTTGTAAAGTACAATTCCGAGGGTCAAACGGTCAATGTTTTCATATGAAAATGAGCTCATTGATATACTAAGTAAATCTGGAAGGTTTGGTGAAATATCGAGTTAGGGAGGCCGGGTTTTCAAGCTCGGGTTTTGAAACTAAAAATGGGGGACAGAAGCCTCCAACCGATCGGTTGGAGGTCCAGCCAATCGGTTGGAGTGTTTTCGACAGGTTTTGGTAATTTTTAAAAAATCATATCTTTTAAACCGTAAGTCGTCATGGGTCGCGCCACCCGGAGTTTCGAAGGTAATTGAGTCTAGTTTCATTTAAAAATAGTCTCAAGGTCTGAATGTTTATTGATTTTTTTCAATGGTCAAAAGAGTAACAGAATGAACGTTAAAGTTGAGTCGTCTAAAAGTTTTAATTTTTGGTCTAAGCGGTCACGGGGTGTAACAGCATAACTCTTGACAAGTTGATCCGAATATGATGTCATCCACATATATTTGAACTATGATAATATGTGATCCCTTTTTCTTAATGAAAAGAGTGTTGTCTACTAGTCCCATGGTATACTTATGTTCAACTAGGAATGTCTTTAGCCGATCATACCATGCTTTTGGTGCTTGCTTAAGTCCGTATAAAGCTTTTTTAAGTTTGTAGACTTGATTTGGTTTTTGAAAGTCGGCAAAGTCGGGAGGTTGTGCGACATACACTTCCTCATTAATAAAACCATTAAGAAATGCACTTTTGACATCCATTTGAAAAAGTTTAAAGTCATGTGCGCATGCATATGCAAGTAGTATTGTAATTGACACAAGCCTAGCAACCGGAGCAAATGTTTCGTCGTAGTCTATACCTTCTTTTTTATTGTAGCCTTGAGCTACTAGCGTAGCTTTGTTTCTAGACACTACACCATTTTCATCCATTTTATTTCTAAAGACCCATTTTGTTCCAATTATGGTTTGACATTTTGGTTGGGGGACTAATGTCCAAACATCATTTCAACAAATTGGTTTAATTCTTCTTGCATTGCTATAACCCAAGATTCATCTTTTATAGCCTCATTTATATTTTTGGGCTGGTTGAAATGAAACAAAATAAATTACTTTGATTTTGAACTTTTGATCTTAAGGTTCTTTCATTAATTTCTCCTATGACATTATCTAATGGATGACTTTTAGATTCTTTGACATTGACTATTTCTCTATTTAAAGGTTCATCTTCTTTGTCATTATCTAAATTTTCTTGGTTTTCAACCATTTGACTTTCAACTAAGTCATCATCTACCAAAGGTGATGTCTTAGAGGGAGATGGACTTTCGTCAAATGTTACGTTCAACGATTCCTCGACTCTTAAGGTTTCTTTGTTCAAAATGATATAGGCTTTACTATTTTGTGAGTATCCAAGGAACACACCTTCATAAGACTTTGGGTCAAATTTTGTGAGATAATCCTTCGTGTTTAGAATGAAGCACTTGCTTTCAAAAACTCTAAAGTATCCTAAAGTAGGCTTTTTGCCTCTATAAAGTTCGTATGGAGTTTTATTCAAGAATGGTCTTATTATAACTCTATTTAAGATATAGGTGGATGTGTCAACGGCGTTACACCAAAACTTTTGTGGTATGTTTTGTTCATTTAGCATTGTTCTACTCATTTCTTGAAGTGTTCGGTTTTTACGTTCTACTACACCGTTCGATTGAGGAGTTCGAGGAGCCGAGAAATTATGTGTTATGCCATTAGCATCATAAAAAGCTCCAAATTAAGTTTCCTTATCAAATTCACGACCGTGGTCGATTCTAATTGACACAATACTATTTCCTAGTTGATTTTGAATTTTCTTACTTAGAATTTCAAATTTATCAAAAGCTTCATTTTTAGTTTTCAAAAATTTAGTCCAAGTATATCTTCAATAATCATCTACTATGACCAAAGTGTAGAAGTTTCCTCCATAACTTTGTATAGCGGATGGACCAAACAAATCCATATGCAATAGTTCTAAACACCTAGATGTGGACACCATGTTTTTAGCCTTGTGGCTGTTATGAACTTGTTTCCCAATTTTGCAAGCATTACAAAAGTGTTGGTCGTATTTCAACTTGGGTAGGTTCCTAACTAGTTCCTTAGATGATAGAGATTAGATTAGTTTCATATTGGCGTAACCTAAGCGTCTATGTCAAAGAGTTGAGTTGCCGTCTAGAGAGGTAAGACAAAGTTTGTATTTAGATGTTTTATCTAATTTCATAACGTATACGTTATTTTTCAAAACACCTTTTCCTACGGTTATACCGTCTTTAAGTATTTTACTTCCATTTTCATTGAAAAAGACGTCATACTTTTTACAGCATAGTTGACTAATACTAAGTAAGTTAAAACCTAGTTTATCAACTTGAGCCATATCATCAATAGACAGAGAGTCATGAGAGATAGTACCTTTTCTGACGATTTTGCTTTTAAGATTGCTACCAAACGTAATATTACTTCCGTCGTATGCATGGTAGGTTGAGAAAAGGCTCTTGTTTCCCGTCATGTGCCTTGAACACCTGCTATCTTTTATCCACTCGTCTGGTTCCAAACCAACTTTCAAGCATACCTAAGTTATAGAAAAACTCAATCATCTGGTCCCCAATATCTCATGGGTCCATTTGGGTTAAATATCCCATTATCTTGATTCATGTATGGAAATGGTGGATAAGGGTTCCATGGCATGTAGTTGGGACTATGAAAATTCCTAGGAAAGTTTGGGTTCCAACTATTTTGATAATGAGGTTGTGTGTTGTAGTTACTTTTTGGAAAGGGACGTTTAGGAATAGTCGTCCTAGGTCTTTGTTGAGCATTTTTAGTTCTAAACTCATTTTTAGTTTGTCCTATTCCTATAGTAACTGCTGGTTTTTGTTTGTTTATAGTTGAACTAGTATTAGATTTCATAGTGACTTTAACAAACTCTGTACGAGCCGATGTACTATCTTTCTATTCAGCAACAGTTCCCACGGATCCCTTATCCACTACTGGCGGAACCAAAGATTTGGTTCTGTCGGATCTGTGGGTTTCTGAAACTGTTGGAACAGTTTCTTGTACTTTTAGGGCTTGTTTCTTAAAACTACTTAAGTCTTCTAGTTTCATAAAGCCTAATCCAGTTTTATCAGGAGGTAATTTTTAAATTTTCATTATCTCATCTACACAACTGATATTTTTATCAAACCTTTTGAACTTAGAGTTTTGTTTGATAAGTGCGTCCTGTGTGATATTAAGCTTTTCTAATTCTAGTCTAAGCTCTTGACATAAAACACATGCTTCGTCAACAACTTTACCATTTTCTAATCGTTTAACTTTTTCCTTTAATTCATAAACTTCGTTTTCTAGAAATTCCTTTTTGGTTTTCAAAAACTTATTTTTGTTTATAATTTTTAGGCTAAGTTCACAGAGATTGTTGTATTCTTCTTGTAAGGTGTCATCATCAATAATCAATAGAAGAATATGATGAGTCAGAATGTACCTCGCCTGAGTCATGAGCCATGAGAGCAACTTCGTCGTTCTTAGGCTCTTCGTCATCATCTTCACTTGTCACTCCAAGCCCCACTTATAAAAGCTCTTTGAGTTTTGTTCTTGGGTGGCTTAGGACATTCTCCTATTATGTAACCTCTCGTAAAATTTCACCTTCTAATAGATTATCTTATAGAATACTTATCCATTTTTCTACATGTAATTTTTTATTTATTTATTTGATCATAACTACTATCTCATGTAACGTAACTTAAATCCACGATAAACGTGTTCTCACACGAACCCACATAAACTTACTTAATGTTTATTTCATATAAACATTTCCATATAAAATCCTACGATTATCATTTGCCACTTTACGATAATTCATTAATAAACGTACAAACTAAACATTTCTTATCTATTAGAGTTTCTACGAAACCCTAAATCATTATAACCATGAATATGGATAACTAAACCCTAAAACACTAAAGTACAACTCATTTAAACCAATGTACAAGTTACTAAAGCACAAGAACCTCAAATCCAATTTAACTCCCGATACAAACCCTAATTTCATTAAATTATGATTTTGTGTAATAAAATCACAAACCCTAATTTATATATATATATAAGATTTTTACAAATTATAAGTGTATAAGTCTTACAAGACAATGCACAAGTCATTTATGCATAAAAACTAAATATTAATAAAAATCTCATTAAGAACCTAAATGTATTTATTTTAAAGCACATTACACAAGACCTTTATACACAAGCATTTAAAAATAAATTTCTTAAGCTCACTAAATAAAAGTACAAGTCCCAGAACCTAATGTACAAGTGCCTAATGCATAAAACCTAAAAATTACCTTTATATACAACTAAACCTAATAAAATTCAACATATAATTAAAGTAACTTAAGAAAACATTAAAATTATATTTTCTATATTACCTAAACCCTATTACAACCCTATTAAGCTAATGGTACAACTCTTTAAAGAACAAAACCATTTCCTTTTATTATCTCAATAATTCAACATATATATATAATATATATATATATATATATATATATATATATATATATATATATATATATATATATATATATATATATATATGTATACTAGACTTCAAAGCCCGCCCAATGGGCGGGCATGACTTTTAATTATAATTAGGATGGTATTAGCTAACTTAAAATTCTGTTTTAAGTTTGCTATATTAAATCAATAAAATAGAGCCAATTATATATGATTAAAAAATTGTTATCCGGATTAAAAAAAAAAAAAAAAAAAATGATAAATATACAATTTTGAACTTATAATTTTTGTTACGATATTTGATGTTACTTATATGTTTTACTTATTTAGAATTTATTTTATTTTATGTAAGTGTATTTTTAAGTGAACTTCAAAGCCCGCACGATGGGCGGGCATGAATTGTAATTATAATCTGGATGGTTTTAGTTATTCTAAACTTATTTTTAAGGAAGTTTGTTTTATTGTAATTTTTAATATCACAAATATAAGATGTTAGATGGTGTCAGTTAGTGGGAAATTATTTTTAAGGATGGGTATTTCTTTTTCTTATGGTATTAGTTTACTTGTGAATTGTTTTTTTTTTAAAAGTTATTTATAATTAACTGGGTGGGAAATTTTTAGAGAAAGTGAATTATAAGTTTGACGCATGAGTTGTAATTATAATATTATATTTACGGGTGGGTAATCATAAAGAAGTTTTTCCATAAAAAATTATATAACATGTCTAAAAAGTAAAAAACATGTCTACACTGAACCGTAGCAACCCACCCGCAATCCTAAATCATTCGTCACCACGTATCTGTACTACTAAAATTAGTTCAATGTGACTATATCCTATGATTAAATGAGAAAGACTACAGTCTACAAAATAAGACGGGATTCTTAGGACTTGATATATCTTTATCATACTTATGAATATACAACAACAATCATAATGAAATTAAAAATATTGATATCATAATCGAGCATATTCTAATCCAATACAATTAAACTTATAACTTTACCACTATTAATCCTTACATTTCATTCAAATTTATGCGATGCTGATAAATCAAAGATCATGTTACAGTTCTCATATTTTTTTTCCTTTCTATAGAAAACTTCCATCACTGCATAAATTTAAAAGTATGTATAGTTTTAGGAACATTATTTTAGTAAAAAACAACAGTGGCAAAGTTTTAGCATGTAACTTATCATTATACTTTTAGTTTTGTTAAGTATCAAGTTATAGTTAATTTCTATGTTTTGAAAATTATTTGCTAAAAATCGAAAACACTCGTATATTTTTTAATTTTGTTAAATATCATTAATTGATAATACAATACAACGGTTCATATGTGTTACATTGTGAATACCTTTTCCATAAATTGACCCTTTCCAAAGAATAAACCACTTTGGTAGAATGATGCTAACATACAATACTTTCTTTACATATCGGCACTAAACATCAAACTAAAAATACTGAACCACAATTTTGTCCAAATGATTGTAGTCCGTAGTGCAGTTACTTCATACACATGGATGTATCAGGATGATATTAAAAATTAGAAAATAGCAAGGAAACCATGACTTGTTGGTTGTAGTTGTGATAACACATCTTGACAGTAAAGACCACATAGCTAAACTGATTCACATCTAACAATGAAGACCAAATAGCTTAGTTGATTCCTTAAAGGACTTCCTGGTAAGGGTTTCGTAGTTCTCTGCCCAATGCCGCACAATTTAACAAAGCATGTCAGTCGCATGTATTAACAAATAATAAAAACAAATAGTGTGAAAACAGGTCCCTATTTTTTTATTTTTTTATTTTTTTTTTGAAACCAAAAAGTTAATATATTGTAGATACAAATGGGTGATGAGATATATGAACAATCATGCCATGATTCTAAATTATTTATTAGTAACGTATGAATTTGAGTATAAAAAAATGATCATCAATAACAGTCGTTGCAATACCCACAAAAATAGAGAACCCATTTTCATATTTCAAATCACTTGTAACGTATGTGATTACAATTTTAATTCTATATTATAGTTATATAATCTACATAAAAAGAAATAATATGTGTGAGTTTTCAGGTCAAACGGGTAAATTTGGTACAGGTTAAGCCATGTACCTCTCAAACAGGTCAAAAAGGGTAAATTATGGCAAGTCCAAGGCCTTACCTGAAATTTGTATATGTTGGCAATGATGCCCTTACTCTTTGAGAAACCCCTTGCATAAGGTTTTCCCGTCATCTCGGTTTCAAACACAATGTTAAACAACTTTTTACCTGCATAAACCTGGAAACAATTACAGTAGATTAACTAATTTTTACACTTAACAGTAAAAAAAAATAAAAAAAATGCAAACTTATATTGAGAACCACTAATGCAGTCATTGACAAACTATATTTCACTTTAATGAGTTTTTCAACCACAAATTTGATTTTTGATCAGTCAAATTTCTTCACAGGATTACAGCAAGAAAAATTCAGTATTTCCCAAATATGAAGAATTAATTCGGATTTCATCCATTTATTTTATATACAAATTCTGATTCTACCATCCGCTGCTGAAGCATATTCAAATTTCATGTAAAAGTCAGTTTCATAAAGATATTCCAAGTACATTTGTTTCTGCCTATAGAAGATAGAAGACAGACCTTTTTTAGATTTTCCATCCGTCCTTCATATGCGAGATATTTCAAACCCTTTTCAATATTTTCTACATCTTTTTGTATGATTTTTAGTTTTTTTTCTAGAGCAGCAGCTTGATCGCCCTTTGATAATAACTTTTATTTATTCTCTTTAAGCACTTCTTCACGACGGCTTACCCAGAACATATATCTTGCTTCGCATCAACAATGCACGCCGCAAAAGGACATGGAGAAGAATGACATCTGAATATCGAATTGCCAGCTACCTAACAAACAAAACATTTCAAATAGTCTCATAGTATGCATTTAGATGAAATCAAACTACGAAGTAAAAGTCAAATACTACTACAAATCACAACTAAACAAAAATAGAGCGAGTCGTAGTAACAACAATAGAAGACCTTACCATTCTGCGTCCAAAATGATCGGCTATTGACCAAAAAACGGAGTACTGAAATTAACAGTGTGAAAAGTTGATAGAAATAAGGGAGTACATTTGAAAAGATATCATATAGTTTTCAACCATCAGTTTCATGTAGTTATGCAAAAAATATACTGCAAGTGTGCATCAGGATAGTAGATAATAAAATCTACTGGTTGACTTACAACTGACTGATGATTGTCGCCGTTTATTTTGCAGACACAAGTTATCCAGCAAATTTGGCAACGGGTCATTCATACCCACAAAGTTAATCAAATCTTAAAGGTTGCTGCGATATAAATAGTCTTCTAAATAATATACAAAAAGTTTGACTTTCAAAATGAATTAACATACTTACTTCTGGTAATTATGCGTCTGCCGCCTGCCGGTGATGGAAGTGCTAGAGCGGGCCTGGCCTGACGTGCAACAGTGTTAATGGAAAGTTTAACAGGACTGCGATTCGTTGGGAGTATATTACTACCTACGAAACTAACGAAAGCACATTCATGGTTGGGGCTAAGTGTGTTTTGGATCCATTGACCACTGTCAAGGCTCGGATCATCTGGAGTGGCAAGTGCACTCATGCAACACCAGTTGCTTCCAAATATCCATTTTACCTCGGTTTTGATTTTGACTACGTGGGAACAATATTGATCCATATCTTCCTCCTTTTCTTGACGTAACTCATTCTATCCTCGGCGATATGAAACAAATACAGTTAATACTGGATGATATATTATAGTAAATGGGTGTTTGGAATAGCTTAGGTCCCAGGAGTATGGGCTTATTTGAGTTTTAAAAAGCTCATAAGCCCACGTTTGTTGATTATCAGCTTATCAAGTCGAGCTTATAAGCTTATAAGGTCCAAAAATAGAGCTAATTCATGTAGTAAAAACTGTTGGCAGCAGTATCTTGAGCCGCAATAGGTGACCATGCTTCGAAAATGTAAACTCTTGGTGCAGTTATTTCCAGGTACATTCAAATTTACAGACATAACCTATGAGAATTCGAGTTTCGGTTGCTAAAAACTAAAATTAACAAAGATGAAAAAAGTTACCGACTTTTATTATATCCAGGGTTATAATTTTAGGTCCTTTGGAGGAGAAAATCGCCATTGCTGGTGCTGGTTTAGTATCATAGCTGTCGAATTCCTAGGATTAGAAACATGTTAGATCGTTAGGAACATGTTTTGTTCTTCATTTCTTCAGTGAATAGATCATTTAGGAAGTTAGATAGCGCCAACAGTTATTCTTGGACGTACGTTGCTTCTTAATACATTATTGCTTTCGCGCAATTGGCTGTTCAGTGGGTACGCATGTACCCAATGAACTATTACCAAAAAGCGTGTGGCATTTCTTTTTAGCATTTTCAAATGCCTGTATGGAACGACTACAACAGATGCTTGAATTTTATGTCATCATATGATTACCGGTTGCAAAACATGTAAAACTGTAACGATAAGCAAGCAGAAAAACACTTAAATATGCAATCCCAAACACCCTCTTAACCTGCTTTTTAGAATGTGACCTGTTATAACCCACTTAACGCCCTACTTGCTTGCATATACATATCAATAAATATAAAAAATACTGGTAATCTATTGACATAAGAGAACAAATCCAACGAAGCTGCAAATACCTGAATACACCAAGAATTGGTAATCCCTTCTACAGAGCAGTACTTCTCTTCATCAGAAGGACAACTCCAGCAACGTCACTTATCTGGCTGGAAGTTCCTGTTAAGATAACAACAAAATAGTAAGATCACGTGCCAAGAAATACCACTTGTGGCTAATGAAGAAAGCTTCGTTATGTACCAGAAGTGGTTGACCCGTCTTTCTTAAATACTGGCTTAAGTTTCGCAAGATCTGCCAAAGTAGTTCCTGGACAGATGCCATCATCAAATTCAAAAATCAAATCAAAATCGGTTCCACTTTGACCTTGGTAAATTGCATCCATCAGGCTGCCATTTCCAGTTTTGATATGATGAATCAGGCCTCCCATTTTTCTGACAAGTCACTTGTTTGACCAAAAGTGGACAACTTGCCTCTGTATATAATGGGTGAGACTCATTGTCCCAGACCCATTTTCCTTCAAAAACATTGCATCCATTATCTATGACTTCATCATCTGAAACGCGAATAGGTGGTCTTTTAACCACTCGGTGGACCAAAATACTCATGGATATGGTAGTTATTTTTCAAATTATCTAAGGCTATTCGTAGAGACCTGAAGTATCAGCAATTTAGTTTGATCAGGGTACAAAGCTAAAGAGCGACCAAACTCATAAAGTTGTCGAGACCCCAACCCCTATCCAATATATAAGTGACCAACTTATGCTTTTTAAACATAACCTGCTTCACTACAATGTGTAGTACTGTATCTCCTAAAATTCTCATTCAGAATTTTAGTTTAGATTACATCTCTCAAATAGCAGGTCATCGAGTGTATCACCAGTCATGTCCTCTATAATATTCCTAGATGCCATGCCTTCTAATGTCTCAACCTGGTATGAACTTCTTTATATGCGCTCCAAGGAGACCACTTTGTGCCACAATCTCAGCTCTCAATCCACGTTTTCTGGTTTCGCATTTAATACTTTCTAAATTTTTGTTAGGAAGCATGTAACCTGAATAAACACAAAGTGGTGATACATTTGATCCCTATGATTAAAACGCCCATACTAATTAGAAATTGGTTAATGATTTTGAAGTCTATATATTAGGGTGTTAAATCCATATGCTAATTAGAAATCAATACAGTAGATTTAGGAGGTTTAAAGTACACCTGTGACTGGAGTTACTGGACTCTGATGCAGTAGACAAAACACTACTGAAATTAATTTGTGTGTGAACAGCGGAGGAGCTGCTAGCGCGAACAATTGCATACATGTGTTTATTCAACTCTCCATCCTCCTCTTTGATCTCATTCATCAACCAAAATGACGACATATGCAATGAGAAATCTGTAATAATGAGATCCAAACCAGCAAGACGCATATTTGAATGATTGAAGCAATGAACAATCACGGAGTACATACCGTTTGTTTGTGGTGGCAGGTGGTGGGTTGGTGAAGATTGACGTTTCAAAAATATAGGGTCGTGATTTGGTGGGTTGGTGAACATTAGGCTTTATCATTATAAAAATAAAAAATAAAAACATACCCCAGAGATATCTAAACCAACAGAGTATCAAATGTGCACTTTGTTCACAAAGCTGGCAGTACTAACAATATATCCGATAAAGCTAACAGTATTAACTTTTTTGAGCCAGCAGTATTAATGAAACAAATAAATAACAATAATCCAAATAAGAAGATGAGTACCCAATAACCTGTTCACAATCAAACAAATGAATCAATTTATTTTCTATAAAATAACAACTCACAAACCTGACAAATTATAATTAATTGGCTCTAATACATGAACACCTAAAAAAGTCAGTAGATGAGCATTAGAGAAAAGAAAAAAAAAAATATTAGGGTTTTTGAGAAAAAATATATTATGAATGAAGTGCAGATTTTTTTTACCTGTATGTTTTGATTAGGGTTGGCTAACTTGTAGGGATTCTCCTAATTATCTAATATAATTAATATTGCAGAACTATATTTAAGGAAAAGATATGCTTGATAATTTAAATTGCTCTTTTGTCTAGTATATCTTTTTTGTTTTAGGTGCTTCATCACAATCAATGGCTTGGTTCCATTGGTTGAGACGTTTCCATGTTTACCTAAAGATGCATGTTCGAATCTCACTATGGTCATTTTTTAAAATTTCGGATTTGAAGGTCAAACCTTCGAAAATTTGGTCAAATCTTGCTTAGGTGGACTGCTTAGGTGGAATAAGAGCATGATTACTCATCAATCCAACGCTTATTCATCAATCCTGCATTTGATGACGTCATACGCATCCTGTTATATATAATATGTAGATATATATATAAGCAAACCCTAAATTAATTTCCAACTAACAAATACCTAAACTAAACCCTAAACATAACTAGTTACTTCCCTAAACCTTAGTGTACAATACCTTATAGCCTATGTACTACCATTAGAAGCCATTCGATCCATGTTATCCTACTTAATTCGATTTAACAAAATTAAACCAAGACCTTTCCAAGCTTACTACCAAATAAATTTTACACCACAAACTTTCTTCTAACTTCAAAATATGTCCACATTGCCTTGTCTCACTCAAGTTACACAAAGTAGGTAAAATCCTTGGTTTTGGAATAACACACATCACCACACTTCACGCCACCCTTCCCCCCTCCATACACATGTCATCTAACTTAGCCTAATTACATCATCATGTTCCCTTATTTCCCTAACATGGTGACTTAACATCTTTAAACCACAAGTTCCTCATTTCTATATATATATCGACTCACTCATATTATTTTTACCAAACCCATAATTCGAACCATGCCAAAAAACAACTCTCACTTATTCCACGGATCAAAATAGTCCATCTAGGAGCTAAAGGAAGATCTTAGGAAGCCTAGAAGGGGAGATAACCATAGTACTCATTCGCCAATCCAAAATACCCAAAATTCCTACAAATCGAGCTAACACCTAGTAAGTATATCCAACCCATTTTTATATTTTCCTGCACTTTAAATACTCCTAAAAATAATACTAGATATGTTCTAATAGTAAAAAAAAAATCAAAAACCATGTATTCCTTTTCTTTTCCTTTTGTCGAACAAAACCAAACACACCTTAAGTTATTTTTTTTTATAACAAATCAAGAACCTCTAAAATACTTTAAAGATAGATTAAATATACTTATGATCATGATAACATGCATTAAAAATTAGTTAGAACATTTAAATATCAAAAACCAAATTATTTTTCTCTTTCTTTTTCTACCGAGAACAGTCCCCACTCGACCAACATTGGGCATTTGTTTCGACCCTTAAATGACCTCTAAAAATTCTGAAACTTGGCCACATTTGAGACCACCCAGCTAGCTACAAGTAGGAAAAAGAACGTTGTAAAATCATGGCTTTGCCTCGCTTTTATTTGTGTTCAAAATCTGTCCATCGCAAACTAAAATTGTCGCACCCTTTTAAATTAATTCGAGCCTTATTAGCTCAAATCCTGGGTTAATAGGCTATAAATAAGGTGTTAATAAGCTGATAATAAAGTGTATAAAGGAGTTGTAACAAGTCGTGCCTTTTCCCAAATTTTAAAACACGTTTTAATGGAATAAGGACCTCGGGTGAAACGCCAAAAGTGCTTTGAGGGTATATTCTGCCAAAACTCCAACTGATTTTAAAACAAGGACTAAAACTGAATTTGACCTAAAATGTTAAGGGGAAAACATGCCATATTCGAAAGATGGAGTTTTATCGGGCTAAAAATGTAAATATTTCAAAGTTATTTAAACCAAGGACTATTTTTGCCAACGATCTAAAGTTGAGGGTATAAAGTGTCATTTTCGAAACTACAAGGGTAAAAACTATCATTTCACCAAAGTTGAGGGGTAAAAATTGTCATTTTACAAAAGTTCAGGGATAAAAATTGTCAATTTATGAAAGTTCAGAGGTATAAACTGTCAATAGGTGAAACTATAGGGTAAAAAGTGTAACTCTATATAATTATTGTTATTAATATATATTCTAAATATATTTATAATAAAAAATAATAAATAAAACACGTATATCTCAATAACGAACAAACGGAAATATAAAAATGTAAAATAAGATAAAATCTTATCCAACTTTTGAAGAAACTTCATGTTGTCTCAATTAAATATTTAACTATCAGCCAGAACGTTACGAAACGAACATTAAAACTTTTATATATTGGAATACGATTACTGAAACTTGACGTAACAACCCAGGTTGCGTGCCGGAGACGTTTATCAACTCTATTTAACTTTGTTTTCCATCCAGACTGCTAAGGTGAGTTAATAGTCCCACTTTTTATACGTTTTCCAAACTTGTGAGGAGATATATGCTACTAAACCGAACACAAGTATTTTTCTGTATGCTTTTCTGATTGTTATTGCCTAAGTTAATTGTTGCCTATTTAAAAAGTCCCTCATATCATGCACCATTAGTCATCTGCGGGGTGAGCGTGAATATAGTGAATAGATATATTGGCCTGACGACCCGTTTTTACTATCCGGATGGATATCCTTAGTGTTAGCCGGATAGACAAATGCATTATATTTGATTTATATAAAGAGTTTTTGGCAGACTCCTACTCAGGGGAAATATTACTTTCATTTAATTATGTTGGTGATACTTAAACCTGTTAACGCATTGCGTGCCATGAGGCTTAGTGCAATATACCGAACTGTGATATTACAGATTTACCTTTTACTTAACTTGTGTTCAACTAATTATAACTTAAACGCTATGGATTCACTCAACCTTTGTGTTGACTTTTTAGCATGTTTTATCTCAGGTAACTAGAGATACGATTTGGCATGGAGTAGCTGTGGACTTTCTTCTTATAATAAGAGTATCCACTTTGTTATCATTCAATGAATAATGTATCTTTTAGAACGTACTTCAAAATTTCCCGTTGGGACCTATATTATGTACTCTGATTTAAATAAATGAATGATAACAATTTTATTCAAAACGTCTCTTTTCGAGTCGTTTTCTATTTTCATGACTGTGATACTTGAAGTAACACCCCAACTTATATTCTGCAGCGATTATCGAAAACGGGGGTGTTACAGATTGGTATCAGAGCTCATGGTTATAGAGAACCAAATGTTTTCAAACATTGGACTATAACTATACTTTCAAAAATAAATGATTTTACACCATACCGTCTTACGCCCTCCGTGCCTGCATCTTACTGCGCTCGGAACATTACTTATTTGGCACTAATCTTTACGTACTTGATATTTACTTTTACGCACCTTATTTTTCATTTCTTAATATTATTAATTTCTTATAATAATTATTTATAATTATTTTTTGCAAATTATTACAGTACCATGTTCCCCGAAACCCCTAATATTAACGAAACTACCTTCCGTACTACTTGTACATCACCTACCCACTCATCTTCACATAAAAAACTTGAGAGAACTACGACAGATGAAAAGTTGATTGGTTGTCCGACAACGTTTGAGGTTGGACATAATTCACACCAAGGAAACAATTCGGAAGGATGTTGAGTCAAACTCTCCACTACCTAACACTCCAGATTCCCCAATACCAGACATCCCAGACGCCATATCTACACCTAATTCCCCTGACCAAAATTCAAATCCTCATGAATCCATATGGACTCTCCTTTATCAACACGCTTACACCCTAGACATTCACACTAAACAGCTGGAAGGGTTACAACCATTACGTTTCGAATGGTACGACCGTAACTTTGACACTCTGTTTAGAAGAGCTGATGCCGAGAGACGAGCAGTGTTCGAATTAGGAGTAAATGTTGACAAGATGAAAAATACGTACAACCATAAATTTAGAAGCTTAGATTCCAGGATCCGCTGTTCGAGAAGAGAACACGGTCAGACACTTGGTAGAGTGGAAGACATTGAAAGAACTCGATGGATGGCCAGGGATACGGCAAGAAACCAGGGTCAGAAGATTTTCGCCTTAGAAGCCATGTTGGACAATCAAATAAGGATGTACCAGGAATTTCAGGAACGTTTCTTAGAAATGGAAATAGCACAACTAAAACTTGAGACTGAAGTTAAGCATCTACGTCAAGGACGTAACTGATCTTAAATTCACATGTATCAATGTTGTGTCTACTAAACCGAATAGTATTTGGTTAGTATTTCCTGTATTTTCAATAAGCCTGAAACTTTCAGAGTTTGTAATCGATCAATAAATCTATAACAACCTCCTTTTGTTATATATTTATGTTGAGAACGAATTCTTTCTACTATGTCTTACAATAATGCTATGCATGTATGTAATGACTTCTCAGGACCTCATACAAAATCTCACCATTTGTTACTATCCTTAATAGACAAATGGCTCTACGCAAACCAAAACATACTTATGACTCTTTCCCTTTCCTCCAAACCTAGTCAACCAACCAACTGGTAGCACAGTAAGTAACAGAAACTAGGACCACTATTGTCAACAAAGAACCAAACACATATAATAGAGACGGGAAAATCTTTAACCTACCACATGAAACATTAATAAAAGACCTTGTATTAATTGTTTTGCAAAAACAATCAATCAAGTTATTAATAACATGTTATTTTCAGTGATTATACCTAGACCTACCATGACATTACTTAAGATTATTATAATTCCTTATACTAGGCTATAACCATAGAATCCCCTAAGAAAAATTTCGGAAAAAACTTGATGAAAGAAGAGAAAGTTGCTGAACTCTAAATGAATTAGTTTGTTCCTTAGTAAGTTTATACCAAGAGTTAATCATTTATCTACGATATTTAACAAGACACATCATAATTTTATGATTCTCAATTGGAAATAACTTCGCATTGTGACCACTTGTTGGAAATAATATGTAATTACTTTATTACTTGAATTATGTTAACATGGTCATTTGATAAATTCTAAATTCGTAATTCTTGTGATAATGATAGAAGATAACTAGCATGAACAATACAAATACCCCACCAATGACTCCTGAAGCTGTTCAAATGTTGATAATTAACTTCATGGCAGTAGTGCTTGAAGTGACTGCAGTAGCTCATCTGAATAGCAACAATATGGCCACAGGAGTAAAGAAGACGGCTGTGTCTTGTAAGCATACCCCTAAAAGTTTCACGGGTTGTAGACTAGCTCACCATAAAGGCTCAGAAAGAATGATTAAACCTACCATTACCCGTGCCCTAGGAATTAAGCAAAATAACCAAAAGCGAAAACTTGATGATAGGAAAACCACTATCCCCATCTACTGCAAATACACAAATAACCCCGCCTGTCACCACAAGCATCTTCAAGATCGCATCAACTACTATCGCCAAAAAGTTTGTAGGCAGGAAGTTGATAGAGACTGCATCACCACGCTCACTAACAAAGCTGGTTATCTTGGAAAACAACCTCTATGCCAACGATGCAAGTTGCATCACACTGGCTTTTGTTTGGCTAACTGTCGGAGATGCCAGGAAATAGGACATCAGACCAAAGACTGTAACACGACAGGAGTCAACCTACAGCCAGCAACCGTAACATGCTATGGATGTAATGGAAAAAGGGCACTACAAGAATCAATGCCCAAACTACAATGCCAATTGGAAAGATAAGACTAGTGCAAAAGAATAAGAACTCATTAAGATCCCAACAAACGTCCAAGAATGACATCTAAGTTTAAGCAGAAGATAACTTCCTGTAGTAGATAAATAAACTGTAATTTAGAACCCTCTAAGTTATATTTCCTTTTGTACCCTACCTTAGTTACGATGGAAGTAACCTAAGTATAATAACTACCCTTCTGTTGTATGAAACCTCTACTTTGTACTAATTCGATAATAATCACAATCTTAGTTTCTATCCTATTTACCCTGTTCATAGACATTACGTAGCAATACGCCGTTATACCATTAGGATTTTGGCTAATATTATTTTTGACTGAACAATAGGCTATTATCACCCTGTAAAATTTTCACACAAACCCTAAGATTTATTTCAAGGATATCCCATTAGTACCCTAGAAATCCCTAACTTATCACCGTAGTGTGAACAAAAAATTTCTTATTCTTTTGAAAAATAATTATGTTGTTATATTCCAAAAATAACACATTGAACACCATCTAAAACCTTTGAACAACATAAATACCACAGTGACTGAACCAAACATCACATCATTCGATCCTCAAATTATACAAACCTGATCAACTATGTATAATTTAGGAAGAATCATGTCATAAATGGAACAGTTATCTTTTCATATTCCAAATAACAATTTTCATTCAAAAGCAAAACATTGAAATAAAATAAATTGTCCATAAAACATCACTTTTGAATAAATATAGTTGATGTCTACACCTATTACTTTTTACGCCGTTAGTCCTCAAATTATATATCTAGTCCAAAAATTCTCAAAATGACATTTTAGACTTTAAAGTTACTATTTTATCATTAAATATCCCAAAGTTACTAAAAATTACACTTTATGTCCTATTTTTCTGATATGGACAACTTTAGTCCCTGAGTTTGAAATTATTTGCAAAAATAGTCCTTTTAAGTATAAAATAAATGGAAAATGTTTCCGAGACCTTGACAAGTTTAGTGAAGTTTAAAGAAGTGCTTATCAACTACTTATAACACGTTTGGCTTATTTTTGCGTAAATGGGCTTTTAAAACAATTTAACTTGGCCCGTTAAGAATAAATGATCCGTTGGGTTAAAAATGATTTTGGACTTTGACTTGGGATCATTAGGAGGTTCTAAAAATAGTTCTAAAGGGCTTATTGGATGGCTTGAGTTAGATGGCTTATTGGGTTTTCTAAAGACCCACGTATTAAATGTTCACTGAAATTAGTTTCCATATAAGCGAATAGGGAAGTCCGAGAATTTAACGGTTTTTACAAAATATATAGGGAAACCACTAAGAATTTACAAAGACTTATAGCAAACACAAATAGTACAAATTTTATTAGAAGCCACGAAAATTAATACATAGAGATATAATTAGCATCGGAAGTGCTATTTACAATGATTACAATAAAAGGCATAGAATCTTCAATAGGTTGACCCGCCATAGCAACAAAGACCACCACCAAACCAACGATAGCTAGAGCCACCATGGGATGAATCACCTTGATTGTTATGCGCAATAGATACCACGAGGCTAGATATTAGGCATAAGAACAAATAAGTTTTATTTCATAGAGAATTACATAGGAAACACAACAAGGACTCAATGTAACTATCCTAATTCGAGGCTATTACCCCCATATCTTGTCTACACCAATAACGAGGACCACGATAGGCAAAAGAACCACTAGAACGCAAACCAAGAATGCGTAATCTTCGTTAGGAACGTAAGCCAAATAAGTAACCGCAAGAACAACATAAATGATTGCTAAAAATGTGATAAGGTACGGCATTTTGAGGTTTTAATGAGAGAATTTAGTGGTGAAAGGATGGAAATTAAAATGGAGTATTTATAGGTGAAAAACTAGCCGTTATTTACTATTTACAGCCGTTGCAATTTACTATTTATGACCGTTATATTTCACTGTTCATGAACGTTAGAAAGTACTATTTAGGACCGTTGGAAAACACTATTCACAGCTCTTGGATTTATTAGGTGGCAAAACATTCATATTTATTTCATCTAGTAGGAATAAAACTAATGAAATTACGTTCCCTTAAGTACCGAATGGAAATTCCTAGACAACTCTTTTTGGACTAAAAATATAACTAAGGACTAGCAGTGAGACGATATCATTGGATTTAAGTGACATAAAAATAAGATAATACATTTTAAGTATATCAAACTCACATCACAAATCAAATCGTTGTATGATTTCCCATTCTCACACTCACTATCTGAATAAGTTAGAAAACTAAGCCCAACTCTTTCTATACTTCACTTTTCCCAACACAGACTGAATCTCGGGACGAGATTCCCTCAATGGGGGGATACTGTAACCACTCGTAAAATTTCACCTTGTAATAGATTATCTTACAGAATACTTATCCATTTTTCTACATGTAGATTATTTATTTATTTATTTGATCATAACTACTATCTCATGTGACGTAACTCACATCCTCGATAAACTTGTTCTCACACGAACCCACATAAACTTACTTAATGTTTATTTCATATAAACATTTCCATATAAAATCCTACGATTATCATTTGCCACTTTACGATAATTCGTTAACAAACATACAAACTAAACATTTCTTATCTATTAGAGTTTCTACGAAACCATAAATCATTATAACCATGAATATGGATAACTAAACCCTAAAACACTAAAGTACAACTCATTTAAACCAATGTACAAGTTACTAAAGCACAATAACCCCAAATCCACTTTAACTCCCGATACAAACCCTAATTTCATTAAACTATAATTTGTGTAACAAAATCACAAACCCTAATTTATATATATATAAGATTTTTACAAATTATAAGGGTATAAGTCTTACAAGACAATGTACAAGTCGTTTATGCATAAAAACTAAATATTAATAAAAATGTCATTAAGAACCTAAATGTATTTATTTTAAAGCACATTACACAAGACCTTTATACACAAGCATTTAAAAATAAATTTCTTAAGCTCACTAAATAAAAGTACAAGTCCTCGAACCTAATGTACAAGTTCCTAATGCATAAACCCTAAAAATTACCTTTATATACATCTAAACCTAATAAAATTCAACATATAACTAAAGTAACTTAAGAAAACATTAAAAATATATTTTCTATATAACCTAAACCCTAGTACAACCCTATTAAGCTAATGGTACAACTCTTTAAAGAACAAAACCATTTCCTTTTATTATCTCAATAATTTGACATATATATATATATATATATATATATATATATATATATATATATATTATATATATATATTATATTATATATATATATATATATATATAAGCAAACCCTAAATTAATTTCTAACTAACAAATACCGAAACTAAACCCTAAACATAACTAGTTACTTACCTAAACCTTATTGTACAATACCTTATAGCCTATGTACCACCATTAGAAGCCATTCGATCCATGTTATTCTACTTAATTCGATTTAACAAAATTAAACCAAGACCTTTCCAAGCTTACTACCAAATAAATTTTACACCACAAGCTTTCTTCTAAGTTCCAAATATGTCCACATAGCCTTGTCTCACTGAAGTTACACAAAGTAGGTAAAATCCTTGGTTTTGGAATAACACACATCACCACACTTCACACCACCCTTCCCCCCTCCATACACATGTCATCTAACTTAGCCTAACCACATCATCATGTTCCCTTATTTCCCTAACATGGTGACTTAACATCTTTAAACCACAAGTTCCTCATTTCTATATATATATCGACACACTCATATTATCTTTACTAAACCCATAATTCAAACCATACCAAACAACCACTCTCACTTATTCCACGGATTAAAACAGTCCATCTAGGAGCTAAAGGAAGATCTTAGGAAGCCTAGAAGGGGAGATAACCATAGTACTCATTCGCAAATCCAAAATACCCAAAATTCCTACAAATCGAGCTAACACCTAGTAAGTATATCCAGCCCATTTTTATATTTTCATGCACTTTAAATACTCCTAAAAATAATACTAGATATGTTCTAATAGTCAAAAAAATTCAAAAACCATGTATTCCTATTCTTTTCCTTTTGTCGAACAAAACCAAACACACCTTAAGTTATTTTTTTTTATTACAAATCAAGAACCTCTAAAATACTTTAAAGATAGATTAAATATACTTATGATCATGATAACATGCATTAAAAATTAGTTAGAACATTTAAATATCAAAAACCAAATTATTTTTCTCATTCTTTTTCTACCGAGAGCAGTCCCCACTCGACCAACATTGGGCATTTGTTTCGTCCCTTAAATGACCTCTAAAAATTCTGAAACTTGGCCACATTAGAGACCACCCAGCTAGCTACATGTAGGAAAAAGAACGTTGTAAAATCATGGCTTTGTTATCTGTGTTCAAAATCTGTCCATCGCTAACTAAAATTGTTTCGAGCCTTATAAGCTCAAATCCTGGGTTTATAAGCTATAAATAAGGTGTTAATAAGCTGATAATAAAGTGTATAAAGGAGTCGTAACAATTCGTTCCTTTCCCAAATTCTAAAACACGTTTTAATGGAATAAGGACCTCGGGTGAAACGCCAAAAGTGCTTTGAGGGTATATTCTGCCAAAAATCCAACTGATTTTAAAACAAGGACTAAAACTGAATTTGACCTAAAAGTTTAAGGGGAAAAAAATGACATATTCGAAAGATAGAGTTTTATCGTGCTAAAAATGTAAATATTTCAAAGTTATTTAAACCAAGGACTATTTTTGCCAACGATCTAAAGTTGAGGGTATAAACTGTTATTTTAGAAACAACAGGGGTAAAAACTGTCATTTCACCAAAGTTGAGGGGTAAAAATTGTCATTTTACGATAGTTCAGTGGTAAAAATTATCAATTTATGAAAGTTCAGGGGTTTAGACTGTCAATATGTGAAACTATAGGGTAAAATGCGTAACTCTATATAATTATTGTTATTAATATATATTCTAAATATCAAGGTTGCAAAAATCGTGAATCGGTAGTCGGGCGGTCGACCCCTATGTAGCTTGTAATCGGTCTAGGCGGGATTAATCGGATTGGCATTTTCGACAAGTTTTCTGTATTTCCGGCAAGTTTTAGGTATTTCCGGTAAATTTTAGGTATTACTAGCAATATTTTTCTTAAAAAAACATCTTAAAATAGATATAAACAACAAGTATAAGTTATTAAACAATTTTACGGTGAGTTTTGGGTATTTCCAGTAAGGTTTGAAGGTGTCGGGCAAGCTTGACCACCGTTGACCGTCATTAACCATCATTGACCACGGTTGACCGAGTTGTTTGACTGATTTACACAAATCCGAAAGGTTGGTGGCCTTGTAGCACCTAATCGGCGATTAGTCGGCCTTGTAGGCCTTGTTTTGCAACACTGCTAAATATATTTATAATAAAAACTAATAAATAAAACACGTATATCTCAATAACGAACAAACAGAAACATAAAAATGAAAAATAATATAAAGTCTTATCCAACTTTTGAGGAGACTTTATGTTGTCTCAATTAAACATTTAACTATCAACCTGAACGTTACGAAACGAACATTAAAACTTATATATATTGGAATACGATTACTGAAACTTGACGTGCCGGAGATGTTTATCAACTCTATTTAACTTTGTTTTCCATCCAGACTGCTAAGGTGAGTTCATAGTCCTACTTTTTATACATTTTCCAAACTTGTGGGAGATACATGCTACTAAACCAAACACAAGTATTTTTCTGTATGCTTTCCTGATTGTTATTGCCTAAGTTAACTGTTGCCTATTTAAAAAGTGCCTCATATCATGCACCATTAGTCACCTGTGGGGTAAGCTCGAATATAGTGAATAGATCTATTGGCCTGACGACCTGTTTGTACTATCCGGATGGATATCCTTAGTGTTAGCCGGATAAACAAATGCATTATATTTGATTTCTATAAAGAGTTTTTGGCAGACTCCTACTCGAGGGCAATATTACTTTCATTTAATTATGTTGGTGATACTTAAACCTGTTAACGCATTGCGTGTCATGAGGCTTAGTGCAATATACCAAACTGTGATATTACTGATTTACATTTTACTTAACTTGTGCTCAACTGATTATAACTTAAGCGCTATGGATTCACTCAACCTTTGTGTTGACTTTTTAGCATGTTTTAACTCAGGTAACTAGAGGTACGATTTGGCACGGAGTGGCTGTGGACTTTCTTCTTATAATAAGAGTATCCACTTTGTTATCATTCAATCAATAATGTATCTTTTATAACGTACTTCGAAATTTCCCGCTGGGACCTATATTATGTACTCTGATTTAAATAAATGAATGCTAACAATTTTATTTAAAACGTCTCTTTTTGAGTCGTTTTCTATTTTCATGACTGTGATACTTGAAGTAACACCCCAACTTATATTCAGCAGCGATTATCGAAAACAGGGGTGTTACATATTAGATGACTAGTATCTCCGCACCAAAAACACTTTCTTTCTCCTTTTCCTTTCTTGTCATTACGGTCTTTCCGAAAGGATTTCTTTTCTTCTCGAGGTTGTCTTACGAACTTTCCTCGTCTCCTAAAGAACTTCTTGAAATCTCTTACGGCCATGGCATATTCTTTATCTTCACTACCCGAACTAGACTCTTCATCATCACTTGAATCTACCCTAGCTTTTAAGGCAATGGACTTGATCTTTTCATTTTTGCCCTTAACTATCTCAGAATCTTTTTCCATCACCATCTCATGAAATTTGAGATTTCCTATTAGCTCGTCAAGTGACATGCTTGAAAGATCCTTGGATTCTTCAATGGCCGTCACCTTTGCTCTCCACTTCGGATGAAGTGCTCTAAGAAATTTTCTGACAAAGTTCTTACTACAAAAAGAATCGTCAAGTGCTTTAAGAGAAGTAATGATAGTATTAAACCTAGCAAATGCACTATCAATGGTCTCATTTTCAGGGATAACAAATTGCTCATATTGTTGAACAAGAAGATCAATTTTGTTATCCTTGACTTGTGAGTTCCTTTGATGAGTGAGAATTAAGGATTGCCAAATATCTTTAGCGATTTTAAACATAAAGACTCTTTTATATTCTTTCCTAGGTAAAGCATTATAAAGCATCAATTTAGCCTCATTATTTTTGGCAATCAACTTCTTTTGCTCATCACTGTGACGAGTAAGTGAAGTATCCTCATCCCGACCACTTGATATATCTTTTATTATGGGTTTATGGTCACCTTCTATAATAATGTACCATAGATCTATATCTTTTGACTTCACATAAGTTTCAAAGCGGTTTTTCCAATATATAAAACTATTTGGTTCAAATAGTGGTGGTCTTTGCATAGATTGCCCTTCTTTGAAGTTTTCAAAATCCATGGATCATTTCAAGTTTTAAAATACAATATATTTTGAAAGTCTTGAGTAACGTAGCTCTGATGCCAATTGTGGAAAACTAGAAGGGGGTTGAATAGTCTTATCGTTTTAAAATTCTTTTGTTTTGAATACTTAACGTGATTTCAAGTTATGCAAACAATAAACAATATATAACAAGTAAGTAGAGAAAGAAACAATCAAACCACAACACGGATGTTTATAGTGGTTCGGTCTACAAGGACTCACTTCCTTGCCCCACTTTACTCCTCGAGCCTCTAACTCGAGAGTTTTTCTTCACTAAGAAACAAGCTCCCTTCTTGGCGGAGAAAACCTTTACACACGTCGCTTACACTTTTTCCGGTACAAAGCTAAATACCGAGTTCTTTTAAAAGGGCACAACCACTACCGATACTCTATGTATTTTCAGGACTAAAATACTAACCGATCACAACAGAGGTATATGATAGTTTGGTACAACAATGATGTGTGAAAAACAACAAATTCACACTATGACTAATCGAACAAGTCTTGCAATGCTTAGTTGAAGTTTGTGATGCTTTCATCTATTTGCTACAAAAGAAAGATCACTAAGAATGAAATATGTAATATGAATGGATTAGTAATGAATGAAAGAATGTATAATGTTGTTTATGCTTATGAGTGATGAGAAAACATGAATGTGTGACTTGCTATTTATAGGCAAACTGCAAATGCAAACCACGGATGGGACGGATCCAATTTTAGGGATCCGTCTGTTATGCATTTTGGATCCGCGGGTTCCTGACAGCAAATCTCTAAAATCTTCTTCAAATCTAACCAAGATATTTTCATATCTTTTCTTTGTGTGAAGATCTAACCAAGATATTCATATGATCTTCAATATCTTCTAAAGATATCAAGGTGATGCATGCCATGATGTCATTGTACATTTTCCAAATTAAGGATTAAAATGTAAATGAATGTAATATGTAAATGTAAATGTATGTAACTTATTAATGTAGCATGTATATACTAGTGATCATGTATGTAGCATGTTATGAGTTTTAAAAGCTTATAACTATATATGTAAAAGACTTAACATATATTTATGCTTTGCTAAAGATAAAGTTTATAATTGTCCTTAACAAAATATAGCAAAGATCGTAAAATATAAATAACGTTTTTTAGACGATATTTGTATTAACAGAAATGTTACATCGAAGAGAGTTATTAACTGGATTTTGAAGAATATCAAAATCCGCAAGTGCAAGCTAATTACGAAACATAAGCAATGACAAACCGTATATCTGTATGTACAATGCCGAATACATAATTGACAAATCATAGACATTAAAAAATGCCTCAGTCGACGAGGCTCAAATCTGCAATAAAAAATCTAAAAAAGCGATTGAATATGTCGTTCTCGCAAACATAAGAAGTTGCTCTGCCAAAGTAGTTAACCTTTAACTTTATGAATTCTTATATGTGACCAAAAGTAGTAGACCTCCTAAAAACCAAGGTTCAAGAGATCATTGAGATAACTGATGATAATGATGATGGCGACAACGAGCGCGGTGACTATGGTCCAATGTAAATAACTTACTAAAAAACGTGTTTCAAATCAAATTAAAAGAGGCATCAGTGATCATGGTAATAGTTAATGGATTTCAGTTTTGAGAACAAAGGAGCTAGTTCATTTTTTGATCAGATGAAAATTATGTAAAAAACAATATTGGTGATAAAATGGACAAAAGAGAATGTGCTGAAAGAATTTGCATCAAATTATTTAACCATATCCTCTTCTGTTACCCTTATTTCTTTCAGTAAATTCATTTTATCTGAATAACTATAAATGAATGGTCGTCCTTTTCTTGTCACAATCAAAATACGTTTAGCACTAGTGTCATCGTTGTTACCTCTTTTAACTTGTTCTGAAACTCATTTTCTTTTAATTGAGATAGTCTAGTTCTAATCAAATCATAATCGACGTGGCACTCTGATGCGGTGCGATGTGTCGTTGCGGTTTAGCAGTATTAATGCCTACTCAAGTTTTAAATTTATATTTAGCCGACTTATCAATAACACACACACTTAACGAGCAGTGTACCCGGTCAGTATGAATATAATGGTAAGTAGAGTGTCGATCACTAAGAGTGGAACGTATTATCTAGTTATTCTAATCAGTATTTTAATATATTAAGTTAGCCGTACAACCTATTCTAACGCAAGGGGGTTCAGCCTGAGAGACTGGCACGATTTGGTTGCAATTAAAGAATAAACTAAACCAATAGGCACGAATCAGTGAATAGCACACACGTACGCAGATAAATGCTCGAGACAATAAGAAGATCTGTCCTGATAGATAAGTAGTTTGTCACTTGTTTTATTGCTAGTTTTATATGAAGTGTATAGTTCGATGCAACGCACCGAGATTAAGTCCTTTCTCGTTGGTTCTAATCTTATCGGCGAGTAAACCCTTAATGATTACTTATGACTATCCTATTTATCTTTCTTCCTACTTTTCTACAGACGATAGAATGCATAGGCGATCTAATAAATAGGCGAGGGCAGAGGCATGGCGACCCGATCAACGCTCAGCTAGACACAGAGGTTATCAATGCATTAATAAAAGTCACCAAAGACATCAACATATAAACTTTAATTAATGAGAAAGCAGTTTTAAGGGAGTGCAATCTTTCCGTTGTCACATTACACAAGCCACCAATCTTGATGAATTAAAGTTTACTAACACAATAAAACAAAACTACTTAATGAATTAAACACATGCAGCACCTTCTTACAGCTCTTGTATCTTTGTTTGGGTGTGTCTTGTGCTGCCTATTCGTCTGAATTCGTCCTAGGTTTCTGTACTTCGGTCTTCTGTCGAACTTCGGAACTTCGAACTCGTCTGGTCTTTGGGGTATTTATAGTTTCTGTCTGAGGGTAAGATGCGGCGCATCTAGTAAGTAGATGCGGCGCATTGACTTAACTTCGCGTGGGGTCCAAGATTAATATATTCAGGAATATTCGTACACCGCCAGAAGATGCGGCGTAACTCCATAAGTAGATGCGGCGCATGTCCTCTTGTATCTTGGATCGTATCTGGTGAAATCTGGATAGTGATGCGCCGTATGTAATAAGTGAGATGCGGCGCATCTGGAGCAGATTTGTCTTGATCTTGTACATTTCAGTAGACTCTTAACTTCTTGCATGTTTTGCTCCATAATTAGTCCAAAATCGCCAAGTTTCACCAAATGCTTGTTTTTACCTGAGAATTACAAAAGTAAACGATTAAGTATCAATCCTCATACATAATATAATAAAACAAGTCAAATAATTAGGATAAATGATAGTAATAAAATGTACTTATTTGAGTTCATCAAATATCCCCCCACTTGAACTTTACTTGTCCCCAAGTAAACCTTAGAATTAATCTTATGAAAATGTATCCTAAAAGATATTAGGATTTATTTTTATATTTAAGCATGTATTCGTTTTTGTCATAATCACACAACCAAACACTTAACGAATTAGAAGTAAAATAAAATAATTTGATAAAAGCAAATCTAATCGTTTAACTGTCCAGTCATGACGAATATTCTATCATAAGCTTGGCAAGTATACACATCTCCCCCACTAAAGCCAAGGAATAACAAGTCTAAAGCGGTAAAAAGGGTTTTTAGGTTTAAGGGTTAATTATTCTCCTTAATCTCTATCGATCTCAAATTTCAGAAAAGGCGACAAAATCACAAATACATGATCGAATCCACGAATCACGATACTTGCAATTGCTCAAATCCTTAACTCGAATAGGCTAAAGATAGGACCAAGTAATCTTTACCAATAATGTTATATCAAAAAGGGCGAAAAAAGCATAAATACATAGTCGAATCCACGACTACGATACTTAGGATTGCTCAAATCCCTAATCTCAATAAATCAAAGGTTTGGATCAAGAATAATATAGGGTATGGATAATATTTGGGATACAAATTGGTGTAAAATAAAAAATAAACAAAACAGATAAATTAAAATCCTAAGTGTGGTTAATCACTATCCCAACCATCCCATGAAAAAGACTCATATCATAGAATAACTCACGCTTTAACACTTGAAACACACGCTTTAGGTAGACACGAATTATACTCAACAAGATCTTAATCAAAGAATAAACCTTAGTTGGCGTTCCCATAACTGCCAACTCCCATTCAATCCATAGATATAATATACAACAATTAGTGGTGATATCGACCACTTACATAACTTTACATCGTTGGTTAAAACAAACATCCAACTTTCTTCTTTTTTCTTTTTCTTTTCTTATTTTTTCGATTTTTTTTTTTCTGATTGACATAAACAAAGATGTGTAAAATTTCACCACATCACTATAACGATAACTCTGGATAATTTTTCCATACTTTTCATGACTTCAGAAATAACAGTAATAGTGAAAGTAGTAAACACACGAAAAATAAACTCAAAGATATACAATATTTACTTTCACTCCAATTGCATTGTGCAATTTCCCGACCTAACCATAGATAATGAATTACGCACGCGAACACAGGTAATGTAAGGAAACACACTTTGCCTAAAGCAATTAACCACGGACTTTAATCTACAGGGTAGGCTAAGGTGTAAGGGTGTAACGAAACATTTTAAACATTGGTGTAAGAAACGAAAGGAATGGCTCTGAGGGTTTTTCTAGGGGTATCTTACTCTAAAAATGAGAGTAAACAAAGGGTTTATACGGGGGTTAACTAACCAGTGTAGTTAGCTAATAACACATAACATATAAGGCTATTTGGGTGTAATCCTAGAAATTTTACCAATTTAGACAAGTCATTCCAATTATATAAATAATACTTATTATGGTGGTCTCGAATAGTATACAAGCCAAGTTCTAAAGTTTACAAGTCACCGGCACACTCATAGATTTTTGAATTTTGAAAAATCACAATTTTTGAAAATAACGTCATGTGTGCAGCTATGCAACTTAGACTTTAAACAAAAACATGCTAAAAAAATTTTAAATTTTGATATATTAAGCAAATTTTAAGCATATTTTGAAAAGTTTAGGACAAGTAAGTGTTAAGTGTTCTAATTCTCCAATCCCCCCACTTAAGTTAAACAACGTCCTCGTTGTTTGTATCAAAGGTTAAAAACTGGAAAATAAAAGAATTAGAACAGAAATACTCCCCTGAGATTTGCTCGGTTTGATCCTCCATTTGTATAAGAGCAAAAATCATCTTTCTTGTGGATTAGAACGTTTAAGCTTCATAATAGATGTATCCACAGGAAATGCAGGAATCTATAATACCACCAAGGCTTTAAAACACACCTAAGTTAAGAAAGGTTCAAACTTGCATAATACATTAGTAGTTAGTTAAAATAAAACATAAAAATTAAAATGAAAATCATCAGGTCAGTCGATGCGCCGTATCTTATGGAAAAAGATACGCCGTATCGAGCCTGGAATAAGTACGGATCAGAATAGAAGATGCGTCGCATCCTCAACCAGGGTTGCGCCGCATTAAAATAAACTGATAAAAAGTTTTAAAGTCGAAAATAAAAAATGCAGAAAAAATAAAGATATGACCTGTGCAGGAGATGCGTCGCATCTCAGGATTGAGATGCGCCGTATCCTCTGCGGCCTGACTGACTCGACACAGAACAGAAAATTAAAAGATAAATCCGGGTTGTCTCCCGGTCAGCACTTGTCTTTATTCCAGAGTCTTCATGTTAGACTCACGTTCAGCTCTTCACTCCATTACTTCAGGTTCAAACTCCACCACCTCGTTCTCATTATCCTCAATTTTATTATCAAAGTATTTCTTCACACGTTGCCCGTTTACTTTGAATATATAACCATTTTTATCGCATATTTCAATAGTTCCATAAGGATACACTTTCTTGACAACGAACGGACCCGTCCATCTTGATTTAAGTTTACCAGGATACATCTTTAATCTAGAATTAAATAGTAGCACTTTCTCTCCAATAGTAAACGTTTTATCCCCACGTAACCTCGAGTCATGCCATCTTTTAGTTCTTTCTTTGTAGATCTTAGTATTTTTGTAGGCCTCATCTCTTAGTTCATAGAGTTCATTAAGTTCCATGAAACGGTTCTTCGTTGCAGCTTCCATATCCATATTACAATTCGTCAAAGCCCAATATGCACTTTGTTCAATTTCGACCGGTAGGTGGCATGCTTTTCCGTATACAAGACGAAATGGAGTGCATCCCGTTGGTGTCTTATAAGCTGTAAGGAATGCCCATAAAGCATCATTTAACTTGTCAGACCACCCTTTCGGATTATATCCAGTCATTTTTTCAAGAATTCGCTTAATAGCCCTATTGGTTACTTCAGTTTGCCCATTGGATTGAGGATGGTATGCGGTGGAAACCCTATGATATACTCCATATTTTTGCAAGGCTCTTCCCAGATGGTGATTACAAAAGTGTGTCCCCCTATCACTAATCAATGCCTTAGGAATTCCAAACCTAGAGAACAAACCTTGCAAAAATTTAAGTACTACCTTGCTGTCGTTTGTTGGTAATGCTTGCGCTTCGACCCATTTTGATACGTAATCAACAGCAACCAAAATATATTTATTACCTTTAGATTCAGGAAACGGTCCCATGAAGTCTAATCCCCATATGTCGAAAACTTCACATACATGGATATAGTTTTGCGGCATTTCGTTTCTTGATGTTATATTCTCGGATCGTTGACACGCATCACATCCTTTTATATAATCTTTTGCATCATCCAACATAGTGGGCCAATAAAATCCCGCATCAAGGATCTTTCTTCTTGTGATGACTGCACCGTGATGTCCCCCCGTTGGCCCTGAATGGCAATGTGCCAATATTGTTGGGATGTCATCACCATCTACGCATCTTCGTAAAATATTGTCAGGACATAATTTAAAGGCATAAGGTTCATCCCAAATATACTCGCTAGCGCGAGTTAGAAACCTTCTTTTCTCGTCGGATGTTAGCCCTTTTGGAATTTCATTTGCAACAATAAAGTTTATATAGTCGGCATACCATGGTCCATTATTATTGCTCTTAATTCCTACCATCATAAGGTGTTCATCAGGAAAGTCATCAGCTATTTCCCTTTCGTCAAGCACCTCCATATCAGGGTTTTCAAGTCTAGATAAGTGGTCAGCAGCTAGATTCTCGGCACCCTTTTTATCTTTAATTTCAATATCGAATCCTTGGAGCAATAAAACCCACCTAATAAGCCTTGGCTTGGCATCCTGTTTATTGAAAAAATACTTCAAAGCAGAATGGTCAGTGTAAACCATAGTTTTTGACAATATAAGATATGATCTAAATTTATCGAATGCAAAAACTACTGCTAAAAGTTCTTTTTCCGTGGTGGTGTAGTGTTTTTGGGCATTATTCAATGTTTTGCTAGCATAATAAATTGGCTTAAATTTCTTATCTATCTTTTGGCCAAGTACAGCTCCAACAGCATAATCACTATCATCACACATTAGTTCAAAAGGCAAATTCCAATCCGGCGAAATTATAATAGGTGCGGAAGTTAGTTTTTCTTTAAGTATATTAAATGCCTTTTTGCAATCTTCAGAAAAATCAAACTTCGCATCTTTTAGCAATAATTGGGTCATAGGCCTAGATATCATTGAAAAATCCTTTATGAACCTACGATAAATCTGGCATGCCCTAAAAAACTTCTAACACCTTTTACATTAGTGGGGTAAGGTTGTTTAGCAATTACATCAATTTTAGCTTTATCGACTTCTATACCTTTCCCAGAAATCTTATGTCCTAACACAATTCCCTCTCTAACCATAAAGTGACATTTTTCCCAATTAAGAACAAGGTTAGTTTCTTCACACCTAGCAAGCATTTTATCAAGTTTAAAGAGACAATCACTAAATGAGTTACCGAACACCGAGAAGTCGTCCATGAAGACTTCCATAAAGTCTTCCACCATATCATGGAAGATAGCCGTCATACAACGTTGGAAAGTAGCAGGGGCGTTGCATAGTCCGAACGGCATTCTCCTATAGGCGAAGGTTCCATAAGGGCAGGTGAAAGTCGTCTTCTCTTGATCATCAGGGGCAATTGGTATTTGGAAGAAACCTGAAAAACCATCTAAAAAACAATAATAATCATGACCTGATAGTCATTCTAACATTTGATCAATAAATGGAAGAGGGAAGTGATCTTTTCGCGTAGCATCATTGAGTTTGCGGTAGTCGATGCAAACTCTCCATCCGGTAACAGTTCTTGAAGGGATTAGTTCATTATCGTCATTGAGTACTACCGTCATTCCTCCCTTTTTTGGTACAACGTGGATAGGACTGACCCACGAGCTGTCGGAAATTGGGTAGATAAGTCCGGAGTCAAGTAATTTCACAATTTCATTTTTCACCACATCTTGTACTTTTGGATTCAAACGCCTTTGAGGTTGGATAGTTGGTTTGAATTCATCCTCCATAAGGATTTTATGCGTACAAAATGACGGGCTAATTCCCTTAATATCAGACATACTCCACGCTAATGCTCCTCTTCGTTTATACAGTACCTGCAAAAGTGATTCTTTTTCTTTTGGCGTTAAGTTAGATGCAATAATAACGGGCGAATTAGTGTTCCCATTTAGATAGGCATACTCCAAAGTAGAAGGGAGATCCTTAAGCACAGGTTTAACACTATCAATTTCAGTAGCACTAGCGGAATAAACTTGTTCTTTAATTATATCGCTGCTGTCATCAAATAGATGCGCTGCATCGATATTTTTGATGCGCCGTATCGCGTTACATACAGCAGAGTCAACAGCTAAATAATAATCAATAGTATTCTCATCAACTTGATCTTCTATAGCAATTGTGTTTTCTAAATTTTTAAGCAGAAAAGAATCAAGCAAATTACTTTTTAACAATTTCTGAGTAAATTGATTAATCGTGTCATCAGAAACATCGATATTATAGCATTCATCGTCATCGGATTTATCTTTACTCATAGATTGTTCCATGTTAAACTCAACCTCATCTTTTCCTATGGTAAGAGTTATCTTTTTATTAAAAACATCAATTATGGCCCTAGCAGTGGCTAAAAACGGTCGTCCTAATATTATAGGAGTTCTAGAATTTTCAGGCATATCGAGGATAACAAAGTCGATAGGTAACTCAAATTTATCAACTTTTATTAATATATTTTCAGCTATTCCTAATGGGTATTGTATGGACCTATCAGCTAGTTCTAAGCACATCCTAATAGGTTTTGGTTCACCAAGACCTAATTTATCATACATAGAAGAGGGCATAAGACTTATACTAGCTCCTAGGTCGGCTAAAGCATTTTCAATATGCAAATTTTTAATTTGACAAGGAATAGTGAAACTCCCTGGATCCTTTTCTTTTGACGGAAGTTTGTTGAGCAATGCCGCTGAGCTTCTTTTCCCCATTGTTATGGTGCAAGCCTCTTCAAGTTTAGACTTGTTAGTAAGCAAACTCTTCAGGTATTTAGCATATTTTGGCATTTGCACTAGGGCTTCCATAAATGGTATGCTCAACTGCAGCTGCTTGAGATTCTCCAGGAATTTCTTTTGATAGGCATCTTCTTTCTCTTTCCTTACCCTATGTGGGAAAGGTAGTGTTGATCGTTTAGGCTCAACAGAAGGTTCTTCTCTGATTACAGGTTCCGGATTAGTCTCTTTTGGTTGCTCTTGCTCAGGTGATAAAGATTCAGGGGAAATCTTGTTTGTACCGTCATCCTCGGGTGTCTCTCCGATTTGAAAGGTCGACTTTCCGCCTCTAGTTGTAATCCCTTTCAAGTCTTGCTTTACCAAAAGAACCCTATTAAGCACCGTTGACAATTGGTGCACTTCAATTGCCAATCCATAAATCATGTTGTTTTGTTCCTTTAGTAAAAGCTCATGACTGCCTTTGAATTCATTAATAAAGTTTCTTGCTTCATGATGTTCTTTTTCATTGGCTTGAGTGATTTTTAGTGCAAACTCTTCCATGGTAAGATTTCTTTGGGGTCTTCCGAACAAGTTGGGGAAAATATCGAACATCGTTCCTGAAAATTAAAGAGAGGTAGATTTCAAAGTAAAAGTTTCCAGGTATAAGGGTCAGAGTATTTTCTGTTCGGAGATAAGAAAAATAAAAGTTGCTGATATCTGCAGACGATGCACCGTATCCAAAAAGTTGGATACGCCGTATCTTATAATCTTTAAAATTAAATCAGACTTTTATTCAGAAAATAGATACGCCGCTTAGAAATTAGAATGCGCCGTATCAATTTTAATAATCAAAAATCGATATTTATTTAAAATTAAATGCGTCGTATTAACAAAAGTTAATGCGCCGTATTTTCGTTACGTTTCAAAATATAAGATTTTTGATTCAGAAGATACGCCGTATCGACAGATATCGATGCGTCGTATCTGTTTAATAATTCGAAAACTGTTTTTAATTAAAATAATAGATACGCCGTATCTACTAAAGCAGATGCGTCGTATGGCGTTAACGTTTAGAAATTTTTTTTTATCAAAAACAGATACGCCGTATCTTGGGGAAAAGATGCGTCGTATCGAATTAATTAAACGCGTTGTATTTTATAAAAATTAAACGCAATACGCCGTATCTGAGAGATCAGATGCGCCGTATCGTTCGATTTAGCTCAGTACAACGATAGCAGTATGCAGAAAATACGAAAAATAAAAACAAATAAAAACACAAACGAAAATAAACACAAATAAAACAAATAACACACAAAAACAGAAAATATGCAAAATAATACAATGAATGCAAATTAATCTAATACACAACAGAATTAGCGGTTAGATAATAAAAAAAAAAATTAAAAACCTAATTAAAATACTAATCAAATTAACAGATAATAACAATTCACTCCCCGGCAGCGGCGCCAAAAACTTGATGCGGTGCGATGTGTCGTTGCGGTTTAGCAGTATTAATGCCTACTCAAGTTTTAAATTTATATTTAGCTGACTTATCAATAACACACACACTTAACGAGCAGTGTACCCGGTCAGTATGAATATAATGGTAAGTAGAGTGTCGATCACTAAGAGTGGAACGTATTATCTAGTTATTCTAATCAGTATTTTATATATTAAATTAGCTATACAACCTATTCTAACCAAGGGGGTTCAGCCTGAGAGACTGGCACGATTTGGTTGCAATTAAATAATAAACTAAACCAATAGGCACGAATCAGCGAATAGCACACACGTACGCAGATAAATACTCGAGACAATAAGAAGATCTGTCCTGATAGATAAGTAGTTTGTCACTTGTTTTATTGCTAGTTTTATATGAAGTGTATAGTTCGATGCAACGCACCGAGATTAAGTCCTTTCTCGTTGGTTCTAATCTTATCGGCGAGTAAACCCTTAATGATTACTTATGACTATCCTATTTATCTTTCTTCCTACTTTTCTACAGACGATAGAATGCATAGGCGATCTAATAAATAGGCGAGGGCAGAGGCATGGCGACCCGATCAACGCTCAGCTAGACACAGAGGTTATCAATGCACTAATAAAAGTCACCAAAGACATCAACATATAAACTTTAATTAATGAGAAAGCAGTTTTAAGGGAGTGCAATCTTTCCGTTGTCACATTACACAAGCCACCAATCTTGATGAATTAAAGTTTACTAACACAATAAAACAAAACTACTTAATGAATTAAACACATGCAGCACCTTCTTACAGCTCTTGTATCTTTGTTTGGGTGTGTCTTGTGCTGCCTATTCGTCTGAATTCGTCCTAGGTTTCTGTACTTCGGTCTTCTGTCGAACTTCGGAACTTCAAACTCGTCTGGTCTTTGGGGTATTTATAGTTTCTGTCTGAGGGTAAGATGCGGCGCATCTAGTAAGTAGATGCGGCGCATTGACTTAACTTCGCGTGGGGTCCAAGATTAATATATTCAGGAATATTCGTACACCGCCAGAAGATGCGGCGTAACTCCATAAGTAGATGCGGCGCATGTCCTCTTGTATCTTGGATCGTATCTGGTGAAATCTGGATAGTGATGCGCCGTATGTAATAAGTGAGATGCGGCGCATCTGGAGTAGATTTGTCTTGATCTTGTACATTTCAGTAGACTCTTAACTTCTTGCATGTTTTGCTCCATAATTAGTCCAAAATCGCCAAGTTTCACCAAATGCTTGTTTTTACCTGAGAATTACAAAAGTAAACGATTAAGTATCAATCCTCATACATAATATAATAAAACAAGTCAAATAATTAGGATAAATGATAGTAATAAAATGTACTTGTTTGAGTTCATCACACTCGGCAACAACAACATCATAATAATTTACCTCAATGATCTATGGAACTCTGTATTCTTTTTTCTCAAATCGTGGAGTTGGAGGCAACCTGCTGCTGTCCGTTGCCATGTTCTCCGTTCCCATACTCTAACTTAATAAACGATGAGTAGAAAACCGTTGTCACATATCGACATGCCTTATTCCTCAAACACTTGAGATGGAGAAAGTCCCCTGCTTCCTGTGATGGATAGAAACCAATAGAGTTTCAGTTTAAACAACCTTTATTTAACACGTTTTTGCATAAATTAAACCTTAAAGTGTTGAATTGTTTCTACTTTATAGAACTAAAACAGACCTGAAGCAACATAACACAACTTACCAATCCAATGAGCTAATATGGATGATACAATAAATGATACATAAATCTAATAAAACATTTAAACAATCCAAAAACAACATTGAGGCAAGTTATTAGCTGCATATGTCTTTTGATCTGACTTGAAATCTGCTGCCTTGTTGATGAAGATAGTTTAATTTTCATTAAATCGCCATCATCATGGTCGTTGTCGTTGTCGTTGTCAATAGTGTGATAATGGTTTATCTCTATGATTTGTGGAAGTTTGGAATCTTTTTCCTCAAATCCTGGAGTTGGAAGAAATACGTTCCTCTCTGTCACAGGTAAAAAGTAACAAGATTTTAGTCTAAACAGTTAGATAAGATAACACAAACAGCGAATAAAATGTTAAATTTCGGGTCCCAAAGAATACAATGAACAATGACAAAAATAAAAAATTGATGGATTACGTTTAATATACGCATCAAAGTGTTGAAACAACTGAAACAAACATTCAACAAAAAACATTTTTATCTTACGGAAGGGATGCTCGATGACTGTATTTGAATGCAACTTGTGCATTAGCAAATTGCCTCTTGTGTGGAAGGACGATAAGTGTGATTCCTTAGTAATGGTCCTCCACTTTCTGGCCTACTATATTGTTATGTCACAAACAGATTGCACCTAGGAGATATTACCTAGTTGATTAAAGAAGCTCCCTTCATAAGTTTGACAAAATGTAACCGAAAGGAAAAAAGCATGGGGTACCTGAGCTGGTGTAGCAGGTTAGAAAACATACTAGAGCCATTCCGAGATGTCCTCCGCTTTTTAGAGCATAATTTGTTTCTACAGAACTCTACCCAACGGGCATGTTACCTTAAGACGTTAGTCACTTTGTACTTAGAAAATGCGCGATATATAAAATGACCATACTAACATTGGGCTGAGGAGGATAAGAGAATTCGATATAAAGGTTCTCTAGGAAGCGTGCAAGGAAAAATTTAGTCAAAAAAGTCAAAATAACGGTTTTCTCATCACCTAACTTATTGATGCGTTTCATAATAGAGGATTTTTATTTTATTTATTATCTCCAAATTTCACTTCAAATTTTAAAATTTTTTATTCTTATTGCCATTATCTTTTTAAAGAAACACACACGAGCAAGTATACTCGTTCAATTGTAGTATTGTTGATGGTAAATAAGGTTTGTCCCAAGGAACTACTTAGTTGTGATTTTAGTAACATTAATGGTATAGCACTTAAGATTGTCACGATCAAAAGTACTAGAAACGATTTAAACAAACAATGGTTTCAATGTAACTCAAGCAAACAAACAATTAATTAAAAGCATACTTGTTTAGGAATCATGACTAATCGTGATATGATGTTGAACATGTTTGGGTGAAACTTAGAAGGCACATATCAATATTCACAAGGACTTCTAGTCAATGGGTAATATCAAGAAAATCCATGTTTCTTCTAGTTTCACGGGTGAGTCCTTTCGGCCAAATCTCATCCCACTACGCTAGCTCTTTTGTGATAAAATGTATGAAAAAGTTGATTAGTTAAATTGGTTCTTACGAGTCTTTTCAACCCAATCTCGTGATTAAATATTTTCGAATCCGTTTAAAAACTTGTATATTTGATATTTGTCACTTATCAAATACCAATTTGTTTGTCACTAACTCTTGGAATCAAATAATTATTAAAAATCTTTTCATCCTTTAAATCCAACAATATTAAACCAACAAGTTTTAGGACACAAATTTATTTAAACAAACCCATAGAATTAATCACTTTTTCCAACCTACTAAACATCCAACATTCATACAATTAGTCACATCATTCCCAAACAAATATCACGAATCATTCCATAACAAGTATCATAGTAAAACATAAAATTGCATTCAACTTAGACCAATTCAACATGATTAATAATTAAGAAAATTACCCAATAGTAAAATTACAATGAGTAATGAAAGAGTTGTAGCACTCTTTGAGGCCACCAATCGAACAAGGGAATCTTCCACCTCTTCTACTAGTTATCTTCCTCGAGAATGGCAGAGATTTTTGAGCTCTTTTGGGTTAGAAAGTAGTATAATCAAATCCTTATGGTGTAAGGTTTGATTGTGAGTGTTGTCTCTAAAACAAGTGATTAGGGGTCTTATTTAAGCTTGTAAGACACCCCTAAAACTGAAATATTTCATCAATAATCATAATTAAGAAGCAAATGATCGGCCATAATACTTAATGGTGCTTAAAGTGGAGAGTTAATGCAACTCTTCATGTCAGTTTTTCTGTAAACCTCAGGTATGAAAATGTAAACCTTGGGCATGGGCGACGGCTAAACCTCAAGCATGAATTCCTATACCTCAGGCATGAGCTCCCTTTCTTAAACCTTGGGTCTGGAAACTTAAACCTTGGGTCTGGAACCAACTTTCTTCACATAATTTGGCTTCAAGCTAGCATAAAGCTCCAACTTTTAACATACTTTTTGGCTCCTAATCTTGACTTAATCCTTTCATCCTCTCACGTACAACCGGAAATGATCATATCATGCATCCATGTATTCGTTGACGAACTTTTCTTCGATATTTTCTTGAATTTCATAACTTTTCTTCATCTTTCTTGATATTTCCTTGTACCTAGACTTAAACACATCTTCAACAACTTTTAAGCATAAAACCATCATAAACATGACTATATTTCATATAAAAACCCACAAATAACGCTATAAAAATATGTACAAAATGAGCGTTATCAAATCTCCCACACTTAAGTTTTGCTTGCCCTCAAGCAAAGTAATCATTTGGAAAATTATTTTTCCAATAGCCATTATCCATTATTTTCTAAAATGTCACTAATTTCCCTTAATACCGAAGTAAAAAAAAAAGAAGTCAAAAAGTGATTTCTTTAATTTTATTTGTGAAATTTAAAAGATTTGCTCGATCAAGCTAGATAACACAACTAAGCTCCTCACGAAAAGAAAAGAATAATATAATTCACTCACACTCATTTCTTTTGTTTGGGGATATATTTCACTCAATTGCACAGTCGTGATTCATGTCATACCATAGGCTTGTACAAGTATCAAAACTAATCCAAATCATGTAAGAAATAAATTAATTTATCAAAAAGGACTTTTATTTGGGTTGAAATGTTAGGCCAAGGGTTAATATCAACTTATGCTCAAATAACTATTGTACAAAATAAAATAGATCGCTAACAACGAATTCTTGAATAATCAAATAATGGATGGTCACTAAAACACGTTCTAGTTCGCTAGCAACGTTGTTCAACTATTCCAAAACCGGATGGTCACTACAATATTCATACATTCGCTATTTTCACAAAAGAAAAAAGGGTAGGGATAAGGCATGGGATTATTTTGGTTAATATAATTTTCAAGAATCAAGTCAAATACCCGAATTACTTGATGCAAAAACAATCGAACCATGTATCCTCAAATGATTATAGCCTTTCATCACAATTCGTCCTTCCTCTATTATTCATCCATCGATCAACATTCATACCATCCTTTAGCGTATTGGCTAATTCTCACGATTATAGCTCATTGGCTCCTTTTTTTTTTTTTTTTTTTCCACACTTTGGATGAGCATATACCTCAAAAAGATACAAATAAGAAGTAGCTACCTTCTTCTTCGTCAGAAAGGTATATTCGAAATACAAAGTGTAGACTCATAATCATCAAAAATTCTTCTGATCAACAACAAGTAATTCATCGATTCAACTTGACTAAAAGCGTAGGCTAAGGTTTAAAGGTGCAAAATTTTTTTTCTGGGTTGAAACAAAAATGAAAAGATAGGCTCAGAGGGTTGAACTAAGGGTATCTAGCACTAAAAATGAGTGCTAACAAATGGGTCCATGGAAATTTAGTGATTAACTAACCAATTTGGCTAGCTAATATATCAAAATCTGTAAAATGGAAGGCTATTTGGTTTAATCCTAAGTCGCCTCTTATCATTTAAATTCATTTATATCACAAAAAATTGTGACCTTACTTTGGAATTCGTAATGTATGACAAGTACAAGTTCTAGAATCAATTCAATCACCGGCACACTCTTAGCAAGAAAATAGAATTTAAGCATAAAATATATGCTTCAAACAATAGGCTCAAATCCTCACATATTTGGTAAAATCGGCTAAAAATGCTCAAGCAATGTTATCAATCCTAAGAATAGATTCTTTCACTTAACCGAGATTCGTTAAAAATTTCAAATTGCCATTTTATGCTATTGGAAAATTTCAAGATGTTTTTAATATATAAATTCTTTATGTGTAAAAAAACAACTACTTCCTTAAGGGCAATAAAAACAAACAAATTCCAAAATAATCACAAAAAAATAAAAATTGAATCATTTTCACTATTTACTTCCCTCCCCCACACTTAAGTTTTGCATTGTCCTCAATGTGAAAAATTAACTTTAAAGTAAAGGAAATAGGAAAAATAAAATAGTAAAGGACATCACCGAGAAATCAAGCGCGTTCCATATTTGGTGTTAAAACGCATGAGTTGGAAACTCCAAGCTCCAAAATATACCAACCATATGAAATAGCAATGATCTCATGGTATCGCAAACCTGAAAAATAAGCAAAACAAAACACAAAACACAAAATGCAACAATACCAATAACCAAAGTAAAAATCCTAACCACACATAATAATAAGTCTAAGACATAATAGTACTAAGCAAACATGATAAAGTACGAATAAAAACATAAATATTGTTCAAAACTCGTCAGAGCCATGAATAAAAATCAAATTCATTCATCATCCGTCTCATCTCCTGCATATGTGACCAAGGGGCCGGATCCTAATCCTCCTGATGACGTTCCTGCTTCATAACTTTGCGTCCCAACATTAGAGTAATAACCCGCAAAAGCTTCCTCGTTAACATTGCACCCTTCATGACTTGGACCTGTGCTATATGTTGGGTAGGGTACATGTCCCGAAGGATAAGGCGTGTAAGGGTAAGGGTAGGGTGAAACTCCAATTGGTTCATATGCCATTGGAAAAGAATAAGGTGGTACACAATTTTATCCAAGGTGGGTGAGAATTGGTGCGCAATAATCCATTTGATGTCCAATTCTCATCAAACTCATGTCCCTCCACATTTCTCTCCTTTCCACTGGTGGTAAATTCGCGTGCCAATCACCCCAACTAGCATTCAATCCCGAAGACTCTCCAACATTTTGTTGGTCTTGTTGTGGTGGTGGTGGGTTGCGATTCACATTTCTAAGTCTATCAACCAAACACATCCGTTTATCATCAAACAAATCTTTTAACACCTTCTTGTCAAGCTTCTCGCATTCTTTTATCACTGTTATCTTTCTCAACTCTTCCTCCGTATCATATCCTAAAGCTTTTCCAATCTTAGTCACATAGTGTCCACCATTTATAAAACCACGATCAGACATGATAGCCGCTCTTTTTGACAAATATACCGCCAAAGTCCACAAAACATTCATATTTTTATTTGGATCCATAAGCATTTCCATTATCCACAGATTTGTCGCATGAACTTTGTGATGACCATGCCCCTTATGCACAAACGAATTCATAATAATTTTGTGTAGAAGTCGGGCTAACGGTGATTGAACATCCCTTTCCTTGAAAGGTGCAACACTATTCGGATCTCCTATTTCATTCCATATTTCCTTCCAACATACTTGTCCGGTTCTCTCTCTAATTTAGTCAAATGATCTTCAAAATCTGCATGCTCAAAGTCATCCTTGTCATATAACCCAAGTAATTGCCCGAACTCCGGCAAAGTACACACATGATCATGTCTACATAACCTAAACCATATACATTTCTCATCCATGATATCTTTAACCTTTTGGTTGAAATAAATGGTGGCGAAGAACTCTAGACACCATTCTTTATAGATTCGCTTTTCTGCTCCTACAACGGCATATTCAAAACTACGATCTTCATATTCTTGATCTCCATGCTCTGTACTCATCCTCTATAGGTCTTTAAGAGTTCCAATGAGATTATATTTTCGCAACAAATTTCCACTCAATAACTTAGGTACCGCAATTTCTTTCTTTTGCCAATCTCCTATTGTAACATGCTTTTGCTTCTTTACCCAACTTAGGCCATCTCAGATGTTCACTTGTCACGGGCATAAGATTAACAACTTCGTCGTCGCCGAATTTCTCATTCAAAGCAATGAGTGGGTTGACATTTACGTCTTTTTCAACTCGCTTCTACAAAACAACCAATCAAAACACAAGAGGAATATTGATATTAAAGGTTAGAACATAAAATGGTTAACAAGAAGAAAGAAAGAAAGAGAAAAAAAAATTCTTAACAGTTTCCCCATGCCGCCCGGTTTGTGTTTATGCCGGCGGTATGGGTTGATCAATGGTCCCAGGCCGGCGGCATGGTTTTTCCAGCCGTCGGTCTGCAGCTACTCTTCTCTCTCTTTTTTTTTTTTTTTTTTTTTTTTTTTTTTTTTTTGCAACAACCAATTCATCTTAATTCTACCTTTTAATCCATAACTCCTAATTCCTTTCATGTCTCATTTTCAAGATCAAGATTAATAACAACTAAATAGTGCTCCATATAACTAATCATCTAGCATTCAAACACTAATTCTTAATCATATACCACATCAAACCCATTTAATCTTGATGAATTATCCCCAAAATTTTTGACATATATAAACCCTAAATCTTTTAACATCAAATTCTCTCTCAATTCTTAATCATTTCATTCAATTCCACTTCTAAACAATCCTTATAACCTATGTCTAGTGAACCCATTAACTAATTGCACTTAATTCAAACTATGTCAAAATCGCCCAATTAAGAACCCTAAAAATTGAATTCGAATTAGAACAATGTAAAGTAGTTAGGATGGATGTTACTTACTCTTTTTGATGCCATAGGTTTTCTATCAACTCAATTGATCTCTAACTTCAAGCTTTTGAAATGATGATGATGATGATGAACTTGTGGGGTTTTTTTTCTTTTTTTTTCCTTCTTTTCTTTTCAAAGTTTCTGCACATTCATACTAAACCGAAGGTTTAGTACTTGGACCGTAGGTTTGGTTCCAAGAACCGAGGGTCTTGACACAAAACTCTTTTTTCTCTTCTCAAAAACATTCATTTACTGAATAAACATTTCCACAACTCCAAAACACTTTCATCATTTCATTCATCCTTATCATTGATCAAGCTAAACAAACTAAAAACTTAAACTAAAACTTAAACATTTTCATTACTTATTCTTATAAATACTCAAGAGCTAAAACACACTTCAACTTAAGAAAGAAATGCAAACATCATAATAATAAGCAAACAAGATAAAAACTCATAAGAACAAAATGAGCACAAGCTTAATCATAAGCTTCTTTATTCTTCCTCATCCTTGCTTCGTTTAGTCAAAATAACTCTCAAACCTAAGAATGTCCTCCGAATGAAACTTCCCCGAAAGAACTCTATCGGTTTCCTTTGTTTTGAAAGCACGAGTGAATCGGCGTCCACTCGGACTAGTAATCTCTATCTTAATGTGCCAATCATTATCACCTTCAATCTTTTGATATTTGCTATACCCATCCGATATCCATTCAATATTCTTAAGCTTAATTGGCATGGAACCAAGGAAATCAACCATTTTCTTGAAAACTATAATGTTCTTGAATGGATTGAAGTAATTCTCCATAGCCAATGCTCTTTCCATATCATCCTCAATGTGATCAAACGATGGGGCTGTTTTCCCATATTTTGGATTGCCCTCATTATCATGGCTTATATCAAATACATCCAACCAATCTTCATCTTCCGACTCTTCATCGGCTAAAACTTTTTCTCTCTTCTTTGCATGGTAGATTCGTCTTGCTACTCCATCATCTATTTCCATAGTTCCTTTCCCATTATCAATAATTGCTCCTATTGTGCTTAAGAACGGGCGTCCCACCAACATAGGTGTCTCTTTATCAACAGGTACATGCATAATCAAAAAGTCACACAAATAGGTTTGAAATCCAATTTGTAACCTCACATTCTTAACTTTACCATAAGCTTTTGCCAATGTATTATCAGCCATCAATAAGACATCATTAGAAGGAATAGCTCTTCCCAATTCCATAATTTTGTAAAGCTTGTAAGGCATTATGCTAACACTTGCCCCCGTATCTGCCAATGCATTGATTGCAACAGTTCCATTCACTTTAAGTGGAATGAGATAATTACCCGGATCTTCTTTCTTTTTAGGTAACCCTTTCTCCATCACTTTCTCCTCTTCTTCTTCCTCAATTTCCTTCTTCGTATCAAGCTTCATTTTCTCCACTGAAATTTCATCCAATAACTTCCTATAGCGAGCATAATGTTCCAACACATGAAGTATCGGTTTTTCATTCAATAATTCTTTAAACTTCATAGTAATCTCTTCAACACATCTTGCTTCATCAATGGGTTCTTTTGTTGGTTTTTCATTTAGTGAGGGTGTTTTGTTAGTTGAACCTTCTCCTTTAATGAGTGTGGTAGGGTGTGGCAATGATGATGATGAAGGTATGAGACCTTTAAAGGGTGGGTATTTTTGCTTCAAACGGGTGGCCTTCCCCATTTTAACCATTTCTACACTTCCTTTGAAACCATCTTCATTTTCACAAACTTCCTCCATTTGTTCAATTAGCCAATTAACATCTTTATCATCTTGTAATTCTCCAACTCTAACTTGCATTTCGCCCAAATCAAAATCAATAACACATTTGGTTGCCAACAAGAAATTTTGTCCAAATACCACGGAAGGATCCGTCGTATCTTCATATTCATCAATAACCAAATCCATGGTAAAATTAAAACCATGAATATCAATCTTCACATCTCTTGCAATTCTCCTATTATATTTGTCAACTTCAAATTTTCCATTTCCAAATTTTTCATAGAAAGCAAAAGTCACATAACTATCATTTTGTCCAAGATTACATTCCGCATCCCAAGCTCCTAATCCTTCTACTCCACAAGGTGTGGAATACCTCATAAATGGTTCATCATATTCTCTCAACTTAGCACGAGTAAACGTAACTACCCGAAGCTTTTCATGCTCAAATTCCATACATTCAACTTCCTTCCCTTTCTCTTGCAATTTCACCTTTTCAAAATCAATCATTTTTTCCATTCTAGACATAGCATCTCCCTCGTCCATCAATTCCGTTTCCAACTTTTCCAAGTAAGCCGAAACTTCGCTAAGTGAATCCATAACTAAGAATAAACTAAACATACATAAACAGCATATCCAAATCAAACGTTAGGGGTTAGTAAAAATAAAACTAATTAACTACGAGGAAAAGAAAATCATACAAAAGTTAGAACAACCTACATACAACCAAGGTACAAGAATAAATACAACTAAGAAATAACAAAGAAAAGAAAAGAAAAGAAAAAAAAAAAAAAAAAAAAAAAAATTCAGCCATACCGGCGGTTTGGAAAACCAGGCCGGCGGTTTGGGTTAACAGAAAGTTTATACCGCCCGGTATGCATTTATACCGGCGGTTTGGGAAAATTTTTTTTTTCGACTGCTAAACCGGCGGCATGAAAATCAATACCCGAGGTTTACAGCAAACTTTTTTTCCAAAAAAAAAAATCATTTTAAAAAAACTTGTTTTTTCTTTTATAGATTTCGACATCTTATTGCATAGTGATTATTATATTAAACTTAATAAGAAAAAGATCAAGGAAACTCAAAATAAAACAAACAAACAAACACTCAACAATCATTAACCAAACATACCAAACATACCAAATAAGCAAAAATTGAAACTAAAAATGATGCAAACAAATACTAAAACAACTTATACCATCATATATACTAAAAATAACTAAAAATAATCATAGTCCCCGGCAGCGGCGCCAAAACTTGATGCGTTTCATAATAGAGGATTTTTATTTTATTTATTATCTCCAAATTTCACTTCAAATTTTAAATTTTTTTATTCTTATTACCATTATCTTTTTAAAGAAACACACACGAGCAAGTATACTCGTTCAAATGTAGTATTGTTGATCGTAAATAAGGATCGTCCCAAGGAACTACTTAGTTGTGATTTTAGTAACATTAATGGTATAGCACTTAAGATTGTCACGATCAAAAGTACTAGAAACGATTTAAACAAACAATGGTTTCAATGTAACTCAAGCAAACAAACAATTAATTAAAAGCATACTTGTTTAGGAATCATGACTAATCGTGATATGATGTAGAACATGTTTGGGTGAAACTTAGAAGGCACATATCAATATTCACAAGGACTTCTAGTCAATGGGTAATATCAAGAAAATCCATGTTTCTACTAGTTTCACGGGTGAGTCCTTTCGGCCAAATCTCATCCCACTACGCTAGCTCTTTTTGTAATAAAATGTATGAAAAAGTTGATTAGTTAAATTGGTTCTTACGAGTCTTTTCAACCCAATCTCGTGATTAAATATTTTTGAATCCGTTTAAAAACTTATATATTTGATATTCGTCACTTATCAAATACCAATTTGTTTGTCACTAACTCTTGGAATCAAATAATTATTAAAAATCTTTTCATCCTTTAAATCCAACAATATTCAACCAACAAGTTTTAGGACACAAATTTATTTAAACAAACCCATAGAATTAATCACTTTTTCCAACCTACTAAACGTCCAACATTCATACAATTAGTCACATCATTCCCAAACAAGTATCACGAATCATTCCATAACAAGTATCATAGTAAAACATAAAATTGCATTCAACTTAGACCAATTCAACATGATTAATAATTAAGAAAATTACCCAATAGTAAAATTACAATGAGTAATGAAAGAGTTGTAGCACTCTTTGAGGCCTCCAATCGAAGAAGGGAATCTTTCACCTCTTCTACTAGTTATCTTCCTCGAGAATGGCAGAGATTTTTGAGCTCTTTTGGGTTAGAAAGTAGTATAATCAAATCCTTATGGTGTAAGGTTTGATTGTGAGTGTTGTCTCTAAAACAAGTGATTAGGGGTCTTATTTAAGCTTGTAAGACACCCCTAAAACTGAAATATTTCATCAATAATCATAATTAAGAAGCAAATGATCGGCCATAATACTTAATGGTGCTTAAAGTGGAGAGTTAATGCAACTCTTCATGTCAGTTTTTCTGTAAACCTCAGGTATGAAAATGTAAACCTTGGGCATGGGCGACGGCTAAACCTCAGGCATGAATTCCTATACCTCAGGCATGAGCTCCCTTTCTTAAACCTTGGGTCTGGAAACTTAAACCTTGGGTCTGGAACCAACTTTCTTCACAAAATTTGGCTTCAAGCTAGCATAGAGCTCCAACTTTTAACACACTTTTTAGCTCCTAATCTTGACTTAATCCTTTCATTCTCTCACGTACAACCGGAAATGATCATATCATGCATCCATGTATTCGTTGACGAACTTTTCTTCGATATTTTCTTGAATTTCATAGCTTTTCTTCATCTTTCTTGATATTTCCTTGTACCTAGACTTAAACAAATCTTCAACAACTTTTAAGCATAAAACCATCATAAACATGACTATATTTCATATAAAAACACACAAATAACGCTATAAAAATATGTACAAAATGAGCGTTATCACTTATCCTTGCAAGCGTCATAGAGAACCTTTATATCGTTTTCTCCCATTCTCTCCACCCCAACATTAGTATGACCGTTGCGTATCTTAGATAGCATACAAACAAAAATGAAAAATGTCCTAGTAATTGAAATTAGAGTTTTTATCTTGTGGCTTAGAATTCGTATTGGCTGCAAAATAGGGTTGCATTTTCTGCCCTCTAGTTTTTGCCATGCCAAAAATCAAAACGAACCGGATGACATAATCATCAAAGCCAGGCAGCTATTATCCAAATTAGATATCTGAAAACAACATATGATATATATGGGAAACTGTAGCACCTAAACTAATGATTGATGGAATATATTTATAGAAGTCATAGTAAATTGAACAATGTTTTAAACTATATCGAATAACTGATAATTGATAATTCAGAGCAAATTCATGCAAAGGTAAAATGTAACCGAAAATGAATTTTCCACAAAAGCAATAAAAAACATACCTCAACAATTTCGTTTAATCAAAGCAACCAATCTTTCATGGTAAGAGTGAGGCAGAAGCAGCAAGAAATCCATTTTGATAATCGGATGAAATTCCAACCTACAATCATAACTTAATTATATGAATGGCGAAACACATATTTTTTTAGAAAAATATTTTCTGATAATTCGTCCAATACTTACAAAGATCATACTATTCTTAAATGATTTAATTTTAGAATGAAACTATTAGTAAAAACTTTCACAGAAAAGTATGTTGCACAACACTATAGGGTGACCTTTGACCAATTCAACTCATAGTCTTTTATGCACATATTTTGCCATAGTTATTATCCTTAACGAAATAGCATGTAAGTGTTATGAGATCGTGATGAACAAAATCATAATCCAACTTCAAACCTATGTCATCTACTAAACGTAAGCAGCAAATAACGTTGTAATGTAAAATTTGCTATTATCTGTACTTTTTTCAACTGACCTATCATCCCACATAAAACGTTCATGGTATGTGCTCAATTCGTTTAATCTGATGCATTACCATAATTTTTTAATTTCTATTTGGCTTACTGTCAAAACACCCACCTGCTATTCTGATTCTTAAGAAACTACCACCTCCCAGATGTCGTTAAAAAAATAAAGCCACAAATTTGTAAGAACACATTATAAAGATTTTCATACAAATATTGTAATAAATTTATGGCAAACTAAACAAAGTTAAGCGAAAACACAGTGAAACAAAAGACGATAACGATGATAACTTTCAAGACAATAATACATAACAACAAAATGATATTAGCTGAGCAAGAGCATACGATAACGGCGAATACATAACTACACCCCAGTACTATCCAAATCAAAAAAGTTATTTGCATCAAAGGGTAACTCAAGAAATCATATGCATTAAAAATGACTCATTTGATGAGACTCAGATATATAAAGTATTAAAAAAAGAATCAATCGGCCACTGCTGCAAAGTCAATACAATACCTTTTATACTGAACGCGCCCTAACAAATCTCTTTGAAAGAACATTAGTTTTTAGCAGGTTTACTTAATTCTCTTAATAATGGGTTACAAATCTCTTTGAAATCACATTTGTTTTTAGCAGGTTTAGTTAATTCTCTTAATAATCAGTATCAGGTACTAAGTACGCATCAAATTCAAATATCCTGTGGCTTTTGGTACACACACAGGTAAGTAAAACATTGAGAGCAAAACCTGAATAGTTACGAAGTGCTTTCGAATCTGGATGTATCGAAAAATTAAAAGCAATTACACGGAAACAAAGAATACTATGAGCAAGATTATTGGTAAGACTATTCTTTGTTTACATGTAAATGGTGTTCCTCTTTTCATACATTTACGTTTGTAAACATATGAAAAAAAGGATGTATTAGCGATGGTTGATTATGACCAAGTGTTACCCATAAGTTTTGCAAAATTGCAACATGCTAATCAAATTTTAAACAACAAGCGTACGTAAATATTCTACTCATTACCCTAACCAAAGTCCATAAAAAAATTCAAACCTAAACGCGAAATCAAGAAATTGAACTTAATAAATGTGATTCAAAATAAAATGCACCAAGACATAACCAAAACCCCAATACCTAGATTGGGTTACCTAGAAAGCTATGAGACGCCGGTTAGACCACTGATATGGCACTCATACATGCTATTATACTCTTAATAGATATAAGTTACATATCAAGTGACCTAACCAACATCTCATGGTCCTAATATTTCACATTAAGTTTTTACACAACTTTCTTTATGACAGTCATTGAAATCCAAAATCTAGTACCCTAGCTCATATATCAATTCGGCTACAAAATATGGTTACATTTTATGCCATACGGCTTTCGCCACACCAAAAGTATGGTTGGCAATGTCACTTCGGTAATCCCAAATCCTGAAAAAACCATGCATTCAATATTCAGATCAGATCACATCCAAAAACATCAAACACTAATTGCATGAACATAATCCAACTAATGCACTAAGAGACTAAAAATCTACACAAAATACTATAGTCAAGTACTACCTATGCTCAAAGCTTAAACAACCAGAAATACATAAACAAAAATCGACTAATAGTATCAAAAGATCATAAAGCAAACCATTTAAAATCAGCTCTTATAAGCTTATACAAACACAAACACATATCCACACATCCATAAACTAAAAAAAGAAACCAAAATACCTTACACTAATGAATCAGATAGCAATGAAACCTCGCTATCGATTCTTGAAACACCGAAACCCTAAACGCTCACCACTCGCTCAAATGTAACCAACTTAATTAAACAAAAATATGTGTGTTTACCAAGAGAAATTAGGGACTAAACAAATGAACTGACAAATGCTCTTGTAAATGGTTCTAGCATTGAAAATGGAAAACAATTGTACAACATGCAGCGAACCCTATGAAAATGGCGATTGTTCTAATGGTAAACAGATGTATAACGTGCAGTAAACCCTAACAATTAAATGCCAAATAAGTGGAAAACCAACTCATTTTTTTAAACCCTCTTAGCCAACTGCTTGGCTCGACTCGGCATGTGAATAGTGCCAGTTCGAGCCGTGGCTCCACATTACACCCGAGCCATCCTCCTCCCTAGAATCGACCTCCCAAACGGCGGCTTCGCAACAATACCGGCTCCCAAGTTTCTGTTCAACAAATGTTGTATAGTATAATATGGGAAATCAGTCTCATTTGTAATCATCATTTGTAACCAATAGTTCTAGTGCAATATATATCAAGTATTCTCGAGTAAATCAACAAGATCTCATAGCTAACCTCTTCCATTCTTTTTAGCTTACTTAGTCATTGAAACCGAGTCGCTAAGTGCTAAACGGGCATTGTGAATTAATCCCGTGACAATTGGGTACCATGTAGTGCCGTGAAAAAAAAAATGTTGCCACATCAGCACTTTTGCCTATAAAACCAGAATCTATCACACCTCACAAAAAACCAATTCCTCCTATAAAGTGGTGCTAATCGTAAAAGTGGTGCCATTGGACCACACATAACCCAATAAAACAAAAAATAAATAAATAAATAAATAAATAAATAAATAAAAATATATATACAAAATGCTCGACCGCTAGGCTGGTCACTACGGCTTGAGGCACGATGGCGCCAACCATGGTGTCATTGTGACGCCATGATGTTGGCGTTTAGGGATGGCACGACCCTAAAAAACCGCAGGGTACCAGTGATGCGGTGCATTGTGTCGTTGCGGTTTAGCAGTATTAATGCCTACTCAAGTTTTAAATTTATATTTAGCCGACATATCAATAACACACACACTTAACGAGCAGTGTACCCGGTCAGTATGAATATAATGGTAAGTAGAGTGTCGATCACTAAGAGTGGAACGTATTATCTCGTTATTCTAATCAGTATTTTAATATATTAAGTTAGCTATACAACCTATTCTAACGCAAGGGGGTTCAGCCTGAGAGACTGGCATGATTTGGTTGCAATTAAATAATAAACTAAACCAATAGGCACGAATCAGCGAATAGCACACACGTACACAGATAAATACTCGAGACAATAAGAAGATCTGTCCTGATAGATAAGTAGTTTGTCACTTGTTTTATTGCTAGTTTTATATGAAGTGTATAGTTCGATGCAACGCACCAAGATTAAGTCCTTTCTCGTTGGTTCTAATCTTATCGGCGAGTAAACCCTTAATGATTACTTATGACTATCCTATTTATCTTTCTTCCTACTTTTCTACAGACGATAGAATGCATAGGCGATCTAATAAATAGGCGAGGGCAGAGGCATGGCGACCCGATCAACGCTCAGCTAGACACAGAGGTTATCAATGCACTAATAAAAGTCACCAAAGACATCAACATATAAACTTTAATTAATGAGAAAGCAGTTTTAAGGGAGTGCAATCTTTCCGTTGTCACATTACACAAGCCACCAATCTTGATGAATTAAAGTTTACTAACACAATAAAACAAAACTACTTAATGAATTAAACACATGCAGCACCTTCTTACAGCTCTTGTATCTTTGTTTGGGTGTGTCTTGTGCTGCCTATTCGTCTGAATTCGGCCTTAGGTATATCTGGTCTTCGTACTTGTTCGACTAAAAGCTCCGGTATTCGTCTGGTCTTGGGGTATTTATAGTTTCTGTCTGAGGGTAAGATGCGGCGCATCTAGTAAGTAGATGCGGCGCATTGACTTAACTTCGCGTGGGGTCCAAGATTAATATATTCAGGAATATTCGTACACCGCCAGAAGATGCAGCGTATCTTCATTCTTGGATGCGGCGCATGTCCTCTTGTATCTTGGATCGTATCTGGTGAAATCTTGATAGTGATGCACCGTATGTAATGAGTGAGATGCGGCGCATCTGGAGCAGATTCGTCTTGATCTTGTCCATTTCAGTAGACTCTTAACTTCTTGCATGTTTTGCTCCATAATAAGTCCAAAATCGCCAAGTTTCACCAAATGCTTGTTTTTACCTGAGAATTACAAAAGTAAACGATTAAGTATCAATCCTCATACATAATATAATAAAACAAGTCAAATAATTAGGATAAATGATAGTAATAAAATGTACTTATTTGAGTTCATCAACCACCTTCTCTAATATTGAGACTAGTAGTAATGGTGATCGTAGGCTACCGCGGTCATCACTGCAACCTCAGCGCCAACTCAGCTTTCTCTCTCTAAGACCAAATTTATAACCAAATGCTCGTAATAAGGTGACCGTGGTCACCACAAAAAAACATATCCCACAAAATAAATTAAAAAATCCACCCACACACACAAACCATTCGATTGATTGCCTGAACGAGTCTTTAATTTTTCCAAAAGAAACGCGTTTTATGTTTGTCACTTAAAAGGGAGGGGACGCGTCCCATGCATCGACCGACCGAAGGTTTACCTTACGATTCCCACCATCCTGATACTCAAACTCAAAATAAGTCACATGATGTTTATATTAGACCAAAAGCCGCTACAACACTGATACTCATGCTCAAAATAAGTCACGTGATGTTTTAGTTTATACCAAAAGCCACTAAATGTCGTTAAGAACACTTGGTCGATTCTCAAGCGTATAACAAATTGTAGGACTGTAAACGAACTGAACGTTCAGTGAACATTTCATGAACCGTTCGGTAAAAAGTTCGTTTAGGTTCGTTTATTTATTAAATGAACGAACATGAACAAGATTTTACGTTCGTCTAGTTAAATGAACGAACATGAACAAAAGTCGCGTCCGTTTATTTAGGTTCGTGAACGTCCGATTATGCGTTCGTTAACGTTCGTTTATGTTCATTTATAAAACAATATCTTGTGCATAATTTAATAGAGTTTATTTTTGTTTGTCTATGTTCATTTATGTTCGATCGTTTATGTTCGTTTAGCGTTCGTTTAGTACTCCATCCGTCCCATAATAAGTGTCCAGTTTGACTTTTCATAGTCAAACTTGTTCAACTTTGACCTTAAATATTATTATTTTTTGTTATATAATACTTGATGAAAATTATACTAATAAAAAATATACTTAAAACTCAATCCATTCATATATTTTGCATCAGTTATTATATAACACACACAAAAATAGTTAAGGTCAAAGTTGAACTAGTTTGACTCTGAAAAGTCAAACTAGACACTTATTTTAGGACGGAGGTAGTATCTTATTTGTGAAAACGCGCGGGGGAGGGGGGTGAATACGTTACTGTTTTAAAATCTTAAAACTTGTTGTATCAAATATTCGATCAAGCTTGTTGTAATATGAAAAATGCCAATTATAGTCTATGACTAATATAAGCATACACTAACACAAGTTGTCACATGATGCGTGGTTTTGCAACCTTACAACAGGTTTTACCTCTCGAGGGATCTCAAGAGGCTTACAACCCCACCAGGCAGTGTACCTGACCGATGTAGTATAGTGTAGTGGTAAGTACGGGGGATTGATCGTTCTCCACAGGGAATAGTGTTCGTTAGGTATGAAAAATTACTCTAATAGGTCTAAGGGTGAGAGAAGATTCTTTTTGTATTTTTATATTTTATGGAAAGCAAGTAAAAATCTCTGGTTTTGGAAGAAGGGGCGGAATTAGTTGCTAATCAACTAACCCAAAAGCTACTAATTAAACTAATATGCAAGAAAAGTAAACTAGGGTTCTACAAGGGAAATGAAGCATGTCTACCTATGATATGTTACTCCTTGCTAGCTATCCAATTCTACCTATTGAATTGTCACACCTTGTTTTAATTGACGGGTTGTATTCCTTAATACCAATCGTGGGGTGGCGTACGTACTTCCCCAACTCTATAAGCTCCTACTTCACTCCTATGTCGAGCCGGCTAAGAAGCTCCTAACATGGGATCACTAGAATTCGCTCATGCATTAAATACAACCAAATAAACCCAGTACGCATTGGTTCATGTTTCTTAAGACGTTCAAGCAAGTTACCGTATAGGAGGTTAGCCAGTTTTCTTAAGCCTAACATCGATATCACCCAATCAAACAAGAGACAATAGGAAACAAGAATTATAAACTAAACCAACTAGATCTATTGAAGTTGTCACGCCCTAATTGATGGAGATGGACACACACATCAACAAGAAATCAATAAGATCTAATTAGTTATACACAAGTTTCACACAATCATAAGTAGACACAAGGTGATTTAGCCAAGCATAATTAATGAAGAGCAATCAACAATAATCATAATTGAAGACATAACATAAGATTGAATCGATAAACAAACCATTACAAGATGTTTATGGCATGATTAGGACCCTCTAAGTTGCTGGAAAAACACCTACCTAAACCCTAGAATCGGACTTAGGGTTTAGGGCTTACAAATAATGAAGTTGTGATGTTGTATTTATAGGCAGTTTGCTGTCCGAGGGGTTCTGACGGCGTCAGACTTACACGTGACGCCGTCACATCCAATTTTTCACCAAATTGTAGATCTTTTCGTCCCGATCGCGTGGCCTTTTGAATCACCTAAATCCGAGTTCGTATGAGGATTTTATGGCCAAAACAGTAACAGCTACTACGCGCGCAAGTTGTGACTAGATAACACGTGATGGCCTTCTTGACGCCGTCCCTCTTTAGCTCTCCAAAATCCGTTCTGGCTTATCAAGGCTTGACGCCGTCAGACCTTGAACGTGACGCCGTCCCTCTTTGAATTAAGCCGTGACGCCCTTGATCAGGTTAAAGCGTGACGCCGTCAGAATTCACATGCAATTTTCACTGGCTTATCATGAGTAAATTTCACATCCACCTTTTCTTGCCAAGCCATGACGCCGTCTGGAGTAAATCCTGACGCCGTCAAAGGTAACTTTCAGCCGATTTTTGAGACTTTGTCGTTTTCTTCACTTTTATGCTCCAAAAACGTCCAAAATGCCTCTTTTTCCAGATTTCTCCTCAAAAGTACCTAAAATGACAAAAGGAACGATTTAGGGCGATATTTGATCAAATAAATACGATTTAGGGCTTAAATGACCCCTTAAAAGCGGTACACTTTTTGCTTCATCAAATACCCTTACACTTGAGATTTGCTTGTCCTCAAGCAAATGCGCTTTTATTCTAATCAAAATACAAGTTAGGGGTCATTTAACACTAATATAAAAGTAATTACAACAAATAGTCGTTCCACTTTAATCATAATAAGCACGGAGATTACAAACTAGCACCTTACAAGTAGTGTTTAGATACTCACATCTCTCAAGTGTCATCAAAATAAATCTCATAAATGAAAACGGATAATATCTCTCACTACCTGTCATAGCAAATAGATTACCATAGGCTTGGGAAAGGATCGAAAACCTCCTCCACTAGGCGTAAGCACCTAAGATAAACTATCAAAGAGGGCTTTTAAACGGGTTATAACGTTAGGTGTAGGGAAAAGGAAAACATGGTTTTGTTGGATAAAGGATATTTTACTGGTGGCGAGTTAAAGATCTTGATCAATTACATGTACTATACAATGTTGCTAAGCCAAGACTCGACTCAATCTTAAGCTAAAAACAAAATAACAAAAACGTAAAATAAACATCAAATGAAATGGGATGGTAGTCCGTATGTTTTTTCTACTTTTTTCTCATTTTTTTGTATTTTTCTTGAATTTTTTTTTTTTTTTTTTTTTTTTTTTTTTTTTTGAATACACTTTTGCCCTACCATCCAAAATAATACATCATAGGGGCGTTGCATTCCCCTTACACTTGAACTTTTACATAACTTTACAAATAACTAATCTAATGACTCGGATTAAGATAATTGAAAAACTTGGAGTACTTTTAAAATATTTAGCACATATGGGGGTAATAAATGATGTTCTTCCCCATTACTCCATTACACTAGTACTTTATCCATGAGTCCCAATCGTCCCAAAACAATATGTACAAGGATATGACTCGACTTAGCAACCATGTAATCAACTAGATAATTAACTTGGGTTTAAACAAATGTTGTCACAATAATGCACTAAAAATGAGTGCATACAAGGTAGGCTAAGGCGATTTGGGTGTACATTTAAGTGGGGTGTAAACAAATTCTTCCTTTAAGTAAAATGCTTAAAGTTAGAAACGAAAAGATAGGCTCTGAGGGGTGTACTAGGGGTATCGTGTACCAAAAATGGGTACAACGCAAAGGGTGTGGGAGAATTACTTGACCAATGTAGCCAAAGTAATTATAACAAAAACACAAGTGTAAAACAATGGGTTAATCCTAATGCCTCTTATCATGTAGTAAATCTAACTACACGAATGTAGTCTCACTTGTGGCCTCGGAATGGTCCTAACGCAAGTTCTAGAATCTAAGTGCTACCGGTACACACATCATAGCATAAATGCTTTTCCTACCAATTCTAGGGGCGAACCTCACATATTTGGGGGTGGAAAATTTTTTAGTGGTACGGTTTTTGTGCTAGTCATATAACTCCTATCCGTGAGACGCTCATTAAGATCAAAGTTTCACTCCTAAATGTTGTAAAAAATTTTAAATTTGGCACTAAAATTACCCTAACAGGTATTTATCTCAGTTTTATTACACATCTACTATTAAACAAACAAAAATCAAGCGTAATTGTATTCTCTAAAGTATCGTACTTTTACCCCCCCTTACACTTAAGATGAACATTGTCCCCAATGTTCAAATAACAAGATGTAAAAGTGAAAAGGTAAAAGAATGAAATCAAATACTCCCCTGATTCGTTCGGTGGATAAAGAGGTAACATGGTTAGATCTTCTTCCAAGAGAATGTAGAAGCTTCAAGACTAATGCATCGCCAAAAGCTAGATTCCACATACATCTCCTTGTCCAAAATAACCTGTTAATCCTGAGAAAACAAACAAGAAAAACCAAAGCATCAAACCGAACAAAGACAACTCACAACTAGGTGTAATTCCAGACTTAGAAATAAAACAATAAAAGATATAATGCTTGCGGAATGAATGTTTTGCAGATTCCTGGAGTTTATAAGTTAGAGATTTAATAAAAACTTTTTATGATTCCGGTAGAAAAACAAAACTTTCAAAAATTTCAGAAAATTAAAACCTGACGCCGTCAGGTTGTAAGGCCTGACGCCGTCAGAAATGATCTGACAGAATTCTCATGTTAAGTTTCCGGAAAATTTCTGGAAAAACCTATACCTTACTTCCTGGAATTCCTGCAAAACTTCATTATGACTCGATACAAGCATTTGACTCAAACAAATACTAATATGCATGCTTATATCTCATTGTTATCGTTCATGTTCAATCTTGTTCTTAAAAACAAATTTGGATTTCCCTTACACTTATCTTTTGCAAAATACCTTTATATGTAGTTAAGACGAAGTTAAAAACAAAATAAAGCATTTTCACAATTTATATTTGAGACATGAACAGTAAACAAAAAGAATAAGAAATGCATACGGAAACAAATAAAATTAAATAAACAAACAATCAAACAAATAAAGCAAATAAAGCGTGGGTTGCCTCCCAATAAGCGCTTGTTTTTGTTCGAGTCACGAGCCTGACTCTACCCTTATTTAACAAAAATAGGGGAGGTTTTCTCTACACTTAGGATTAAGTGCGGGTGAAAGTAGCGATACACACCCTTAGGGTGTGAATATGCCACGTGAGGTGAAGGGGGTGAGTGAATGGCTTCCTTCATCCTAAAACTACCCGGATAATATTGGTTGATGGGTGGGTCGGTTCCTCTTTTTTCTCCTAGATGTAAATCTAAGGATGAAAAGTTGTGTAAAGGTTGAGGTTCCAATTCATCAACACTAGGAAATTCCCTAGAACTATGAGTAAGGTCATCACTAAAAGTGTGCAAACCTATATCCTCTAGTTGTGCTTGGTCCAAGGGTTCTACCTCCATCGGGATTCCTAAAGTCTCTTCTACTTCTTCCGGGTAAGTCACGGGCGGTGTGGGTGCCTCAAATGATGGTTGAGTATTTTGTGGGCTTATGGTGTTTACCTCATTATTCCACGTGTCAAGATCACCTATATCCTCGTCAATTGTTTTCTTAGGTGGTGATAATAACAAACCTAGTGCTTCATCCAACTTATGATTTATTGATACGGCTCTATCCACAATTCCTTGGCAAACTAGGTCGCTTTTCCTATTAGCCTTACTAAAACAAGATCCTAAACATGGAGGTTGTTCATAAGAATCTATCCTAGGTGAAGGCTCATATGATTCATAAGTGTCTCTAAATGAGGTATTTTGAACTTCTTGGTGTTCTAGCCACTCAACCATATCTTGCAATCTTAGAAATCTAAGTGAAAAGTCCATTTGAAGCAAATTACAAACAAAATCACAAAGAAAAGATAGACTACGAGAAAGCTACAAAATAAAAAGAAAATATCTCACTTGATAGGAATCTTGTGAGTAGACCTAATAAAAATAAAATTTCAACCTAAGCAATAACTACTCCCCGGGCTGCGGCGCCAAAAACTTGATGCGTGGTTTTGCAACCTTACAACAGGTTTTACCTCTCGAGGGATCTCAAGAGGCTTACAACCCCACCAGGCAGTGTACCTGACCGATGTAGTATAGTGTAGTGGTAAGTACGGGGGATTGATCGTTCTCCACAGGGAATAGTGTTCGTTAGGTATGAAAAATTACTCTAATAGGTCTAAGGGTGAGAGAAGATTCTTTTTGTATTTTTATATTTTATGGAAAGCAAGTAAAAATCTCTGGTTTTGGAAGAAGGGGCGGAATTAGTTGCTAATCAACTAACCCAAAAGCTACTAATTAAACTAATATGCAAGAAAAGTAAACTAGGGTTCTACAAGGGAAATGAAGCATGTCTACCTATGATATGTTACTCCTTGCTAGCTATCCAATTCTACCTATTGAATTGTCACACCTTGTTTTAATTGACGGGTTGTATTCCTTAATACCAATCGTGGGGTGGCGTACGTACTTCCCCAACTCTATAAGCTCCTACTTCACTCCTATGTCGAGCCGGCTAAGAAGCTCCTAACATGGGATCACTAGAATTCGCTCATGCATTAAATACAACCAAATAAACCCAGTACGCATTGGTTCATGTTTCTTAAGACGTTCAAGCAAGTTACCGTATAGGAGGTTAGCCAGTTTTCTTAAGCCTAACATCGATATCACCCAATCAAACAAGAGACAATAGGAAACAAGAATTATAAACTAAACCAACTAGATCTATTGAAGTTGTCACGCCCTAATTGATGGAGATGGACACACACATCAACAAGAAATCAATAAGATCTAATTAGTTATACACAAGTTTCACACAATCATAAGTAGACACAAGGTGATTTAGCCAAGCATAATTAATGAAGAGCAATCAACAATAATCATAATTGAAGACATAACATAAGATTGAATCGATAAACAAACCATTACAAGATGTTTATGGCATGATTAGGACCCTCTAAGTTGCTGTAAAAACACCTACCTAAACCCTAGAATCGGACTTAGGGTTTAGGGCTTACAAATAATGAAGTTGTGATGTTGTATTTATAGGCAGTTTGCTGTCCGAGGGGTTCTGACGGCGTCAGACTTACACGTGACGCCGTCACATCCAATTTTTCACCAAATTGTAGATCTTTTCGTCCCGATCGCGTGGCCTTTTGAATCACCTAAATCCGAGTTCGTATGAGGATTTTATGGCCAAAACAGTAACAGCTACCACGCGCGCAAGTTGTGACTAGATAACACGTGATGGCCTTCTTGACGCCGTCCCTCTTTAGCTCTCCAAAATCCGTTCTGGCTTATCAAGGCTTGACGCCGTCAGACCTTGAACGTGACGCCGTCCCTCTTTGAATTAAGCCGTGACGCCCTTGATCAGGTTAAAGCGTGACGCCGTCAGAATTCACATGCAATTTTCACTGGCTTATCATGAGTAAATTTCACATCCACCTTTTCTTGCCAAGCCATGACGCCGTCTGGAGTAAATCCTGACGCCGTCAAAGGTAACTTTCAGCCGATTTTTGAGACTTTGTCGTTTTCTTCACTTTTATGCTCCAAAAACGTCCAAAATGCCTCTTTTTCCAGATTTCTCCTCAAAAGTACCTAAAATGACAAAAGGAACGATTTAGGGCGATATTTGATCAAATAAATACGATTTAGGGCTTAAATGACCCCTTAAAAGCGGTACACTTTTCGCTTCATCATCACACAAGCATAACCATCAAGTCACAACACAAGCAATAATATAATGCAAGTATAAAATTAAAGCAGTAAGCAAAAAGAAAGCGCAAACCGGACACGATGATTTATAGTGCTTCGGTCACGGAGCTCTTCTCCACCCAACTCCACTCCCCGAGTACCCAACTTGAGAGTTACTTCACTAAATCAACAAGCTCCCTTCTCGACGGAGAAAACTTTACAAACGTCGCTTACACTTTTTCCGGTACAAAGCTTAATACCGGGTTCTAGTTCGAGGTAGAACCAACCTAACGTCGCTTATACAATATTTCTGACACTAAGCTAGATGTCGAGTTCTTTTACAAGGGTACAACCACTCCCGTTATGTTTTATGGCCCAACATAAAAACCTTGTGTTTTATGGCACAAACACATAAACCATCTAATCTAGTTTGGTGAATAGATTGTGATGATTCAATGATGTTTACAATGATGATCCATGACACAAATGTCTAATGGATATGAATGACTAATCTAAATGAACTTTCATTGATAGAAAGCCTTCAATGGATGAAGATCACAAGTTCTCTAAGCTTGTTGTGATAGATCTTCATATATGTATGCATGTGGAATCTCAATGTACTTCTTGAATAGGAAGTCTTCAAACAATGAGGATGACAAGTGCCCTTGAATCTTCATATGTTGATATGCTTTGGTGGATGATGATGGCAAGATCTCCAAGCCTTTTTGGTGGATCAGGAGGTATGATATGCTTCCAACAAAGATGAATGTTAGAAGCGTTATGATCATGATGATAAGGGTGATTAATGTATTTTACTACATTGTTATCTACTGATCTAAATGTATGTAACACCCCAACCCGATAAGGGTAAAGATATCACAATAATGGTTTCATATCAGATCAAACAAAGCATACATCTATAGTAATACAAGAATTCTCAAGGGATACAAATGAAATACAGAAACTACAAGGTTACAAATGAAACTTCCAATAAATACTAATTCCAAAAATAATAACTTCTAGTCATCTCTAATCCAGAGTTGCTATCAAGGTCTTCTAAATCCAAGGTTCTCTCCACTCATACCCAGCTTCCTACTAAAACCTGCCGCAGGAAAAGAAATGCGGCTGAGCTACGAGAGCTCAGTGAACAGATATAATGATAACAAAGCAGTAGTGGAGGAAAGTACAATGTAACAGAAATAAAGGTCATGCAGATGTAATATGGGTTAAGAAATAAGTAAATGAAATAAGATACAGGAAAAGAAATAGGAACAGTAATCCACCACGAGCCCAGAAACAGATCATATAGTAACCATCAGACAATCAAGAGGGGATACCTCTCGAGTAACCAGATAATATGAGGGGTGTCCTCATGTATCAAATTGGAGTGATCAGCTCCCAGATATATGTGAAGGGCATGTATTGCACACAGTACCAATCACCAGACAATAATAAATCAGATAACAGATAATTCACTAAACAGATAACAGATCTAGGATGCATCAATACACCCCCGCAGATAAAATAGTGGCCAAATAATATAATGCGCATATCAGATAACAGATAAGGGATGGTGTGGAACTTCACTCAACCACATTAGAGTCATGTCATTGGTGCATCAATGACACGGCCATGTTACCTTCATGGCTAGGAAACAGATTTGGCTCGGGTATCAAACTAAGAGTCAGATATCATATCATAACCAGAGTGTCATATCAAAAGGTTCATATTCAAAAACATTTCAGAAGATCATATCAAAGGTTCATCGTCAAAGGTTCATAATCGAAGGTTCATAATCAAATGGTTCATTTAAAGAAATCTTTATCAAATGATTTTCATAAAAATGCTCCTTAACAATGGTTTTCATAAAGGTAGTCAATTTCATATAAAATGGTATCGCGTCGTTCATAAACATCATTTTAAAATAGTTTTTCTCAAAACAATTCCATGATATAATTTAAGAAAGGTTTTCACATCTAGTTACCAAAATCAAATGAACCTTCGAAGTATCAAGTGCTCCGAATACTAATATCACAAGGTAACGAACGAATATCAAGCGAATCATCATACCAACGAAGCATATCAACGAATGCATCAAAGTACAGGGAATCATAGCAATGGCTTAGGGAATCTTAATACGAATAAGGATCGAAATCAAAGTCATGAGAACGAAGGCACCCTTACTGAAAAAGGGTAGAATATCTGTACCTTATACCGCAAGTGACAAACACAAGAGAAAATATAGAGGTCGGACGCAAACTCCATCTTCAGCGAATCTACACAAATTCATGACTGTCTTATTAAAAGCTTATTAATTCAGATTACTTATTTTAGTCGGCTTTCCATTTTTTAGTAACTTTCCTTTTTAGGTAACTTTTCGAAAATAGCAACTTTCCATATTTAGTAACTTTCTATATTTAGCAGGTTTCCATAATTAGCAAGATTCAAATAATATAATTTAGGTTAAGTCATTAATTAGGGTTATTATGGAAATAAGGTTCATTTTAGCAAGTTATAAAAGTTTAGGGTTAAATATAACAAGTTTCCATATTTTAGGGTTTTAATTGTAAATACACCAAAGTTAAAGGTTTAAAATGAAAATACCTCAAGTTACTCATTTAATACATAAGTTATTCAGAATTACACTTTTAACCCTTTATGTTTTATAATTTACAGATTATACCCTTTTAGTAAATTAAATTACAAATTGAACCCTATAATTACACAAATCACAATTTAACCTTTACCATATTTATATTAACACATCAAGCCTTCTATTTTACCAAATTAAAGAATATACCCTTAATTTAATATGTGGTACGAATGCCCCTTTTAAATTTCATAATTTACAAAACTAGTCCCTTGAATTTATAAAACTATAATTTGAATTACAAATTATTAATAATTACATATTAAGCCCTTAAATATCCAAAATTACACATTACACCCTTTATATCATTATTTATACGAATCACCTTTAAGTTTCCAGAATTTACACTTTTAGTCCCTCTATTTTAATTAATTGCAATTCGAATCACAAAATTACCAAATGAACCTTTTACTTCTAAAATTTACACAAGATACCCCCATATTATATTTTATACGAGTTACCCCTGATCCAAAACATGTTAAAAAAATAACCCACAAGTTTCAATAATTACAAAACACACCCTTTTTCTTTTAATTTTCAATCGGTAACACTTTTAAATATCAAACCCTAACCTTAACCAAATCCAATCATCACCAATAATTAATACAACCTTAAAAATGCATTAAATGCTCAGATCCATCATCAAAACATGAAACCCTAGGTCTCACGATTTTATTTTAATTAAAAACCCTTTTATTCTTAAATCCGATTAGTAACAAAAATTCACCATGACTAATAAAAGCTTCAAAAAATGTAAGATCTATTTTTTCAGAGTTATATGATCAGTATAGAACCCATAAAAATTATATACAAAGCCCAGAAAAATTGTATAGCTTATTTTAGATCTTATGTACGTTTTTTATATATAGAATTATCACGACTTATCTATCGTGCATGGATCATAATAAGTATTTTATTCAATCATATGTGATGTAAATAACATAGGAAAAATACCAGGTTAATTTTAGAACGAGTAGATGAGGCGTACGAATTTTGTACCTCTCGCTAAATCAAACCGACCAAAGAAAAACTCCCACGTTCGAACCAATGAATCCACGACCTTAGCACTATTTTTCCCACCTTCCTTGGACGCATATGAACCCAGGAAAAATAACCACAGCCTCCAGAAAAATCGTGAGATGAAGAGAGAGTTTTTGTGTGTGAGATTTAGGGTTTTCGGTAGGATCAATGGGGAATTAATTAAAAACCGTGTGATCTAGAGAGGGGAGGGCATGATTTTCGGCCCATAATGATAGATGGGATCAATTTGCTGATTTGCACAAGTTTCCTTTTTAAATCTCAATGTTTATCTCCTTTTATTTGATTTAAATTAATTTAACAATATATTAACATATAAATATAAGTAAATTTTCGGCCCATTAATGTTTAAGTGATGTGACAATATTTTTATGACATGTAAGATATTAAAATGTAGTAACAAAATTTACCTTACTTCATATGTTGGTCATTTCCAAAGGTTTGGGATTTATTTGGTGTTTTATGTACTCTTTAATTAAATTTAAAGTTTCAGGGCAATTTGGTCATTTTGCATGTTTTGGATTTTTGGGTTTTACAATGTTTGCGAAGGGGTAGAGAGAACGTATGTTCAAGTGATGTTCAAATGAGTAAACAATGGGCTGCTATTTATAGCCAACAAACTCAGCAACCCACGGATGGGACAGATCCAAATGTAGGAATCCGTCCGTTTAATGTTTTGGTTCCGTGGGAACCTAAGAGAATATCTCTACAAATCTTAATCAAATCTAACCAAGATATTTCCATATCTTTCAAATGATTCATTGTGTAAGGATCTAAACAAGATATTCATATGATCTTCAAAATCTCCTAAAGATTTCAAAGTGATGCATGCCATAATGTCATAATACATTTCCATTTACATTAAAATGTTTATGAGGGTAAACTTGTAAAATGTATATACTAGCTATCTAATACATGTTTACCAAGTAGTACCATGTTAGTTTATGTGTTACTAAAAATATTAAACTACTTATGCTATTATAGGACTTAAGATATTATGTCCTTAACATCATGTTTATAAGTAAACACATTTATCTTAGTTTGACACCTAAAGTGCACTTATCCTACTTCAATCCCCTATGGTTGTTATCGCCATTATTTGGTAGCGGATCCATGGATCAAATTAAGACTCTTAACCTGCATCAAGGTTAGTATTGTGCAACATAAAAAAAAATATATATGAGAAATGCATGATGAAGAAAATGCACATAGCAAACGATACACGTGAGTAAGCTATGTTAGATTATCTTCTCCTCCTTTTTGTAGAAACACAAAGGTGTTTCGAATAATGAGAATGATTATGAATGCGTGCATGCTCCCCCTTGATCGAGGCGTCAAGGTACGATTAAAAAGCTACAAAACAAATATTAGTGCAAAACTATATTTGTCCTTGGACGAGTATGTGATATACAACAAAGTGTGTATAAGATGAATTCTATAAATGCTTGACGAAAGCTCCCCTTGCTCTAGGGCGTCAAGATGAACCTACAAAACAAATATTAGTATAATAGAAGCTATGTCTTTAGACAGATATGTCATATATGACCAAGTGTATAGACGATGCAATATGAGTGCTTGATAGATATTCCTCTTGGTTCGAAGACGTCAAGAAGAACCTACAATAAAAGAAGGAAAATAATCGATGCAAACTTCATCCTTAGATGAGTATGCTATATAAGATCGAGCATATATGATGATGAACCTACAATGAAAGCATTAGTACAATATATTTCATCTTTTTGACAAAGAAAAATAAGATGTATATATATGATATATAAATGATACAATCACATGCAACTCAAAGTAGAGAACCATGATTAAAGGTCTCATGAAGTGTAGTCTTCTAATAATAACTACAATCATAAGAAAAATGAGAATATAATATGATAAAAGCCTACAAAATAATGCCTAGAAGGAAGATATGAAGTGAAGTTGAAATATTAATAGTTAAAGTGAGTGGTGCTAGTGTTGGTGTTGGTTTACTAGTAAGATTCATGTGGTGATGACTCGGTAGATGATTCAAGATTGATAGAAGTAGGTTTTTCGCTAATCAGTGGTGGTGATGATTAGTTAAAGAGGTGATGGAAGGTGGTGGTTATAATGCATGCAATTATTAGTGAATTTAGAAACTCATATGTATAGCAAATGCTATAAGAATATTGAAGACGGTTAAGGTTATGATTTGACTGATATCATTTGATGCTAACAAGAACAAAATTTGTTAACTGATTGATATTTATAAAAATGACCTATTCTAGGTGATATTGGGAGAGCAATTCCATATGAAAAGAAAATACTAAATACCTATATGAGGATGAGAATAACATCATATGATGGGAAATAGTTGGATAGACCAACGTGTTGAGAAAGTGTTGGGAATGACGGTTTTGATTTAATATATCGTTTGCACTGACAATGACGTGCCTGATATGTATCAAGGAAGAAAAAGATGAGATCCTATGATGGCTTTCTAGACAATGAGGTTGTGAGATTCAGGTTAAAAAGAAAATCCTAGACTCGTTGGTTTTGAGAGGGTTGTTTGTTGTCTGTCTTATCAAAGGGTACCTTGGGACAAGAATTTGATTTGGTCACGTTTTGTTGTTTTTGATCAAACGAAGGTTCCAGCTAGGATCTATTTACTTATAACTATGGATTTGGTTCCATTAATCCTAGTCCAAGTCTAAGGAGATTCAATGGTTCTCGTTTAAGAGGTTTGTCAAACACATGATGTATTTTTCACTTGATGAGGTATTGGTGCAAACATGTGATGTTGGGTTAAGAAGGTCTGAAACACTTGTGATTTTGTGAACCGATTTTAACTAAGTGGTGTGTACCCATGTGTTGGTATTTTAGGGTGTATGAAACATGATTAAGTGTTCTTTAATACAAATTCACAAAAGACAATTATGTGAATGAATTTTTCTCCGCCTTAATCGGTGGACATCCAACATAATGTGCAATGCATTGGATAAAGAATGACGATAAAGTGTTTAGGAGGTTGCAGCTTAATGAAAGCGATGAACTTAGTAATGTTTTTATAGATGTTGGTTAGCGAACAAAGAACTTGTCACACCCCCAAATTACATAACTTGCAGCGGAATGAAGCATTCGAGGGCGTGATTGATCATAGCACCACAGTTATAGTTATATTGAACGACCTAAAGTTTCGTTTAGAAAACACATCGTTTGATCATTTAAAATATTCAGAGTTTACAAAACAAGGTCCCAAAAGGTTTTTCAAGTTTTCGGAAATCAAGTTCATACAAATCAAACGATAAGTAAGTGCATCAAAATAAATTGAGACGCGTCGTCACCGCGACTCCATGGTATGCCCATATGCAAGCCAACATGCGATACCTTATTTACCTGAAAATACATTGCTAAAAATGGTCAACAATAATGTTGGTGAGTTCATAGGTTTATGTAAATGAAATGCTTCTACGGTAACCACAAGCATAATGTGTATGACAAAACACTGCCACATAAAAATGATACATTAGCTCTTAAGCTCATGACCCCGAAGCTAAACTGAAATGAAATGCCCCAACTGAGTGTTTCGCCAGACACTCTAATATGGATCAAATGAAATGCGTTCGTTTGACAAGTTGGCGCTACCAACCCGAACGGAGGAGTCACCCTCAATAGATCTATTCACTTACTCTCGCTTGCTCACAATTAACGGTTCATGATAATAAAGGGGACTTTAATCTGGGCAATGATGTAACTTAAGCATTGTAAATGAGTTGATACTTTGGTCCGTATGAAAAATGGTGCAATGTATTCTCCCCCGAGAGTTTAGAAATTATGTAAACAATTGAAAGCGGGGCTATGAAAACTCACCTGATGATATAGCAACAATGACAATTATGGGTGTGATGCAACGAAGCTCGGTCTCTAACCGCGACCTATTATGAATGATATGATCTAAGGTAAGCAATGATACAATGTAACACATGCAAATACGTATGTTATCGATACCACTCGTAAATTTTGAAAATAACTTTTATCGTCGAAAAACACATTTTTTATGTCTCGTTAAGTTATAAACTAGTTTTCGTGTAATTATGTTGAAATGATACTTCACGATGCTTGTTTGGTGTTCTATAGGTAAATATAATATTTTCGTCGTAGTTTAATATTTTTCTTAACTTGTGAAAATATGCCCAAATGGCCTCGCAAAACTAGTCGTGAAATATTGTATGTTAAGTGTTAGTGATTAAACTCGACATTCTTGGAAACCTTGTAACAATATCTTAATTTCGTGTTACTTAACTTTTGATCATACGCGTCTCGATTAATTAGAAAATAGGCTATCAATGTTATGTCTTGTAAAAATACTAGTTTTTACACTTAGAAAATATTTCTATTAGGGGCTGTCAAAATAGTTCGTGTATTGTCGGGCTTCAAACGCGTGTTTCTCGGTCGTTATAAGCTCGTTTTCTACGTTCTTTATATCCACGGCTTCGTATAAACATGAACTAACATATTCTCAGTAGGTCGGCTCCTCTAGATCACGTCTAACGCCTTGTTTTGTCCTTTGAAGTTCAGAAAAACAGCAAGCAATTTTTAGAAATTTAGTTTTCGTCGTCTAACTTTGAAAAATCATAACTCCTTCGTCGTAAGTCGGTTTTTACTCATTATTGCGGCCACGGTTTCTTTTTTGAAAATACTTTTTGAATATGAAGGCCAAAATATCCCCTGAGTTACTGAGTTTTCCAGATTACACGATTTTGGGCAGAACCTTTTCTAGGGTTTGTAAAAACTAATTTTTCTAGTTCAAAACTTGATCAAACAACTTTCAATCAACACTACAACCTATCTAATCCTACCATACACCTTCTTAAGGTGTCATGGGGTCCTAAACATCACCAACATTGGTGGATTTCATGGGATTACACTAAAAATCCATAGATCTATGTTTATAGTGAAAATGAGTAACAAGTGGTATGTTTAACATGTATATTTGCATAACTAGTTACTAATATAACTTGAAAATATAACAAATGAAGGTATGCAAAGATTAAAAAGTGTTCTTGAAGCTTACTTGAAGATTTGAGATGATTTGGAGTGAAATGTATAAGAAACCTAGGGATTTTTATTTCAAAATCCTAGCTAGGAGTGTAAATGAGACTTGATTGTAACTTGATCTTCAAAAATTTATGGATTCCTTGGTGTTCTTGTTCTTGGCCGATCAAATGGAGAGGAAGAAGAGAGAATATGTTTGTTTTAGCTAGTTGATTTGTGAAGTGAAAGTGTTTGTGAAATTAAATCAAGGTTATGTTTACTTGTAACATTAATGAGTTTTGTCTTACTAATCAAGTGTTTTGGAGAAATTAGGGGGCTAGGGGGGCGGCATGTGGTAGGAAAAAGGAAGATTGGATTGCTAATTAAAGAACTTGTCCCCTAATTAGTTAAGTATTAGTTGTTTTGAGTATACATTAGGTGTTACCGGGTACCGAGTTAACTAGAAATAAATCATGACGAGGTAAAATAAAATTCGACGAAGTTGTAAAAATTGTAAAATCATATTCTTTTCAAGAATCGAGTGTTAGAATAATTATCGTGTTCAAATATCGCAAACCAACGGAGTTATAAGCTCCTAATGGAAAATATAGCAATTGGTTTAAAAACACCCGGTAAAGTAATAATATAATCTTTATATCATTGTACTCCCTCCGTCCCATAATAAGTGTACAGTTTGACTTTTGAAAGTCTTTCTTGTTCAACTTTAACCTTAAATAGTTTTATTTGTGTTATATAATTCTTGATGAAAATAATATCAATGAAAATGCATTTAAAATCCAATCCATTCAAATATTTTACATCAAGTATTATATAACACACATAAAAGTATTTAAGGTCAAAGTTGAGCAAGTTAGACCATAAAAAGTCAAACTGGACACTTATTATGAGACGAAGGTAGTAATTAGCATGAAAATATGTTAGGATCTTAGTCGGGAGTGTCGGATATAATGTTAGTAGTAATAACTGAGTGGTAACGTTAATTAAATAATTAAACATACGTTAATGAAAATCACACAAACCCGTGCATGACCTAATATAATGATGATGTTACTGATGATATGTAGACTACTCTAGTCTATATGACGTGTCCTTACAGATGATGCATGGATACGCAGCTAAACCATACTGGTTACGCGCATTTGGATACCCGTAAACCTAGTTTACGTCATGATGAATGATAATCATGAATAGTAGTTTCCCTCCGGGAATGAATAGTATTTCATGAATAGTAAAATTTTTAAAAACTTCTCAAAGTCTCAAATTGGCTCCAAAAATGATGAATAGTGAAATGATGAATAGTGATTGGTGAATAGTAATGATGAATAGTAATTCATAAATAGTAAATTGTCGAGGTTTGGAAAATGACCTGAAATTGTGATTTGTCACAGTCGCCTACCGAAAAAGGAATTCAGTCCCTAAATTCAGCTGGTGTTGGTCTCTGGAGTGGACTCGGTGAAAAGATTTGGGTACTTGAGTCGCTTCTGGTCTTCCCTTTCCCAAGTAAACTCAGGACCTCTTCAAGAATTTTAGCGAACTTTGACGATAGGAATTCGAATTTGCTTCAACTGTTTGACCTCAAGGTCCATGATTTCTGCTGGTTCCTCCACAAAGTTAAGCTTATCGTCGAGCTGAATTTCTTCCAATGGAATCACGAGCGTTTCGTCTAAAACATATTTCTTGAGGTTTGAGACATGAAAAGTGTTATGTACACTTCTGAGCTCTGACGGAAGCTCAAGTCTGTAAGCTACCGGACCGATCCTTTCCAGAATCTTAAATGGCCCAATGTATCTCATGTTCAACTTCCCGCATTTTTCGAACCGTATCACGCCTTTCGAAGGCGAGACTTTCAACTTGACTTTGTCTCCAACCTGAAATTCTAATGGTTTGCGTCGAACATCGGCGTAACTTTTCTGTCGGCTTCTGGCTGTTTGGAGTCGTTCTCGAATCTGAATTATCTTTTCTGTTGTTTCTCTGACCAGCTCTGGACCAGTGAGTTGTACATCACCCACTTCAGCCTAACAAACAGGGGACCGGCACTTGCGACCATAGAGTGCCTCGAATGGTGCTGCCTTTATGCTCGTGTGATAGCTGTTATTGTAAGAGAACTCGATCAATGGCAAATGGTTAGCCCAACCATTTTCGAAATCAATCACACACGCCCTGAGCATGTCTTCCAATGTTTGAATTGTTCTCTCGCTCTGACCATCGGTCTGAGGATGGTAGGCAGTGCTCATGTCTAATTTAGTCCCAAACGAATCTTGCAATGATAGCCAGAAGTTTAAAGTAAAGCGACTGTCTCGGTCAAAAATGATGGAAATTGGTGCTCCGTGCCTTGAGACTATTTCCTTGATGTAAAGTCTGGTGAGCTGATCCATGGAATAAGTCTCTTTGATTGGAATGAAATGGGCTAATTTGGTGAGACGGTCAACGATTACCCAAATAGCATCGTAACCGCCTATTGTCTTGGGAAGTTTAGTGACGAAATCCATCGTAATGCGTTCCCATTTCCATTGGGGAATTTCTGGTTGCTGCAGTAATCCTGATGGTTTCTGGTACTCGGCTTTTACTTTAGCACAAGTAAGGCATTTGCTGACATACGTAGCTATCTCTGCTTTCATATTCGGCCACCAATAAAGCTTCTTGAGATCCTGATACGTCTTATCAGAACCTGGGTGAATGGAGTACTTTGACTTGTGCGACTCGTGCATAATCAACTCTCGTATTCCACCATAGAGAGGTATCTAGCTTCTATTCTTGAAGCATAATACTCTTTCTGATCTCCTTACTAAACCGTTTGCATTCTCTTGGCTTCTTTTAAGTGTCTCACTTGATAGGTTTTCTTCCTTGAGTGCCTCGACTTGAGCCTCAAGGATTTTTTATGGTAGTGGCGAAATGATTGTCATTCCCAATGATCTGACTCTCAAAGGCTTGAGTCTCTCTTTCCGGCTGAGTGCATCTGCCACTACATTGGCTTTTCCCGGGTGATATCGAATCTCACAGTCGTAATCACTAAGCAGTTCCAACCAACGATGTTGCCTCATATTGAGTTTCTTCTGATCAAGTATATACTGTAAGCTCTTGTGGTCTGTAAATACTACACACTTAGTACCATAAAGGTAGTGCCTCCAAATCTTGAGTGCGAAAACCACTGCACCCAACTCTAAGTCGTGTGTGGTGTAATTCTTTTCATGTGTCTTAAGCTGTCAAGATGCATAAGCTATCACCTTCTCGTTCTGCATTAACACGGCCCCAAGTCCTTTATGTGATGCGTCATAGTATACCACGAAGTTTTCAATCCCTTTTGGTAGTGCCAAAACTGGCGCGCTGCAAAGCTTCTGCTTCAATAACTGAAAAGCGGTCTCTTGTTTCTTTCCCCATTCGTACTTCTGGTTCTTTTGCGTCAACTTGGTCAATGGCTTAGCTATCTTAGAAAACCCTTCAATGAACCTTCTATAATATCCAGCAATTCTGAAAAATTAACGAATTTCTGTGGGGGTCTTGGGCGTCGCCCAATCTTTAACGGCCTCAATCTTTGTAGGATCAACCTGTAGTCCTTGACTATCAATGACATGACCAAGGAATTGTACTCTTCGGATCCAAAAATCACACTTCAAAAATTTGGCATACAACTTCTCCTGCCTGAGCAGTTCTAAGATCGTTCTGAGGTGTTCTCGGTGCTCTTCTTCACTCTTCGACTAGATCAAGATATCATCAATGAATACAATCACAAACTTATCCAGATATGGCTTGAACACCCTGTTCATGAGATCCATGAACACAGCTGGTGCGTTGGTCAGTCCGAACGGCATTACATGAAACTCATAATGACCATACCGAGTTCTAAATGCTGTCTTCGGGATATCATCCTCCCAAACTCTAAGCTGATGGTAACCTGATCTCAAGTCGATCTTGGAGTAATAACTGGAACCTTGCAATTGATCAAACAAATCGTCGATCCTAGGAAGTGGATAACGATTCTTTACTGTTAACTTATTTAACTCTCGATAGTCGATACACATTCTGAAAGATCCATTTTTCTTCTTCACAAACAAGACCGGTGCTCCCCAAGGCGAGGAACTTGGCCTAATGAATCCTTTGTCCAAGAGTTCTTGCAATTGGTTAGACAACTCTTGCATTTCTGAAGGTGTGAGTCGTTAGGTGCTCGCGCAACTGGCGCAGCTCCTGGCATTAAGTCAATCTGAAATTCTACTTCGCGAGTAGGTGGAAGTCCTGGTAAGTCTTCAGGAAAGACTTCTGGAAAATCTCTAACAGTTGGTACGTCTTCAAGTCGCTTCTCATCCGACTTCTTTTCTGTGATATGAGCCAAGAAAGCATAACAGCCTTTCTTTATGTACTTCTCGGTTTTGATGCATGAAATGATACTGAGTCTAGTTCCACTTCGTTCACCACGAATGACCAATGTTTCGCCGTTGTAAGGAAGATGAACAACTTTTTCATCGCAAATGATCCTTGCATGATGTCTAGATAACCAATCCATACCGATAACGATGTCGAAACTTCCAAGTTCTACGGGCATGAGATCTATATTGAATGGGTGGTTTAGAAAGTTGAGAGTGCAACCACGGACGATGGTGTTGGTGCCAACTAAAGAACCATTAGCTAGTTCGATGTGATAAGGAGTGTCTAATGTGGTTGGTCAATGTTGAGTAAAGGTGCAAATGCAGTAGAAAGAAAACTTCTATCGGCTCCTGAATCAAATAAAATGGATGCATAACGGTTATTGACGAGGAACGTACCCGTAACGACATTTGGGTCCTCCCTGACATCTTCACCTCCAAGGACATAAGCTCTTCCTCTAGCTGTTCCACCTTGGTTACCGTTTCCCTAATTCTTTCCTTTTAGACATTTATTCTTGAAGTGTCCTACTTCTCCGCAACCAAAACATGTCAATGGGGGTTTCTGATAATCAACCACAAACGGAACCATGCAATCCCTGGTCGAATGACCAACCATCTTGCAGTTACCACACGGATTTGGACAATTTCCAGGGTTATGATGGGTTTGACATTTGTTGCACTTGGGTAAAGTACCATTGTAACCTCTTTTCTCAGCTGAACTTGCAGCATATGCCTTTGCAGTTTCTTGTCTCTTGGGTGGAGGTTGAGTAGTGTTTCCACTTTGATTGTTGTCCCAATGCCTTTTGTTGTTGTTGTTATTATTGGAATTGTTTCTATTACTGTTATAGTTGTTGTTTCGGTAGTTGTTGGAATTGTTGTTGTAGTTACGGTTACTGTTGGCGTTGCTGTTGTTGTTGTTTGAAGTAGTTCCTTTCTTCACTATCTGAGCCATAAGTTTCCGAGACATTCTGATTGCCTCGTCCAATGTTTGCCGGTAAAAAAAAAATCACATCTCCACGGATGTTGTTGGGTAGTCCACCAATGAAATTTTCTAACAGCTTCTCATTGTCTAGAACCATAGTCGGACATAATGCGGCCAACTCCTGAAACCTCCTGATATATGTCTCGATATCATTTCCTGCTGTCACTAGCTCATAAAACTCTGTCTCCAATTTCTTTACTTCCGTGCGTGGACAAAACTTCTTAGTTAACAACTTCTTGAACTCATCCCATGTAAGCTTGTGAGCATTTTCCATTCCCATGGGCTTTGCATACGAATTCCACTAGGACATAGCTTCCTCAACAAGCTTACTAGTAGCAAACTTTACTTTGTACTCCTCTGGTGTAACACCCCAACCCGACAAGGGTAAAGATGTCACACTAATGGTTTCATATCAGATCAAAATGAAGCATACATTTACAGTAATACAAGGGTTACAAATGAAATACTGAATGCACAAGGTTACAAAGGGAAATTTCAATAACTACTAAGTCTAAATATAATGTCTTCTAATCCCTGCTAATCCATAATAGCTATCAAAGTCTTCTACGTCCGAGGTTCTCTCCACTCATAACCCAGCTTCCATCTAAAAACCTGCCGCACACGAAAAGAAAACGTGCGGCTGAGCTTAAAAAGCCCAGTGAACAGATATAACGATAGCAAACAGTAATAGAGAATAGAACAGAATAACAGAAACAAAGGTCAAACAGATGTAATATGGTTCAAGGGGTAAGTCAATGAATAAGTATAAGGAAAAGAGAAAGGGATAGTAATCCACCACGAGCCCAGAAACAGATCATATCATATCGTAACCATAAATCTTCATAATCATATAGAGGGGAGACCTCTCAGATAATCAGATAATATGAGGGGTGTCCTCATTCTTCAAATGGAGTAGCTAGCTCCCAGATATATGTGAAAGGCATGTATTGCACACAGTACCAGTCACTAGAACAGAAATCATATCATATATAGTTAAATCCACTAACAGAACAGATCTAGGATTGCAATCCATACGCCCCCCAGAAACATATATAATCCATAATCATAGTAATGCGCATATCATAATCAGAATGGGGACGATGTGAGGAATCACTCACCCACACATGAGTCATGCCAGTGGTGCATCACAGACACGGCCAGGTTACCTTCCTGGCTAGGTAACAGAAAGGTGGCTCGGGTATCAAACTAAGAGTCATATATCATATCAAATCAGATGTGTCATATCACAAGGTTCATCATAATAGGTTCATAACAGAGGGTTCATATCAAAGGTTCAGAACTAGTATCAAAGGTCCAAATCAAAGGTTCATCAGATCATGGTTCATAAAGCAAAGGATCATAAACAAATGGGGATCATAGCAATGGCTTGGGAAACCTTAACAGAATCATAAGTCAACATCAATGTATAGTGTATAGGAACCCTTACTGAACAAGGGCAGAGTATCCGTACCTTATTCCGCAAGTGAAAGCACATCTAGAAATACAAAGATCGGAAACAACTCCATCTTCAGCGAATCTACACGAACACATGGTCGTCGTATTATTATTATCTTATTTAAATCAGATTACTTATTTTAGTCGGCTTTCCATTTTTAGTAACTCTTCAGATTTAGTAAGTTAAGTTTTTTTTTTTTTTTTTTTTTTTTTTTTTTTTTTTTTTTTTTTTTCGAATTAGGTTTACAATTAACAACTTAATTAACTTTAGGGTCTATTTTGTTCAATATAAAATTTTATGGTTAAATATGACAACTTATAACAATTTAAGGTCTATTATTATAATTGTGACCAATATTTATGATTGTGAGTAATACCCATTTCGACCAACAACACTATCTTTGAATAAAATCCAATGTCGACCCATACATATGCAAAAACAAAATCCAACATCATACCCACTCACATGCATCCTTAGTTTACCATACCCTATAACATACACACCCATCGCCCATCCCATGCACCCATCAAAAGTCTCTGTCTTCACGTACAACATGCAAATTCAATTCTTATAATGTATTTTATATTACAGTATTCAATACATATATGTAATACCCACCACACGCATGTCCCACTATTAGCCAAATAAACTATGTATCGACCTATATATATATATATCACAAACCCATGCATAAGACCCCATCTTTAATAGCCCAAAATTCATTGTGTATCGACCGAATACATGCAGATTGACAGTCCTACATTTCTTCTTATTCGACCCATCCGTGCATCCAAAATCATGCAGAACAATCTGGTTTTACAAGTCCAGTTAAGACCTTATATAGACATACAAACATTTCATTATTTCATGTACTATATTCTGTCATTTCATGCGACCATACTGACTCCATATTCATGTAACTAGAACTGATTTTACAAGTCCGCATAGCCTTTTTATTCAACACTTCCATAAGTCTTATATATCATGTGTCTCAAATCCAAGTTCTCATTTTATAAGTGATTGTATGTTTTTATATCTGACTCATACGCTTCATAAACTGATTTTTAATAGCAGACTTCACAGTGTACTTTTCCATATTACAAAGATTATAACATAACATTTTATTCGTCCATTTTACTCCTCCATTCGTTAGTATTATATGTTACAAAGATTAGCCTATCGAGTGATCTTGTCGAGAGGAAAATGAGATCAAAAGGGATACCTTGATGTCGAGGGAAAACAAGACAAGACGAGGACTAAGGGACTGGAATTCGAACCCCAAGCACACCTTGAATCTGCTATAACACCTCGCCTAGACCACTAAGTCGACACCACAAAAATCTCCTTCTGCTTTGCCTTTAGAATCGAACAGGAAGAAGAGACCAAAAAGAGTAGCCGCCAATGTTTGTGTGGTTTGTGTTTAGGGTTTTGTTTGAAAAGATTTTGGCAACAATGTAAATAAAATATTTACATGTACACGTATGGAACAAACCGTGTGAGGGAATATCCTAAAAAGAGAATCACTAATTTTATGGGATGAAATTGAAGAATCAACGTGTGAACATGATTTGGTTAGTAAATAACGTGTGAAGGGAATTTTAAAATAGTAAACATGCTATTACTATAGGATTTGATTAGAGGACAATTTTTAGTGTTAATATTTTTAAATAATTGCTACACCAAAGAATTTCGTTTAGGCATTAGTGACGTGGGATTTAATATACGTACCATTTGTTTTATCATAGTCTTATTATCGTGTTACTTTCATTCGTTCAATTATTAACGATTTAAACGTCTTTTATGAATTTGAGATCAAAGGGTATTTTGGGTATTTTACGCGTTCAAAACTTTCGGGTTTTACAACTCTTCCCCTCTAAAAAAAAAATTTCGTCCTCGAAAATTGAAGTCGCAAAGTTAGACGAAGTCGTAGCAAATCGCAAAAGATCGTCATAAACAATCTCACGCCCGGGAAAGTTCTTCCAAAAAGGATCTTCAAACCAAAAAGTTTCTCATGACTCAATCAAAACAAGGTGGGTTCAAATTCCTCGGAAGGAGACAAATTAGGTTGATTCTGATCAAAAGGTCCATGCAACATAAAATGGATGATAGGTGAATCTTCAGGAAAGCTCATATGGAATACGAACAAGATTTCAAGTCAATTTAACTGTATCAACAGTAGAGAGCTCTACAAGAGTTCAAGATTATAACTGAGGTCAACAGAATGCAATACGAGAGTTTAAACTCATCCAGATATCAGAGTATACGCATAGGTAGAATGAACATAACTTCTCACAAATCACGGATAACCAACGGAGATCAGATTCTAACTTAGGTACTCCCCAAGATATCCTATGGCCACAATGAGTGCACGTTATATGGTGTAAGTATTATCACGTTGATCAAGCGTCATAATACTAGCACCACATAAATATGCCCTCATGATGATCATACTTTATCTCAAGTCGTAATCAAAACCACCTATCTTAATCCACCTAGTACTTCTACAGTCTCAGAGGTCATCAAAATCAAACACCATAACTAAGAGGAAAACGAACTACTCGAAAGAGTTAACGGAAGTCTCAGAATGTCTATCAGAATTTGGTACATCGCTAAAAGCATCGGGTCGTCCATCATTCATCAAATTTCACATAACGAAACTATCGTCCAACATACGCAGAATGAACTCAGAGCGGAATTTCCAACAAGGAATATAAATCATTCAAGGGGTCCTATCATCAGTTAACGGAAATTTGAGTAGGTCAAGAGGAAATGAATAACGTCATCCATAGCTTCACTCTTCACAAAATCAACTCTTCCAAACACAAACGTTCGTTTCAGAATTATCGACAATTCAAATACATGATCTTAAACTTCTTCCAAGTCTATGCAGTCAATCGTATGATCATAGGGTGGGAAGGAAGATATAACTCGAGTCTAGTCCCTCAAGCCTTCGGCACCTCCTCTTGGAACTGTAGTGTAGTAACGTGAATCTCCAGTATGGTCACTTGTGCATTCTTCCATCCGCGAGTCTGCTTCTGCTCTCAATTCATCTTAGTACAACTAAAATGGATAGAGAAGCAAGACTGCGGTTTAAGACATGTCTTCAGCATAGTTCAAAATTCGCCCACTCAACTGCCGTCATCGCCAGATGCATGGTAGTGTTGTCTGCTAAAATCTCTGGACACCAATCAAATCTACTTCTTTCAGAATAAAGGGTCATTCTACAAGATGGTCTACATGTTCCTCTTCGTGCATAAAACTGAAATACTTCTCGGAGGTTACTCTCAAATAGTCATCTCTTTTCTTAGAAGTCCTTGGGGTTGCTTCTTCAATCCTTCAATCATTAAAAGAGGCCGTCTGGTACGGAGTTTACAAAGATAGAGTCGATCATTGATACGTTGAATTGAAAGGTGGTAATGATAGTGATAGGATTAGGTTTACGATAGTTAATACGCTGACACAGAATTTTCTCTTTCTTCTTCATAAACTAATAGGGGTATTCAAAGTAAACACTGAGGTGAACAAGGTCATAATCCATCAGCTTCTTCAATCTCTCAACTTCTATAGCATCATGGTTCGTCAACTGAGATCGGTTCAAATTTAATTCCACTTCTTAAACAGGAGGGAAACCCAAGAGTTTCATCAGAACCACCAGAAAATATGCACAACAAAACTTCCAATGCCAAGTTTTCTAAGAGTGGATAATAGGTGTCAGGAGACAATCCATAATCAAGTGAGATCGAGGTAAATGTTTCCATAACAGCATTAAGCTTAACAGATTGGAGTGGTTAAAGGTTATCATAACGAAAGTGGGATGAAACATATTACTAAAGGTCACAAATTAGATACGGTAGTCCCTGGCAGCGTATGAGGGCCAGCCAATCCATAACTTAAAGACTTCCAAATCGAATATGTCAAAAGTAAACGGATTCGTATGATGAGTACGGTCGCCAAGCCAGACAGATAGTTCATATATCAAGGTCAAGTACATGGTTCATCAAAGTGTGGAGATAGATAAACGAACAATTCAAGGTGTTGGAGTCTTGTTTAGCTATTTAGCATAAGTTGCAGGTAGGTTGTGAGTCATTGGAAATACAAACATCGTATAACTGTCAAAAGTCAGGCATATAGAATATCAGTTATCAGCATCATCATGCTCAGTTAACAAATTCATATCGGGACAAAATTATCATCACAGTCCATGGCTAATAATCACCAGAGTTCTCATAGGAGTAGTAACGGACTTTGCAAGGACAGAGTAATATCAGATGATACATTTATATCCAGCATGGGTAATTAATTCACAGAATGTGTCAAGCACCTTAAGGTTAAATGACCTTCGGAATGGTCAGAGGAGTATCAAACTGCTTATCAAATAGGTCGTAGGTGAAGAACAAAATCAGGTAGAGATAGCAAAAGTTTAACAATCGTAAATCATGGTAGGGAGTTCAAAATGGTTTTCAAACACCGAAAGTGAAACATAGGAGGGTAATCGTCAATGATCAATCAGCCCATCCTTTATCAGAATACAAATCAAAGCTAACTATTCAATGAAAACATATCGGCAACGCAAGTCTTATCGTTCAAAAGTGAGAGGAAAGCATTCTTATACTCATGGGAATAGAGATGTTTAAGACGAACTCAGATAGAGTCAGAAGATTCATATATTATCAAAAGCAAATAACAGAATGTATCAAGTAGGTCATCGTCATGGAGATTCTCAGAATATCCGAAGAGACATCAAAATGATTAATAAAAGAATCAGAGATCGGAGTCGGAATCTTAGGTGGTGCAAGCGTAAGCTTTCGATTTCCAAAAGTGATATTAACAGACTCTAACCAAAAGCAAGGCACGCATCAGAGTGATGCAGAAGCAATGATACATAAACAAATGCCTTAGTCTACCCATTCCTCACTGGTCAAAACTTACGTTCCTATAGGGAAGTCCTAAAGCAATTCTTACAGGTTATCTTATGAGCGCCTACAGGGAAAACTTAGTGGTCCTAACTTACACAGGCCAAGGGTAAATGTATTACGTATCGCAGCCTGTCTCTCTGATACCATAAATTGTAACACCCCAACCCGACAAGGGTAAAGATGTCACACTAATGGTTTCATATCAGATCAAAATGAAGCATACATTTACAGTAATACAAGGGTTACAAATGAAATACTGAATGCACAAGGTTACAAAGGGAAATTTCAATAACTACTAAGTCTAAATATAATGTCTTCTAATCCCTGCTAATCCATAATAGCTATCAAAGTCTTCTAAGTCCGAGGTTCTCTCCACTCATAACCCAGCTTCCATCTAAAAACCTGCCGCACACGAAAAGAAAACGTGCGGCTGAGCTTAAAAAGCCCAGTGAACAGATATAACGATAGCAAACAGTAATAGAGAATAGAACAGAATAACAGAAACAAAGGTCAAACAGATGTAATATGGTTCAAGGGGTAAGTCAATGAATAAGTATAAGGAAAAGAGAAAGGGATAGTAATCCACCACGAGCCCAGAAACAGATCATATCATATCGTAACCATAAATCTTCATAATCATATAGAGGGGAGACCTCTCAGATAATCAGATAATATGAGGGGTGTCCTCATTCTTCAAATGGAGTAGCTAGCTCCCAGATATATGTGAAAGGCATGTATTGCACACAGTACCAGTCACCAGAACAGAAATCATATCCTATATAGTTAAATCCACTAACAGAACAGATCTAGGATTGCAATCCATACGCCCCCCAGAAACATATATAATCCATAATCATAGTAATGCGCATATCATAATCAGAATGGGGACGGTGTGAGGAATCACTCACCCACACATGAGTCATGCCAGTGGTGCATCACAGACACGGCCAGGTTACCTTCCTGGCTAGGTAACAGAAAGGTGGCTCGGGTATCAAACTAAGAGTCATATATCATATCAAATCAGATGTGTCATATCACAAGGTTCATCATAATAGGTTCATAACAGAGGGTTCATATCAAAGGTTCAGAACTAGTATCAAAGGTCCAAATCAAAGGTTCATCAGATCATGGTTCATAAAGCAAAGGATCATAAACAAATGGGGATCATAGCAATGGCTTGGGAAACCTTAACAGAATCATAAGTCAACATCAATGTATAGTGTATAGGAACCCTTACTGAACAAGGGCAGAGTATCCGTACCTTATACCGCAAGTGAAAGCACATCTAGAAATACAAAGATCGGAAACAACTCCATCTTCAGCGAATCTACACGAACACATGGTTGTCGTATTATTATTATCTTATTTAAATCAGATTACTTATTTTAGTCGGCTTTCAATTTTTAGTAACTCTTCAGATTTAGTAAGTTAAGTTTTTTTTTTTTTTTTTTTTTTTTTTTTTTTTTTTTTTTTTTTTCGAATTAGGTTTACAATTAACAACTTAATTAACTTTAGGGTCTATTTTGTTCAATATAAAATTTTATGGTTAAATATGACAACTTATAACAATTTAAGGTCTATTATTATAATTGTGACCAATATTTATGATTGTGAGTAATACCCATTTCGACCAACAACACTATCTTTGAATAAAATCCAATGTCGACCCATACATATGCAAAAACAAAATCCAACATCATACCCACTCACATGCATCCTTAGTTTACCATACCCTATAACATACACACCCATCGCCCATCCCATGCACCCATCAAAAGTCTCTGTCTTCACGTACAACATGCAAATTCAATTCTTATAATGTATTTTATATTACAGTATTCAATACATATATGTAATACCCACCACACGCATGTCCCACTATTAGCCAAATAAACTATGTATCGACCTATATATATATATATCACAAACCCATGCATAAGACCCCATCTTTAACAGCCCAAAATTCATTGTGTATCGACCGAATACATGCAGATTGACAGTCCTACATTTCTTCTTATTCGACCCATCCGTGCATCCAAAATCATGCAGAACAATCTGGTTTTACAAGTCCAGTTAAGACCTTATATAGACATACAAACATTTCATTATTTCATGTACTATATTCTGTCATTTCATGCGACCATACTGACTCCATATTCATGTAACTAGAACTGATTTTACAAGTCCGCATAGCCTTTTTATTCAACACTTCCATAAGTCTTATATATCATGTGTCTCAAATCCAAGTTCTCATTTTATAAGTGATTGTATGTTTTTATATCTGACTCATACGCTTCATAAACTGATTTTTAATAGCAGACTTCACAGTGTACTTTTCCATATTACAAAGATTATAACATAACATTTTATTCGTCCATTTTACTCCTCCATTCGTTAGTATTATATGTTACAAAGATTAGCCTATCGAGTGATCTTGTCGAGAGGAAAATGAGATCAAAAGGGATACCTTGATGTCGAGGGAAAACAAGACAAGACGAGGACTAAGGGACTGGAATTCGAACCCCAAGCACACCTTGAATCTGCTATAACACCTCGCCTAGACCACTAAGTCGACACCACAAAAATCTCCTTCTGCTTTGCCTTTAGAATCGAACAGGAAGAAGAGACCAAAAAGAGTAGCCGCCAATGTTTGTGTGGTTTGTGTTTAGGGTTTTGTTTGAAAAGATTTTGGCAACAATGTAAATAAAATATTTACATGTACACGTATGGAACAAACCGTGTGAGGGAATATCCTAAAAAGAGAATCACTAATTTTATGGGATGAAATTGAAGAATCAACGTGTGAACATGATTTGGTTAGTAAATAACGTGTGAAGGGAATTTTAAAATAGTAAACATGCTATTACTATAGGATTTGATTAGAGGACAATTTTTAGTGTTAATATTTTTAAATAATTGCTACACCAAAGAATTTCGTTTAGGCATTAGTGACGTGGGATTTAATATACGTACCATTTGTTTTATCATAGTCTTATTATCGTGTTACTTTCATTCGTTCAATTATTAACGATTTAAACGTCTTTTATGAATTTGAGATCAAAGGGTATTTTGGGTATTTTACGCGTTCAAAACTTTCGGGTTTTACATCTGGACAGTTGCATAGGAGAAACACAGACTTTATCTTCTTGAACCAACGAATCATGGCAGTGGCCCCTTCAGTGCCTTTGAATTTTGATGGATCTCCATTCTTGAAGTCCTTGTACGTACATTTATGTCCATTAGTACCATTGGTAGCTTCTTCTGTTTCTGCCCGAGAAGCGGCTGCAGATACAGCAGCTCTTTCAGTCACTAGTGCTGCCTCTATACTGTCGGCAACAAGCTTTCTGATCTCAGCGGCCTGACGATGATGCTCTTCTTGGGACATCTGTGCTTTATCAAATAACTCCGGCATCTCCTGCCTCAGCTGGGTGATACGCTTAGAACGCTCTAGCTGTCGGGCCACCAATCCCTGATATGAAACATCTATGGAAACTCTGCCTACTACTAGCCCCTCAACCTCCTCCTCTATAGCCTCAATCCGGCTCACTGGGATCTCCCCTATATGGCCTAATGCCCTGTCAATCTCTCCCTGCAGATGATCTAGTCGCGAGTCAAGTGTAGCAGCAGTGAGCAGTCAGGCAGTAGCAGCTCTCGAACTCTCACCAACCTCGAATCTGCTGGGTCGTGCAGTCTCTGTCGTCTTTGTAGTGTCTAGTGATGGGATGTCGAGCCGTGCCCGCTTCTAGAGCGGTAGGTCGGACATAGGAGTAGGATCCCTGGGATGAACTGGTGCTGATGGTACCACAGATACTGGTAGGGATGGTAATGATGGAGACAATGATGATAAGGATGGTAATGGTGATGATGGTGACAATGGGGTACGAAAAGCAACTCTCTTTCGCGCTGTCGCACGACGTCTAAGTGAATGGGATCTAGTAGGTACAATGGGATGGCTACCTGAAGCAAATGATGATGGTGGTGGTAAGGATACGAATGCAGCTGGTGATCTGACCATAGGACGACGAACCCGCTTAGCAGCAGTGCGCTTCATGCGCGGTCCATCTGGATGTACTCGGTAAATCTGACCATAGGGTATAAACTCTCCTGGCTGGATAACTGGAATAACTGCAGGTCCACGACGAATCGGTGGTGACAAAGGTGGTGTAGGCGCGGCTTCCCCCTCCTCGAAGGGTTCTGTCTCGGCCTCAGATAACACAGGTGATGACTGTGGAGTAGGCTCCACTGATGCCAGAATGATAGTGGGTAGTGAGGATGATGTAACCGACTCTAGTATAATGAAGGGTAGTGAGGAAATCTCATCTGACTCAGAGTCCGAGGAAATAACAATTGGGTGCGAGTCTGAATACATATCTGTGACAATCGATGCGAAATAAAAGTAAATATGCATTTACATAATGCAAGTTATGATGAAATGATGTATGTATGAAATCGCGTGTATAATGAATATGCACTTATGCTACAATGATGAGATGCTATGATGGTGTAGTTATAGTCTAGGGTATTAAGGATAACCTAGTTCGCTATAACCTTTGCTCTGGTACCAATCTGTCACACCCCCAAATTACATGACTTGCAGCGGAATGAAGCATTCGAGGGCGTGACTGATCATAGCACCACAGTTACAGTTATATTGAACGACCTAAAGTGTCGTTTAGAAAACACATCGTTTGATCATTTAAAATATTCAGAGTTTACAAAACAAGGTCCCAAAAGGTTTTTCAAGTTTGCGGAAATCAAGTTCATACAAATCAAACGATAAGTAAGTGCATAAAAATAAAGTGAGACGCGTCGTCACCGCGACTCCATGGTATGCCCATATGCAAGCCAACTTGCGATACCTTATTTACCTGAAAATACATTGCTAAAAATTGTCAACAATAATGTTGGTGAGTTCATAGGTTTATGTAAATGAAATGCTTCTACGGTAACCACAAGTATAAAGTGTATGACAAAACAATGCCACAAAAAAATGATACATTAGCTCTTAAGCTCATGACCCCGAAGCTAGACAGAAATTAAATGCCCCAACTGAGTGTTTCGCCAGACACTCTGATATGGATCAAATGAAAATCGTTCGTTTGACAAGTTGGCACTACCAACCCGAACGGAGGAGTCACCCTCAATAGATCTATTCACTCACTCTCGCTTGCTTACAATTAAAGGTTCACGATAATAAAGGGGACTTTAATCTGGGCAATGATGTAATTTAAGCAAGGTAAATGAGTTGATACTTTGGTCCGTATGAAAAATGGTGCAATGTATTCTCCCCCGAGAGTTTAGAAATTATGTAAACAATTGAAAGCGAGGCTATGAAAACTCACCTGATGATATTGCAACAATGACAATTATGGGTGTGATGCAACGAAGCTCGGTCTCTAACCGCGACCTATGATGAATGATATGATCTAAGGTAAGCAATGATACAATGTAACACATGCAAAAACGTATGTTATCGATACCACTCGTAAATTTTGAAAATAACGTTTATCGTCGAAAAATACATTTTTGACGTCTCGTTAAGTTATAAACTACTTTTCGTGTAATTATGTTGAAATGATACTTCACGATCCTCGTTTGGTGTTCTATCGGTAAATGTAATGTTTTCGTTGTAGTTTAATATTTTTCTTAACTTGTGAAAATATGCCCAAATGGCCTCGCAAAACTAGCTGTGAAATATTGTACGTTAAGTGTTAGTGATTAAACTCGACGTTCTTGGAAACCTTGTAACAATATTTTAATGTCGTGTTATTTAACTTTTGATCATACGCGTCTCGATTAATTAGAAAATCGGCTATCAATGTTATGTCTTGTAAAAATACTAGTTTTTACACTTAGAAAATATTTCTATTAGGGGCTGTCAAAATAGTTCGTGTATCGTCGGGCTTCAAACGCGTGTATCTCGGTCGTTATAAGCTCGTTTTCTACGTTCTTTATATCCACGGCTTCGTATAAACATGAACTAACATATTCTCAGTAGGTCGGCTCCTCTAGATCACGTCTAATGCCTCGTTTTGTCCTTTGAATTTCGGAAAAACAGCAAGCAATTTTCAGAAATTTAGTTTTCGTCGTCTAACTTTGAAAAATCATAACTCTTTCGTCGTAAGTCGGTTTTTACTCATTATTGCGGCCACGGTTTCTTTTTTGAAAATACTTTCTGAATATGAAGGCCAAAATATCCCCTGAGTTACTGAGTTTTCCAGATTACACGATTTTGGGCAGAACCTTTTCTAGGGTTTGTAAAAACTAATTTTTCTAGTTCAAAACTTGATCAAACAACTTTCAATCAACACTACAACCAATCTAATCCTGCCATACACCTTCTTAAGGTGTCATGGGGTCCTAAACATCACCAACATTGGTGGATTTCATGGGATTACACTAAAAATCCATAGATCTATGTTTATAGTGAAAATGAGTAACAAGTGGTATGTTTAACATGTATATTTGCATAACTAGTTACTAATATAACTTGAAAATATAACAAATGAAGGTATGCAAAGATTAAAAAGTGTTCTTGAAGCTTACTTGAAGATTTGAGATGATTTGGAGTGAAATGTATAAGAAACCTAGGGATTTTTATTTCAAAATCCTAGCTAGGAGTGTAAATGAGACTTGATTGTAACTTGATCTTCAAAAATTTATGGATTCCTTGGTGTTCTTGTTCTTGGCCGATCAAATGGAGAAAAAGAAGAGAGAATATGTTTGTTTTAGCTAGTTGATTTGTGAAGTGAAAGTGTTTGTGAAATTAAATCAAGGTTATGTTTACTTGTAACATTAATGAGTTTTGTCTTACTAATCAAGTGTTTTGGAGAAATTAGGGGGCTAGGGGGCGGCATGTGGAAGGAAAAAGGAAGATTGGAATGCTAATTAAAGAGCTTGTCCCCTAATTATTTAAGTATTAGTTGTTTTGAGTATACATTAGGTGTTACTGGGTACCGAGTTAACTAGAAATAAATCATGACGAGGTAAAATAAAATATGACGAAGTTGTAAAAATTGTAAAATCATATTCTTTGCAAGAATCGAGTGTTAGAATAATGGGAGAATTATCCAACTGCCCCAGTTGCCCAGCTGCATTGCTTATCTGCCCCGCTCACAGAAAGTTCCGATACTAGACTAGGGCAACTCGTAGAATACGGCTGCTGCATCAGAAGGTGACACGTGTCACATAGTGTTTTTTGGGCAACTTTTATTTATTGGGCAACCGTATATTGGACTAATGGTTTTTTGGTCATTTTACATATTATACACTATTTACACCATTGACTTTTGTGCATACCTTATTCGAAAAAGAAAAAAAAAATTAATCAAACAGTATCTCCTCTATATACCTTCTTCCCTCCATCGCGTTTCACTGTCACACACACAAAAAACATACTTGGTTTATGTTCGCGCTTGTTTATCTTGTTACACTATTATTTCAATATCCAATCTAATCATGTTGTTTTGCCTAATTCTCATCTGAAAACCGCTTCACTGTTCCATGAACAGTGATCCAATAAAATCAAGAATACCATCGATTGTTTATATGATTAGCGAAAATGTGGTATAATATGGTATGTAAATCGTATTACGAATCTTTATTACATTTGTTTTGTAACGTTATTGATTTTTTGTGTATTTCGTCTTTCTATTGAGCTGATTTATACCAAAAGTATTTTATGCCATGTTATTGAACTACATACATATAATTGCAATGTTATGGTTAATCGTTATAGTTTATCAAAGGTTGGCATTGTATTAATTTGTATGTTAGATAGCTGTTACTTGGATTGTATTGGTTCATAATGTGTCATCACTTACTGGAAACTTTGGGGTTTATGATACGCCAGCCCTGAGTCAAATAAAGGGGGCAAGGTTCAAGCATTGAATTAGGCATTGAATGATTATTAACTATGCCTTTGTATGTATACATGTCTTCAAACTTAATTTGTTATGAATTGTATTTTCTGAGTTAGGTTATTTTTTCCTTTTAGGACTACGAAGCCCAACTAATCATTAGGAGCAAACTGAACTACTTTTGGTTAATAAAACAGAAATTAGACGCAAATCGACGGAACTTGTTTAGGAGTACCTGCTTTGGAAAATGGTTGGATCTGTTATACTTTGAACATGAAACACACCTCATAGACTATACGGTACGGAAACAAAGAAGAGTGGACGACTCTCATTATGATATGCCCTTTATCTATTACCTAGATGGACACACTCTGCATTTTGGTCGTCCTAAGTTTTGTCTAATGACGGGGTTGCGGTTTGGAAGTGTGAGCTTTGAGTTATACACTTCTGGTGCTCTCAAATTTCGTGATAGGGTATTTCCTGACAAGCGAGGGTTGATTGTAACCAACTTAGACCTTATTGGTGTTATCGAGGATGAAGAGCAGTTTCGGAAGCTATGTGATGAAGACGCAATACGGATATCTCTTTTGTTAGTCTTAGAGGTTATCTTTATGGGTCGTTTATTGACATGCCAAGTTGGTGACACATTGATGAGGTTGGTTGAAAATCTAGAAGCTTGGAATGCATTTCCGTGGGGTGAACATATTTGGACCCATTTATATGACCAACTACATAATGTAATGGATAAGCACACGGACAACCACCTTTTAGGATTGAAGAAAAACCCAAAGTATGTTCCGACATATAGTTTGTCTGGATTTGTATTTGCTTTCCAGGTTTGTATTTCTTTTTATTAATAATATTTTACAGCCGAACATTTTGATGGACTGATTGATATGTTTGTGTTTTACAATTTGTTTAGATTTGGATACTCGAGTCTTTTGAAAGATGTGAACATTGGTGGAGTAAAGACCCTAATGTGATTCCAAGAGCTATTGCATGGTCTAGGAAGTCACCATTTAAAAGAAGTGACCGTTCCTACCTTTTTTCAAAGGTTACTCTTGTTCTATTTGATTTTACGTAAAAATAAAAGTTGAATCCCTGTTGAGCAATGATCTTTATTATCCCAGTTGAGCAAGGATCTTTATTTTCTTGAATTGAAACAATATTAATCACTACGCGGAATATAATGAATAATCTTAAAGAGAATAATGAACACACAAACAATTCTCTCAATAAACACTTGTTGATCAACTTGAATACCAGCTTCCTTTGTTGATCCCAGTTGAGCTAACGATCTTGTTAATTATCTTAGACAGAAATCTAAGACAATAAGTATAGAAACTGTTCTTGAACAAACTATTAAATACTATGCGGAAACTAGTTCAATATATTAATACGGTTGGTCAATAGCAACAGGGTTACAAGAAACCTTGAAGTGATTCGATTTACAAAACAATGCGTACCTAAACCCTAACCCTATATACTCCTGTTATAGATTAAGGAGTCCAAGTCGGTTACAAAGACTTCCTAAACAATATAATATCAAATCGTATCTTTACCATAATTATCTTAACAAACTATACCTGTATATCTAATAAGCAGCAGAAGGATTACTCTAGCAGTAGAATCTTCATAGGCTAGCAGTAGAATCACACAGCTTGTTTCACCGTTCGTCATCCATTAGTCGAATGTATACACTAGCAGTAGGATGATTAAACCCAGCAACCGAATCATACTTGGTGTATTTTTCCTTAAGTATCATGAGCAGCAGCATAACACATAAAGCAGCAGCATCTTCAAACCCAACAATCCTCCCCTAAACTTGATATTTTCCTCCAAAAATCATCAAGTTTCTATTAACCACAGACTAACACCAGGAGGATGCTTCCAAACACTTAGTTCTACTGCCTTCTTCCAAAATCTCGCCCATAGAGTTTTCTTTGAATTTTCTTGATTAGATCAAGAGCCTTTTGATTCCTCTTCTCTACTTTGAGTTTAACATCTCCTTCAACCATCATCTTCAATGTTGACACAGGCAAAGGATAATCCTTCTCAACCAACATATACATATGCAGTCCTCTTTCTAGCACTAGTTTATGAACATCACATGACTCAAAATAGCTCCACAGACGTACCTTTGTTTGTCTACCCTGCTCTAGCCATACATTGTCTTCACGACATACCTCAAACATAATGAGCAGGTCAGCCCACAGAACCCTGTCCATATCATCAGATGGTCTCGAATCTCGATACTTATTCTTCATCAAACCCCAAAGATTAACTAAATCCTGTCTATCCATGTTCTTCAGCATCTGTGGAAAGTGTTTAAACCTCTGCACTCTGCCACCTACCTTGTGCACTTTCTCCTTATACCCTGTTTTGCATTACTCTTTCATATTCTGCCCTTTGTTCAGCATCAACCCTCTGAGCCACTTCTGCATCATGCTTGTCTTGCAAATATTTGGGCCACAAGTGAAATGGAACTTCATTTTGATCAGGATAAGCTTCAGATACTTCCACCATTTTCACTTTTCCTTTCCCCTTGTAGGTAGGTGGTTGAACAGGTTTTAAGGTTGGGATAGGTTCTCTAATGACTACTGATGCGCGTGATGTGTCATTGCGGTTTAGCAGTTTTAATGCCTACTCAAGTTTTAAATTTATATTTAGCCGACTTATCAATAACACACACACTTAACGAGCAGTGTACCCGGTCAGTATGAAGATAATGGTAAGTAGAGTGTCGATCACTAAGAGTGGAACGTATTATCTAGTTATTCTAATCAGTATTTTAATATCCTAACGCAAGGGGGTTTCAGCCTGAGAGACTGGCACGATTTTGTTTGCAATTAAATAATAAAATAAACAAATAGGCACGAATCAGCAAGTAGCACACACGTACACAGATAGATACTCGAGACAATAAGAGGGTTGTCCTTATGATTAAGTAGATTGTCACTTGTTTTATTGATAGCTTTATATGAAGTGTATGTAATTAACCCTTTCTCGTTGGTCCTATTCTCATCGGCGAGTAAACCCTTAATGATTACTTATGTCTAAAAGTTATTCCTAAGTGATCAATTTAGAAACAACCGTGGGAGCCACATCTTGTCCCGCAGTCGGATGCCCGCAAGCCACTAATAAACACAGAGGTTATCAATGCACTAATAAGTAGTAACCAAAGACATCAACATATAAACTTTAATTGATGGGAAAGCAAGTATTAAAGGGAGTGCAATCTTTCGTTGTCACATTACACAAGCCACCAATCCTGATGAATTAAAGTTTGCTAACACAGTAAAACAAAACTACTTAATGAATTAAATACATGCAGCACCTTCTTACAGCTCTTGTATCTTCGATTTGGGTGTGTCTTGTGCTGCCTCCTTGACTGAATTCGTCCTTTTGCTCTGCTGTCCGAACTTCGGTTTTAGGGTTTCGAACTCTTTAATTCGTCTGGTCTACGGGGTATTTATAGTTTCTGTCTGAGGGAAGATGCGGCGCATCTACTTAAGTAGATGCGGCGCATGTACTTAACTTCGCGTGGGGTCCAAGATTATAATATTCAGGAATATTCGTACACCGCCAGAAGATGCGGCGTAACCCTTGATTAGATGCGGCGCATGTCCTCTTGTATCTTGGATCGTATCTGGTGATATCTTGATAGAGATGCGGCGCATGTCTAGAGTGAGATGCGGCGCATCTGGAGCAGAATTGACTTGATCTTGTCCATGTCAGTAGACTTCCACTTTATGCACGTTTTGCTCCATTATTAGTCCATAATCGCTAAGTTTCACCAAATGCTTGTTTTTACCTGAGAATTACAAAAGTAAACGATTAAGTATCAATCCTCATACATAATATAGTCAAACAAGTCAAATTAATAGGATAAATGATAGTAATAAAATGTACTTATTTGAGTTCATCAAATATCCCCCCACTTGAACTTTACTTGTCCCCAAGTAAACCTTAGAATTTCATTTATGAAAATGTATCCTAAAAGATGTTAGGATTTATTTTTATATTTAAGCATGTATTCGTTTATTTCATAATCACACAACTAAACACTTAACGAATTAGAAGTAAAATAAAATAAGTCGATAAAAGCAAATCTAATCGTTTAACTGTCCAGTCGCGACGAATATTCTATCATAAGCTTGGCAAGTATACACATCTCCACCACTAAAGCTAAGGAATAACAAGTCTAAAGCGGTAAAAAGGGTTTTTAGGCTAAAGGGTTAATTATTCTTTTTTACACTATCGATCTCAAATTCCAGAAAAGGCGACAAAATCACAAATACATGATCGAATCCACGAACACGATACTTGCAATTGCTCAAATCCTTAACTCGAATAGGCTAAAGATAGGTCCAAACTTCACCAATAATAATATATCAAAAAGGGCGACAAAATCATAAATACATAGCCGAATCCACGACTACGATACTTAAGATTGCTCAAATCCCTAATCTCAATAAATCAAAGGTTCGGTTGGATAAAGAACAATACAGGGTATGGATAATATTTGGGATATAAATTGGTGTAAAAATAAAAAATAAACAAAACAAAACAAATAGATTAAAATCCTAAGTGTGGTTAATCACTATCCCAACCATCCCATGAATAAGACTCATATCATTGAATAACTCACGCTTTAACACTTGAAACACACGCTTTTGGTAGACACGAATTATACTCAACAAAATCTTAATCAAAGAATAAACCTTAATCGGCATTCCCATAACTGCCAATTCCCATTCAATCCATAAATATAGTATAACAAATAGTGGTGATATCGACCACTTACATAACTCTACATCGTTGGCTTAAAATAAACATCCAACTCTTTTTTCTTTCTTTTTCTTTTCTCATTTTTTTTTCGATTTTTTTTTTTTTTTTTTTTTTTTTTTTTTTTTTTTTTTTTTTTTTTCATTTTTTGAAACATAAACATAGATGTGTAAAATTTCACCACATCACTACAACTTTCTTTCCGGATAATTTTTTTTTCATACTTTTCATACTTTCAGAAATAACGGTAATAGTGAAAGTAGTAAACACACGAAAAAATAAACTCAAGAATTACAATATTTACTTTCACTCCAATTTGCATTGTGCAATTTCCCGACCTAACCATAGATAATGAATTACGCACGCGAACACAGGTAATGTAAGGAAACACACTCTGCCTATAGCAATTAACCAACCACGGATTCTAATCTACAGGGTAGGCTAAGGTGTAAGGGTGTAACGAAACATTTTAAACATAGGTGTAAGAAACGAAAGGAATGGCTCTGAGGGTTTTTCTAGGGGTATCTTACTCTAAAAATGAGAGTAACAAAAGGTTTTATACGGGGGTTAACTAACCAGTGTAGTTAGCTAATAACACATAACATATATAGGCTATTTGGGTGTAATCCTAGAATTTTACCAAGTTAGACAAGTCATTCCAATTATATAAAATAATACTTATTATGGTGGTCTCGAATAGTATACAAGCCAAGTTCTAAAGTTTACAAGTCACCGGCACACTCATAGATTTGTGAATTTTGGAAAAATCACAATTTTTGAAAATAACGTCTTGTGTGCAGTTATGCAACTTAGATCTTAAACAAAAACATGCTAAAAAATTTTTAAGTTTGATATATTAAGCACATTTTAAGCATAATTTTTGAAAAAGTAGGACAAGTAAGTGTTAAGTGTTCTAATTCTCCTATCCCCCCACTTAAGTTAAACAACGTCCTCGTTGTTTGTATAAAAGGTTAAAAACTGGAAAAGGAAAGAATTAGAACAGAAAAACTCCCCTGAGATTTGCTCGGTATGATCCTCCATTTGATTAGGGAAAAAATCAACTTCTTGTGGATTAGAACGTTAAAACTTCATACTTGATGTATCCACAGGAAATCCAGGAAACTATTATACCACCAACACTTTAAAACACACCTAAGATAAGAAAGGTTCAACTTGCATAACACATTAGTAGTTAGGAAAAATAAACTTAAAAATTAAAACTGAAAATCATCAGGTCAGTCGATGCGCCGTATCTTATTGAAGAAGATACGCCGTATCGAGCCTGGAATTAATACGGATCAGAATAAAGATGCGCCGCATCCTTAACCAGGGATGCGCCGCATTAAAATAAACTGATAAAAAGTTTTAAAGTCGAAAAATAAAAATGCAGAAAAAAATAAAATAAGATATGACCATTGCAGAGGATGCGTCGCATCTCAGGACTGAGATGCGCCGTATCTTCGTGCGGCCTGGACTGACTTGACACAGAAAACAGAATAATAAAAGATAAATCCGGGTTGTCTCCCGGTAAGCACTTGTCTTTATTCCAGAGTCTTCAAGTTAGACTCACGTTCAGCTCTTTAGTATCGATCATTGATTCCTACATGGCCACGTAGGATCCATCTAGCAACCGAATCGTCTCGTATATATTCAGGTCCCAAATTCAAAACTCCTTTGTAGAATCCTCCCATTAATTGATATGGGTACTCAATTCCTTTCTTCACGTCATCATTACTAATACAAAGGAATGGAGAGAATTTGTAGCAGACCCTATTAGTAGCATGTTTAAATCCAGGGTGAGTTCGGGGCATCATATAAGTGATAACGTCGCTTCCACATTGAAAGGTGATCTTTCCTTCAAATCGTTTTGCATTAATAGTGATCTCCCTACAAAATGGTTTTCCAACAATCACGTCACCCATATTGTTGTCACAATAGGCATTCATGTCTTCAATAACTACGAACTCAGTAACAATAGTGAAGCGTCCAACGAAGATCGGGACATTAATGAAGGCTCCAACTACATTCTTTCCTTTATACTCCTTTTTATTTCTCATAATAGAATTGTAAAAGCTTCTAGACATGACATTCATTGATAAAATAGGAAAGAAATTGGCGTCAATACACTTGTACCCAATCATGCATGGGAATTGTAAATTGTAAGCACAATTGGTGTTGATCCTACTACCGTAATCCCATGAACCATCATATCCCTCAAATTCATCGTAATTTCTAGTAGTAATAACGTTGACTCTTGTACTATCCACAATTTCTCCTTCTTCTAACTCAGATTCAGCATCAACCATGAACAGGTCATTGGATTCCAACGGCCCATTAAGGTCATTAAGTTCAATATAGTCCCCATCGTGATGTTCGGGTGTTTTTTCATGCACTAATACTTCATTCATAAAATTCGCTTCGAAGTCGAAGTCAATTAGTTCTCCGTATCCTTCCATTATCCTTCTGAAACAATCACGAAAAGCATCAGTAGGGTATGCTCGAGAAAGTAATATATCAGATAATTAATAACGAAAACGGAATACGAAAAATTAAAGTTACTGATATCTGCAGACGATGCGCCGTATCCAAAAAGTTGGATACGCCGTATCTTATAATCGTTAAAATTTAATCAGACTTTATTCAGAAAATAGATACGCCGCTTTAGAATTTAAGAATGCGCCGTATCGAATTAATTAATCAAAAATCAACTTATCCAATTAAAATTAAATGCGTCGTATTAACGAAAGTTAATGCGCCGTATTTTCGTTACGTTTAAAAATAAAAGATTTTTGATTCAGTAAGATGCGCCGTATCGACAGAGATCGATACGCCGTATCTGTTTAATAATTCGCAAACTGTTTTTAATTAAAATAATAGATACGCCGTATCTGCAAAAGCAGATGCGTCGTATGGCGTTAATGTTTTAGAAAAAATTTTTTATTAAAAACAGATACGCCGTATCTGCAAAAGCAGATGCGTCGTATTACTTTATCGCTTAGAAAAATTTTTTTTATTAAAAACAGATACGCCGTATCTTGGGGAAAAGATGCGTCGTATCGAATTAATTAAACGCGTTGTATATAAAAAAATTAAACGCAATACGCCGTATCTGAGAGATCAGATGCGCCGTATCGTTTGATTTAGCACAGTACAACGATAGCAGAACACACAAAAAAACGAAAAATAAAACAAAAATAAAACACACGAACAAAAACAAATAAAAGCAAAAATAAAAGAAAACAAATAGCACACAATACAACAAATATGCAAAATAGTACAATGATGCAATTAATCTAATAAAAAGAAAAACCTAATTAAAATACTAATCAAATTAACAGATAATAACAATTCACTCCCCGGCAGCGGCGCCAAAAACTTGATGCGCGTGATGTGTCGTTGCGGTTTAGCAGTTTTAATGCCTACTCAAGTTTTAAATTTATATTTAGCCGACTTATCAATAACACACACACTTAACGAGCAGTGTACCCGGTCAGTATGAAGATAATGGTAAGTAGAGTGTCGATCACTAAGAGTGGAACGTATTATCTAGTTATTCTAATCAGTATTTTAATATCCTAACGCAAGGGGGTTTCAGCCTGAGAGACTGGCACGATTTTGTTTGCAATTAAATAATAAAATAAACAAATAGGCACGAATCAGCAAGTAGCACACACGTACACAGATAGATACTCGAGACAATAAGAGGGCTGTCCTTATGATTAAGTAGATTGTCACTTGTTTTATTGATAGCTTTATATGAAGTGTATGTAATTAACCCTTTCTCGTTGGTCCTATTCTCATCGGCGAGTAAACCCTTAATGATTACTTATGTCTAAAAGTTATTCCTAAGTGATCAATTTAGAAACAACCGTGGGAGCCACATCTTGTCCCGCAGTCGGATGCCCGCAAGCCACTAATAAACACAGAGGTTATCAATGCACTAATAAGTAGTAACCAAAGACATCAACATATAAACTTTAATTGATGGGAAAGCAAGTATTAAAGGGAGTGCAATCTTTCGTTGTCACATTACACAAGCCACCAATCCTGATGAATTAAAGTTTGCTAACACAATAAAACAAAACTACTTAATGAATTAAATACATGCAGCACCTTCTTACAGCTCTTGTATCTTCGATTTGGGTGTGTCTTGTGCTGCCTCCTTGACTGAATTCGTCCTTTTGCTCTGCTGTCCGAACTTCGGTTTTAGGGTTTCGAACTCTTTAATTCGTCTGGTCTACGGGGTATTTATAGTTTCTGTCTGAGGGAAGATGCGGCGCATCTACTTAAGTAGATGCGGCGCATGTACTTAACTTCGCGTGGGGTCCAAGATTATAATATTCAGGAATATTCGTACACCGCCAGAAGATGCGGCGTAACCCTTGATTAGATGCGGCGCATGTCCTCTTGTATCTTGGATCGTATCTGGTGATATCTTGATAGAGATGCGGCGCATGTCTAGAGTGAGATGCGGCGCATCTGGAGCAGAATTGACTTGATCTTGTCCATGTCAGTAGACTTCCACTTTATGCACGTTTTGCTCCATTATTAGTCCATAATCGCTAAGTTTCACCAAATGCTTGTTTTTACCTGAGAATTACAAAAGTAAACGATTAAGTATCAATCCTCATACATAATATAGTCAAACAAGTCAAATTAATAGGATAAATGATAGTAATAAAATGTACTTATTTGAGTTCATCAACTACACCCTTCACTTGTGATCTTGGTATTGCAGGTGTGTAAGTTGGTTTTGTTTGTGTTTGTGCAGCAATAGGTTTAGGTGGTGGGATAGTTTGTGTTGATTGTTTTTGTTGTTGTGGTGTTGTTGATTTTGCTTTAAGGTTCAACATCATCTGGGCTATAGGTATTGTGTGTTCATCTGACTCAGAACCAGGTTCCTTTTCCCCAGCAGTAGAACCCTTTCCTATACCAGCAGCAGTCTCCTTTACCTTGTCCACATGTTTGATCATCTGTTCAGGCTCAAAAGTTTGTACATTATCACATACACCCTCATTACCTTCCTTTACAACAATATCAAATTCCATCTCCACATTCTCGTTCCTAACAGCACCTTCAACATTCACCTAATTAACCTCCCCTGTTTCCTTGGTTGCCTCCCTTGAATCCTTGTCCACATTCACCCCTGTTTGGGAGCATCCTCCACCAAACTTGTGACTTCAGGAGAGCTAACCCTTTGTGCTGTTCCAGCAGCAGTCTCCTTTACATGAGCAGCACTGTCGATTACACTAGCAGCAGTATGCCCTGCTTCAGCAGCAGAATCACCCTGTGCCATTTTCTCAACACTACCAACCGCAACACCATCTTGAACCTCAGCAATAGTATCCAAAATCTTCTTTCCTGAGTCTAAGGATACTTCTTTTCCAGACTTGTCCTTTACCACAAAATCTCCACCTGAATGCAAGTCCATATCCACATTCTCTCCCTCATTTTCAGCATTACCAGCAACATTTTCATCCTTATCCATCTCAGCCTCCCCTGAACCCTTCATCCCATCATCTTTTTCATTCCTCCCCTGTTTGGGAGCATCCTCGCCCAAACTTGGTTTGGAAACCACCTTCTTGGACTTTGTCTTTACTGATGTAGAAGGCCTTGGTTTTTGAACTTCCTCAAGGTGCCTAATTCTTTGCTTGAGCTTCTTAATTTCAGCACCATGAGTAGTTTCCATTGTTTGAACCTCCTGATTTAGACCAAGGACCTCCTGTTTGAGAAAGTCAATGACTTCAGTAAAACCCTCCGCTTCAGGGACCTTTTGAAGAAAAGCTATTATGTTGTGGCAGCCGGAGAAAGCGCGTCTCGGCATTGTGAATTAGGGTTTTAATTTTGGGGGTTTTGATCGGATGATATAAAGATGTGTTAGGGTTTGAATTGGGTTTAATTTTGGGCGCACAAAGTTTTTGATCGGATCTAATTAGGGATTTATTGGCGCGTATTTACAAAACAGTCCCTTTACTTTCAAACCAAGCAGCAGAATACCAATACTTGCTAAACAGAGCAGCATAACACCAACAGCAGAACATTTTGCCTAGCAGCAGAATCTTTTTATGCCAGCAGTAGAATGTCCGCGGGGTTTCACACACTTTTGACTCATCAAATAGTTATACTCAGCAGTAGAATGAATATAAAAGCAGTAGTATGATTTAGCCCATTCACTTGGTTAATTGTAGGACTCGAGTACACGTTTTGATCTCAGACCGAATACACCTGAGTACGAGTCTTCATGGTGGATACATAGCCAAGAATTCTTCCAAAACTACGTTCCCAGGGCTGCAGTCACATCCAATTTTGGCCTCTTCGATGCTTATCTCAATAGGTTGGAAAAGGCACGCAAACGATTCGCTGAGTTGTTCAAAGTAAATTCCACTCAATGTAGAACTGTTAATAGTTCAACAACCAAAAGGATCGTGTCGTTGCTGAGCTGAATCGCCAAGTAAAAAGTGAAGAAATGTGTTTAATGGAGGGTATAAGATGGAAACTCAACATGTTTGCATTTAATGAAAACAACTTGATATATATTGTATCAACCGGTTGAGGAATTACAAGTCTTTGGCAAAAGTCATTGTAAAAGCTTTTAGAAAACCCCTCATCGCATTATGGAACGAAAGGACCAAGTAACGGTGGGAACACCCCGCATTGCGGATGCTCTTTAGGCAACGTTTTTAAAAGATGGGCAATTTTTAATATATAGGCAACTAAAAAATGGGCAACTTAAAATTGGGCAACTTTACAAAATTAGGGAACTTGCTACTACTCGTGAGCAGTCATTCTACAGCTTGTTAGAAAGTTCCTGCTGCTAGGCTAAGATTTCTACTGCCGAGAGGGTTCTACTGCTCGCTTTGTAAGTGGTGGAATATACTGCTTGGTTTGTAAGTGCATGGTTTGTTGTGTAATTTCTTGTCTGAACGGATTAAAAACCCCCAAATCGCTTGAATTAGGGTTTAAAAATCAAATTGTATATCATTATTAGTTTCACGCGCTAATAAATCACACGAATTCGAAAACTCTAACACATAGCCAAATAATTGATACATAGCCAAATGATTGATACAAAATATTTCATGCATCCTATCTTACACAGATACGAAACATTACTACTTTCAAATTAAACACACTAAAGTCACGATAGCATATGGTGGAATCTAACAATAAAACCTTCAACAAAGTTTCTTTATCTTTTCAAGGAATGCCCTTTTTTCGAATGTCCGAAACTGTGCTTCCTTACAGTCAATTTCGAGTTTCATCTTCAAGGTGAGTTCCTTTTCTTGAACGGCATTGAAGAATGCTGCACTTTCCACGGCACGCAGACTCTTATCGAATTTCAAGTCATTAATAATAGCTTGCCTCTTCTCCATACTATCATTCAGATCTTTAACAACATCAAAAAGTTTTCTTGCTATTTGAAAATCTCTTTCGGTCTCCTCTTGGATTACAATTAGCCACATGTCTGACATACGGTGAGAGTTTGCTGTGTTTGCTAGTTCTTCTAAAGTTGGCCGGTCCATATTTTCTTTTTTAGTGGTTGATGGATAATAACGATGATATGTTTTGTTGGTGAAGCGTGCCTTAAATACTTACAAATTATAACTGTTAGTGTAGTGGCCCTTTAACTATTGTAATTAATAACTGAACATTTGTGTCGATTTACTAGGGGTGTACCTATTGTAATTTCATTGAACAGTTGAGCCCCTTTAATTTCATTGGAAAAAAAATTAACCGTTACAGTGAGTAAAAATGTTGGTTGGTTTGTTGTTTTAAACGGAATTAAAAAAATATAAAAATAAACAAAAACTAAATTAACAAATAAATACGTAAAAATTAGAGGCAACTGAAATGTTAATACACTTATAGTAATCACATAACTTGGTTGCCCAACAAATGGTGCTAGTATATATGGTGTTGTCAGTCGTTCAGAAGAATATATTGTACTCAAAGTACAAAATAATAAATGGTGCTAGTACATACTCAGGGTTGCCTAACTAATTGTTTGTAACACTTTTTTTGCACCACTTACCCATATGCAATTTTTGGTTAAAACTACACTAATACTTGGTGATATTTTTTGCACCACTTACCCTTACACAAATTTTGGTTTGTTGACTTCGGTAAATCAAATAATTCATTGATATTTTTGTAAAAGGTACAAACAAATATTAATTTAATTATCCAACCTAAATACTAAACATACTAGAAACATAAAAACAACGTCATACTAAACTGCTTCAATGCATTTCACCCCAACTTGTTAGAACCGGAGCTCTCTTCCCTGCTTTCCATCATATTCTTCCTTTCCTTGAGTCGTTTAAACACAATTTCAAGATCGGTAATCCTCTTTTCTAGATTATAAGGGTCGTGAAACCCACCTTGTTGCTCCCCCTTGTTTTGAGGCACCACCACATTTTGCTGCACCAGTAACTCACTTTGAGCCACCACATCCTCTTCACCTTCCTCCTCCTCTTCATCTTCATCTTCCTCTTCGTCTTCTTCCTCCTCCCCATAATCATTCACTCCCCAAACCTCATCCCAGTAAAAGTCTTGCGCATGCAGCCAGTTCAAAATTTGACCCCTCATCCACGTATCTACCTGCCTATACGACCCATATTCTGCAATCGGTTCATACCCGAAAGCATCAAACACTGCGTCAAACAGCAATTTGTTGTTTAACACCCACTCGTACTCTTCAGCATCATTTTGAAAGTTGCCATTATTTGCTGCCATTGTTTATGTTTTCTTTCAATTGAAAGGGATATATGTGTTTGTGTGTGTTTTTTGGTATACAATGCATAGGTATAAATAGGCTGGAGAGTTAGATTAAAGGTTCCCAACACTTTGGGCGGGAAAGGGACAAAGGCGCGCGCCAAAAGTAATAGATGTGAATCGAAGATGTACGAAAAAAGTCTCGAATATCCTTTTACCAAGTATTGACTTTCCATGTACAATGAGTTGACGCAACAACTAGGTGTATCTCATGCTTTGTGAATAATAAACTTACAAACTCAATATTACCAACTGGTTGTTTGTGAAATTTGGGATGATTTGGGATCGGGTTCGTTATTATTGGCCCGAGGGAATAAATGTTGGACCGTCACCGGAAAGGACAAACAATATGTGGTTTAACACTTGCATTGCGCCTTTCTGATTTAAGTAGAAACTCATTTGTAATTCCTTAGCATCTTCATTATCTTTGACTTCTCAGCGGCACGGCTAACACTTGCATTGCGCCTTTCAATCAAAACATCAATTTCATCCAAATCATCCCGCTCCGCCTTTACAAATAATGGGCAACTTAAAAGATTTGCAACTAAAAAAACGGGCAACTTAGAAGATGGGCAACCAACAACTTGGGCAAATTAAAATGGCTGTTGGGCAGGCTTAAAATAATGGGCAACTTAAAGATGGGCATCTTAAAATGGGATTCGCGCAGGCTAAAAAGATGTGCAACTAAAAAAACGTGCAAATTAAAATATGGGCAACATCAAAATTGGGAAACTTAATATGGCAGTTCATCAAACATAAAATAATGGGCAACTTAAAAGAGTTGCAACTAAACAAAGGGGCAACTTAGAAGTTAGGCAACCAACAACTTGGGCAACTTAAAATAATGGGCAACTTAAAAGATATGCAAGTTAAAAAATGGGCAACTTAAAAGATGACATCTTTTAAGTTGAGGGTTCTACTGCTCGCTTTGTAACTTATGGGGTCATACTATTATTGGGGGGGGGGGGGGTTTCACTTTTACCATTGTATAACTAGTTGCCCAAATTTTTAATACAAGTTGCCCAAATTTAATAATTGCTTGTGTATTTGTGTTGTAAGCTAGTGGACACTAAGGGAGCAGCTTTTATAACAAGCTGACCAACGTAACAAGACCCAACTATTCACCAATTCACTATCAAACATTGAATTTTCTGACGATAAACCCGCAAACCAAACCCCTATACCCACCATGATTACACAAACAATATGTGGTTTTTTTTGGAAGGCGTACAATATGTGGTTTAATAATGAAAAAAATAAAAATAAATAATAACTAAATAAGTAAATAAAGAAAGTAGGAAAGGTACCTACTTTCTTTTCTTGGAAACTTTAAAATTTTTACTATTAAGCCCCTTCACTATTAAGTCGGCATCATTTTCCATAAGTAAATACATAAAAATTAAAGGAAACTGAAATGTTAATACACTTATGGCAATCATATCCTAATTCTAATGATGTTGATGAAGTACAGATAGAGACTAGTGCTTGAGTTATATTCAGTCCTAAGTAGCTTTTCCATTCCAGATCAGTCCTAAGTAGCCGGCAACAATGTCCTTTGTGCTTCCGGGCAGGGCAAGTAACAAGGATGAGAAATCATGGATTTTCATCCTCTATTTTCTTGATCCACCACACTAACACAATCTACCCCTTTAATAGCCTCTGATGATCCACCATTTTTCGCTTCACATATGGTTGTTATATCTTGCATGGGACTAAGTTCCCAACAAGATTCCACCAGTTTTTAAAAACTGGTGGTCCTGAGTTGGAGTGAAGGAAAAGATCGTGGATAGGCGGTTAGAGCAAATCCTCGCACCAGAAAGGTTGAATGTAACTTTCTTGTTTAAGGAGACACTCGACAACAACATGTAGGGGATTTTGATGTTAGGGTTTTTGCAGAGGATGGTGGTTGTATGTTATTAGCCGTCATTTAAGAACGTCTAAAAGTTATTAGCAGTCATTTCAGAACGGATCTAGATCATAAGAGTGATCGACCCGCTGTGATACCATTTGTTGGTGCGCTTTAAACTTGAGCAACTGATGAATTAACAAGATAAACATAAACACGTGCCGCTTGGACATTGAAAGAATAACGAGTTTATGATTCATGATGGGCAAAATTACAAGGTTACTACGGTGAGAGACAATTAAAAGTAACTAGTAGGCTTGGGTTAAGTTTGTTGGAGGATTGTAAGAATCTAACTATGTTATGGAATTCTAAGTTGTTAATCTCGTTCAATGCGCACATTTTGCTTTGGTTGGGAGTGCTTTATATAGCGGATAGATTACTGTTGCTTCACGTGAGACTAGTTATCTTATTTGATTTCTGAATTTTTTATTTGTAGGCTAATAAAAAAAGCATTTGATTGTGAAGCTGATCGTGCACAAAAAATAGGCTTGAGAGGTAGATGAATGGTTCCCATTTAATGCTATTAAATGCAAAAAAGTCATGAAAGACTTTTGCCATTGTGGATGGTAATCCACTTTTGGGGGCAAGTGACAGGTGTAATGATCACTTCATTGGTAGTCAGACTTGCAAAATGGCAACTTTAAAGATTGCCAGCTTTAAAGATGGGCAACTTAAAAAGTGAAACTTTAATGGGGAAACGTTATAAAATTGAGCAAATTTGTGACGCAACTTAAAATGGGCAACTGAGCAGACTTTCCACCTTTGGAAATTTCAGCCAACATTCTACTGCTACTTACAAAGTTTATGCAGCTAGGTAAAACTTTCTACTGCTGAGCGTTCTACTACTCGCTTTCTAACTCCTGGGGTTACTGGTAAAACATTACATCCCATCTTGAAGTTGTGCTTAAGCATCTAAAGGATAAGAAGGACAAGGAAGAAAAAGAAATGAAGAATAGGACGAATGAAAGTTTGTAATGGTTTGTGATTCAATTTGTAATGGTTTGTGTAATGGAAATTTGTAATGGTTGTAATGGAAATTTGTAATGGTTTGTGTTTCTATTTTGGAACAGGGCCTGTTTGTGTTTCAATTTTGGATCTTTATGTTAAATTAAAAATCAAGTATTTACACATTATATTCAAAACAGCCTATATGAACATGGTCATATAACTTGACAAGTTGCCCAACCTTACAAGTTGCCCAACTTGACAAGACCCAACTATTCACCAATTGACTATCCACCCACTTTTAATTAACATTGATTTTTCTGACAACTATTTACTTTTTTTCCGCGGGAAATAATAAACCCACCCACCAAACCCCTATACACACCATAATTACACAAACCCTTATCAAAAAAATAAATCCAAAATGAAATCCAAACTCTCATTTTCGAGAACTCACAAAAGCAAATCAAATTCCAGCAATACCATGTCTTTTGGACGTAATGTTATCCCTAAAATGATGGATTATATTAGCAACATGCCAGATAACGTGATCACTAATATTATGAATCGTTTGCCACTAAAAGATGTGGTGAGGACCGATACTTTAGCGAGTAACTGGAGGTTTAAGTGGACTTTGCTCACCGATGTTATAGTTGATGAGGATTTCTTTTATTTTTTGACAAATAATTTTGATGGGAAGGAACTTACTAGACTGCTACTTCAGCTCAGAGGTCCAGTAAGAAGGTTTGTCTTCTCCGTAGATCCCAAACCGCTGTTTGGACAAGATTACTTCAAATATGAAGAGATTCATGATTGGCTGTTGTTTTTGGCTCAGGAAGGAATCGAGGAGCTGACAATTCGAAACTGGTATGGTGAACCAGTTATGTTGCCAACCCAGCTGTACTCTCGTATGGAGTTGAAACATCTTGAACTTCATTGGTGTACTCTTCCTAGTTTGGTATCTTTTATTAGCTTTCCAAATCTATTGAGCTTAGAATTGTTATATGTTGACTTTCAAACCGGTTCAATTTGGGAGTTTATTTCTCGTTGTCCCTTACTTGAGTCTTTTAAAATGAATCGTATTCATAAAAACGACATGAGACTTTTGGATATTGCACAGCTTGGAAATTTGAAGAAGTTGTATTTGTCATTCGGTGTTTCGAACCATCCCACGACAATCACAACTTACAATATCTTTCAGCTTAGAACTCTTCCCAATCTTGAGTCCCTTACATTGGATTTTCAGGAGTGCAAGGTTAGACAAATTTGAGTTTTACAGTTCAAATTACATAATGTTAAAGTAATCTCTAATACTTATGAAATATAATCTTTAAAACTTACGAAAAGTCGACCATTTGTAGTTGTTGGAAGAAGGAAGCTCCTGGATGAATGTCCTTGTGGCATTTGTAACCCTTAAGACTCTAAATCTATCCGGAGTCGATTTTGGAAACAATGCAATGGTGTCATTCATCATTCAAATGATTTGTGGAGCTCAAAAATTGCAAACTCTAGAAACCATGGTAAGTGGAATGCATATGTATGAAATACGTCATCTTAAATTGACATGGTTGTGCATCTCAATACTATCTCAATTTGCAGGCTGCATTGGAAAGTGATCTACCTTTGGAAGTTTATTCATTAGATTTAGGTAGCAATGGAATGAGGTCGGGGCAGCTCAAGAGTGTGGCGTTTCGATCTTTTCCTAGATCAGAGAATGAATTAACAATAATAAAGCTCATACTTGCATGTTCCCCCTTGCTGAAGATGGTTTATATCAAGCTCAGCAATTTCACCGAGCTTCCCGCACAGCCTTGGTGGAATTCTTTTAGTCTTTTAGTTTATGTATGGGTTGAATACCCTATGACAATCAACTTCGTATTTTGTTGTTCGATATTTCTTATATGCTTCCATTAAGATTAGATTGTGCATATGTTATTGATGGTTATCCATGTGCTTAGTGCTTATTTGATATAGAGATTAGGCAGTTTTAATTGCAATAATAGCATTACTAACCTTGCGCTAGTACTGCTCACTTTTTTAGCTTATTCCCAGGTTATTTATAAAGATTTAGAAAAATTGTTTTCTTCAAAACTTTTAGGAAAAACTGGTTAACGCAAGACCACGGTGGCGTTCACTTGGGTTTAATGCGCACATTACTTGTGTAGTTGCCCAAAAGGTCCATTTAAGTTGCCCACAATAGTTATTGCATAACTATTGTTGCTCTATTGTTTTTTTGGTACGTCGGTTGCAAACGATGACACACATAAACAAGCAGTAAAGAAATAGAACAACTAACCACATAACATAGTACAATTAGTAATTATTGTCATGAAATCATAAACCACAACGATTACTAGATAATATTCAATTATTTTAAGGTTAAATGTTATCTAACGCCTTCCATTGATGAAAGTAACAAGGTTCAAAAGGTTCCAAAGGCGCATCACACTAGACTTCCTACCCATACTGAAAACTTGTCAAACCACAACGCTGGATCCATAACTTAATACCTTCTCAAAGGGTAGGTAAACCTGTTTACATATGGGAAAGGAATTTTTGTTAACGTTTGAACATGTGTAAGTGTACTAGAGAATATTTGTGAATGTCATTCTATAATACAAATGCAATAGAATGTTAGCTTAAAATGTAAACGTACTGTACAACCCACGGTCTGGGAGATTTATAAGAAGAAGAGATTCTTTGTACGGAGAGATGTAGAATGAACCATGCTGAGTGTCTAAATACTCATCATTTTTACCTAATCTGAGCTGCCAAAACATCCAAAAACACTCAGAAATGCATCATAATACTGAAATTATCCCAGAATTGTGTTTTATATGTTTCAGATGCAAAATGTTTAAAAACAAGTGAAAAACGAACAAAGTTTGCATAATTGGCAATTTCAGTCCCTCAACTTTCAAAAGTTGTCAAAACTAGTCCCTAGTTATTCTAAAAACAGGAAAAGTCATCAAAGGTCCTTTAAGAATCATAAAATTACATAATAAGTCCTTTGGTGCAAAGTTTCATAAAATTACAAGCTTAGTCCCTCAACTTTGAAAAATGTCAAAAATGGTCCTTAAGGTTTTAAAAATGGAAAATTATCAAAAATAAACCTTTGAACTAATCATATATGGCATAATTGGTCCTTGTGATATGTATTGTGAATTTACAGGTTGGCCCTTCAAGTTTCAGAATATTACACTTTTGGTCCTTGTGATATTTTAACTACAAACCAACCGGACCCTAAAATAAATTAAACCTACTACCCTTATTAAACCCAACCCAACTTTTATATCACCAGCCCAATCCACAAGCCCAACTCCCCTTTATTTAATAAACCCGATCCAACCCACCTGGTATTTAAAACCAGAATTTGACTTGGTCAAACTCTTCCCCAACCTCACAAACCCGCCAAAACAACCTCACCCATAGTATCTCTGCAAAACCACTCCCCATCTTATCCCACTCACCTAACAATGCCAAAAGCATTAAAAGCTTCTTCTCCACCTCTCCAAATGCATTAAATGCTATATACCTGCTCGAATCCACTATCTCTAATTTTGGCGCCAAAAATCTAAATCAATGGCTGAGATCGATTTGAGGCAATTCAAGGGTTCAGATGTGCTCAGAGAAGTCGGCTAAGGGTTTCCCAATTGTATTTTGTATATATAGAGCAATGTAATAGGATTAAAAGTAGTAGTTAATTGTAGTGTAATCATATTTCTTTATCAGTCTTTCAATTATTGTAATTTTCATTATCAGTTATCAATATAAGTTATTTCAAGTATCATTGTTCTTATTTCATCAATATTGAACCCAGTTTGCATAGCAATTTAAGTTTCAAGTAACCTGTTAACTAGAATAAGCTCTAATTCAGTCTATATTACCATCAAAAGCTCCCACCAACCTTGCAATAAGCTTATATAAGCTAAACATAGCTTTCTGTAAGCTTATTTAGTGTTAATAAGTTCTTAATTCCAAGATTGAAGAAAAGTCAATGAAAGTCAAACTGGTGGTCAAATAAGCTGTCTGGGGTGTAAAAGCTATAAAGGAAGGCTTAAAAATTGGTTTTCTAGCTTGTGTGAACAAGCTAGAAAGGTTCTAGTCCTAGTTCTTTATCCCACAGTCCAAATCAGTTGTGAGCATATTTCAAGTTTTTGTTTTATTTTCAATATTACTGTTGCAGTGCTTATTATTGCTTATTTCTATTAATTTCCAGCTTATCAGTAGTTAGTGATCATATTACATCAGTTTCATTAGTCTTAATCAGTTTTAATTAGCTTTTATATAATTTCACTTAAAAAACTTAGAAAAACAGTCACATAAGGCATAGCTTATTAAACTGCTTATTTTAACTTTAAAAGTTGCTAAATATCATTAATAATAGTCAGTGATCATTAGTAGTCCAAAATCTTAGCTTATTTCAAGCAGTTTCAGTTCAAACTCATAGCAGTCAACCCATATAGGGGTGTTTGGTTTAAAGCAGTCCATAGGCCAAAACCCACAGTTACTGTAGATTGACCTAAAAGCCAACTTTTTTCAAGCTTATTTTGGTCCTCTTAAGCTGTTTCAGGGTCCAGGTAAGCTAATTAGACAGATTTAGTAGTTTTACAACTCTTGTGTTAAAATCAGTCAACAAAAAGCTCTAACAAGCCATAATTAGCAACAAGCTTGTTTAGCCATATCCTTTGGCTTCTCTGAGCTCCAAATAGTTCATCTAGTTAGTTCTTATAGGCCTGCACCTTTGCACTAGCCTAGTGCACAAAACAGATCCACAACAGACCACCAAAGCAGACTCAGTGTTTTTTTGGTTGCTGATCTTGGCTCAAATTGGACATCAATTGATTAGTTTGTGATGGGGCTTTTAGTATTTTAGGATACCCAGTAGTATAGAGAAGCTTTTTCCCCCCTAAGATTGCATCTCAGTGGCTAATTTCACTGTTTAATTCACTCTGCAAGTTGGCCTTATTTCCAAGTTTCTGTTTGAAGTTTGAAACAGATTTGGTGTTGAATTTGCTTATTTGTTGGATTATCTGTTGGATTTAAGTTGCTTTATGCTTAAATTAGTTGGCTAAACCTTTCCTGAGCATTTGGTTAAGTTTTGTGCTCATTAGCTTATTTCTAGCTTATTTGCTTATTGCTTATCTGCCCAAATCAGCTCTCCAGGCTTATTGAACTTTTGATTTTATTTTTCATAGCTTTTAAATATTAATTTTGGCTTATCCTGAATTTTTCAGATTTTTCCTAAGTCATTTGATATTTTTAATCTCTTTTATTAGTTTCTATTAGCAATAAAATCATAATAAATAGAAAAATAATCAGAAAAATATAAATCCAATTTTCATAATTTTCTTTTGTTAATTTTAATCCAGGAAAAATATAATTATATTTTTAGTCTTTAAGAAAAACCAAAAATAGAAATATAGTGATAGCTTCTATTTAATAGAATTTATCTTTTTAAATTTTAATTAAGTAATTTTCATTTTTATAATTTTATTAGCTTCTTTTCATCTTATAATATTTTTAGAAAAAGTTTTAGATTTTTCTTTGTCCATTTAGTATTTTTTACAATTTTAAATAGTTTAAATAATTATTAAATAATAAATAATTAATAATAATTAAATAAAAAGTGTAGAAAAATATAATTTAAGTTTTTTAAATAAGTTTTAAGTAATTTTACATTTTTAGGTTTTAAATTTCATAAGTTTCAGTTTTTGTCCCATTTTATATTTCCTGTTGCGCGTTTGTAGTTTATTTTAATCGCGTTTAATTTTCTTGTGCATATTTGTTTTTAAATTGTTATTTAGAATTGTTAAAAAGCAAAATCAAAAATATCTAATCACATCAATCACTCTAATCCTAGCTTTTCACAGTTTGCCCATTCACATCTCGTTGGGAAACGATTCGGATAATTACTTACCTGTCTTAACACTACACACGAACGTGAGTCTTTGCAAGTATCCTTTTTCACAAAGGGGTAATTTGTAATTGTTCACGTGTATCCACTGTCTACATTTATTTTTAGGTGAGTTCAGCACGGATCAAACCAGCATTTCCTTCAATTCCCAAACTAACAAACTGTCCAACCTGATGATCGTAGACAAACATTGTGTTACCCAAAATGTGTCCGACAGTGGCTTCGACTATTGGAGCTTGGTTACTTGTAAAGCCAATCAGCTTAATCACCACCGGAGTAGGGATGCAGAATAGATTTGAAAATCGTGTTACGGATGCACCATCCACCTCCAAAAGCCATCCGCTGAAAAGTGGGACCTCAGAAGTCATGATCATTCCAGAAAGCACAACAGAGTTTCCAAGCTCGTGAACAGTAAATGTAACTGGCATTACAATTTTCAAAAGAGATGGTATCTCTATGACGCGAAATTGGCGGGTGATCATATCAAAAGAAATCAAAGTGTGATCCTTGTACGGAACCCCCTTTGCGCTAACTAACCTTTCAGTACCAGCCCAATAGATAAAACGACCTACAACTACCTGACTTTTTCTTTTCAATCTTATTGACTGGCGTGGCAACTGAAAATCATGGAGACGTGTCCAGGTCTTGGTGTTCAATGAAAATACTGAGACAAACCAGAAACCGGTTTGGAAAACAGGATAGGATACCTTCACAATAGTCGGGTCTAGAGTGTCGGGACGGACACCAAAACCGAAAGAAATCTTTGAACATTCTATTTGGTTAGTGTAAAAAGGGATGAATATGCAAACAGATTTTCTTATGGATGGGTTCCAAATAACAGCCATCATATTAGTGCCATACATAAAGCACGTAAGGCCGCTAGAATTGCCGACAGGCTTCATAATTGCAAGGTTTAGATGTGAATCAAATGGGGTAATGGTTAAATTTTCAGCTACAGATGTCATAAAACCTTTATGACCCTGATCAAATGTTAGATTAAAAAGACACTCATCAGTGGGACGAGCACCGTATGAAGTGATGAAGGTTTGTGAATCTATGTTTGCCTTCCATATCTTTGAAACACTACGTATCTGGAGTATGGTCTTAACAGGTAGCCTATTCATGATATCTAGTTGAACATCCAAAGGTATGTTGTCAGACATATTTTAAAGAGTCTGGAGGAAATGGGTGGGATAGGGGTGGGATGAATAAAGTAGTTGTGTATGAGAAGGCAATGGCAAATATGACACACTTATATAGGAGTCTCATTGATCATGATTACGCCTATCAAGTGGCATTAATATAATAAATAAAGTAGATGTACTTGTGTGTTCTGTTGCGCAACCTACATGGCAATTTTTAAAAAATGGGCAACTTAAAAAATGGGCAACTTAAAAATGGAACGTCTAAAAAAACTGGCACCTTGAAAGGTACTTATAACAAAGATTGTTAGACAAACTTGTCTATATAAATTTCGTGTAACATATTCGTATATGAATTTGTAACGAGAAAAAGCTAATTCAAATAGTTATAATCCATACGGTCAACAATGTTGCATCTTTACTCGTTAAAAGTTTTGATCTGGGTAGATTTGAAATTTTAATTGCTAGTATAGGAATGGTCAATCTTTGAAAAATCTTATCTCCATGTGTTTTTATAATAGTTTGTAAGGTTCAGCAGACATTCTACTGCTAGCAGCAAAAGATTCTGCTGCCGTTTTGCAAAAGATTCTACAGCTAAATTTCTGCTGCTGTTTTGCAAAATTTTGGAATCCTGCTGCTTGGTTTGAAAGTAAAGGGTATGTTTTGTAAATTGGCGCCAATATAATCCTAATTAGATCCGAACAGTCTAAAATCCCAATTCGACCTGACAATTCACTTTGTGCGCCCGAAATTCACTGTAATTCAAACCCCAACACACCTTTGATAATCTGATTCTCAAAACCCTAATTAACAATGGCGAAAAGAAAATTCTCCCGTAGCCACAATCAGGTTGCGTTTCTTGAAAACGTCCCAGAAGCTGAAGGATTCGCTGAAGTTATTGACTTTCTTAATGCTACTCATCTTAGGTATGCGTTAACAGCAAAACCCACTATATACATTTCCCACATGAAATAGTTCTGGTCCACTGTTAGTACCGAAACTATAAACGGGGAACAACAATTAAAGGCTAAGGTAGATGGCAAAAGGATAATTGTTTCTGAATCATCTATAAGAAAAGCTCTTCACTTTTTAGATGATGAAGAGATAATTTGCCTTGAAAATTCTATCATTTTTAAAGAACTTGAAAATATGGGTTATGAGAAGAAAAAGGATGGTTTAAAATTTTATAAAGGTCTTCTCTGCCCACAATGGAAATTTCTTATTCACACCATTCTCCATTGTCTGAGTCCTAAAACTACAGGGTGGAATGAGTTCAGTTCAGCTCAAGCATCTGCTATGATTTGTCTCGCCATAGGAAAACCCTTTAATTTTTCGGCTATGGTAATGGAAGGCTTGAAAAAGAATGTTTTGGGAAAACATTACATTTTCCCTAGGTTTTTGAAATTGATTTTGAATAAGCAACTTAAAAAGCCTAAGGTACATAAAAACCCCTACAAAAGACCTGAGCTTAAAAAGAAATTATTTTCTTATTTGAAAAAGGATGGAACTGGCTTCTCTGGGACTATTACTCCATTGTTCCCACATATGTTGCAACTGGCTGCCACTCAGGGTGAAGGTGCTGAAATCACAACAGCTACCCATCCCACACCCACCTCCCCTAGGAATTCACCAAATAAGAACACTGAGTTACCTCAGACCAGTGTTAGGATGGACGCAGATGAGGCTGTCACAGGTGATGGAGGTGACAGGATGGAAGGGGCTAACACTACTGCTCCTGGCTTAGTTGTTGGTCAGGTTAGTGTTAACATAAGTAAGACCCTGACCATGGCAACACCAACTGCTGAAGGTTCTCATGAACCTGAAACAGATGATGGAAATCCCAGCCAACGGGCAAACATGGGGGGCTTAGGTGATCAACCCAGGTTTGAACTGAGTTTGAACCCATTGATTCACCTCTCAGGGAAGGTAATACATCCCAAAGTGATGAGGGTAGGAATGAAACAAATAAATTGATGGACACTTATGTACAAAATGACAATGCCTATGATTCACCACTCAGGGAAGTTAACACAGCCCGAAGTGATGAGGCTAGGTATGCAACTGAGGAATTGAGGGACACCCACAATGTAGAAGATGGAAATTCCAGTGATCAACCTGTCGGGGCAGATAACACTAGCCTTATGCAGGAATTCATGACAAGATGTATGACACTTGAGTCCCAAGTTCTTGGTCTCACACAAACAGTCAAAGGAATGAAGATGAGAATTAGGCAGTTGAAGGGAAGGAGGAGGTCAAGAACAAGGGTATTCAAAAGGCTAAAGAAGGCTGGAACGGCACATAGCGTGATCTCTCCTGAAGAAACAAGTTTGGGGGAGGATAGTCCCATTACTTTAAGGAGGAATGAAGACAAGGACTCAGGGGAGGTTGAGAAGCAAATTGATGAAACTGGTGCTAGTAATGAGGGAAATGATCAGGTTGATATGGATGTGGATACTGGTGTTGGGGCTAATCTAAAGACTTTGGATGCTGAGCTGTTGGTTAAATATTCTACTGACGAGGTAATTCAACCTGCTGCTAGTACTAAAGATCCTACTGCTGAGACAGAGCAAGGTCCTAGTGCTGGTGTTCAACCTTCTAATGCTGAAGAGGTGGAAGGTGATGATGTTAGCTTGGCTCAGGTGGTCCTCCCACTAAAATATACCAAATCATCAACACCAAAACAATCAACACCATCACCACCACAATCACAATCACAAACACAACCTACATCAGCACCTGAACAACAACCTCAACCACAACTCCAACCAACAACTAATCAGACAACTCCATCACATACACTTCCTAGAGCTCCTGTCAAAGGAGTGACCGTAAGAGAACCTACTCCTGAACCAAAATCAACAGCACCACAACAACAGCAGCCATCACCACAACAAAAACAATCTGAACCTCAACCTATAGCAAAATCAAAATCAAAAAATCAACCCATCACATCAAAACAAACAACTGCGTCTGCAACAAAACAACCAACTCCAACACCTAAAATTCCTAGGGTTACTGTCAAGGGTGTAACTATTAGAGAACCCATTCCATCTAAGAAACCCACGCAACCACCTACATACACTGGGAAAGCCAAAGAAAAGATGATGGAAGAGTCTGAAAATTATCCTGATCCTGCAAAAGTCCCACATAATCTTTGACCAGAAGAAATTCAAGAAATACAGGGAAAACGGGATGAGATTGAAGAAAGGTTGAATTCTAGGGATGAGGAAAAGGCTGTATTGGAAGATAAGAAAAGTGAGGAAAAAGAGGTAAAGGCTAAGTCAACAATTGGTGTCAAAAGAACTGGGAGAAGATTTAAAATGAAGGCCAGAAAGAAGAAGAGAACTAATCCAGTGGTAATGACTAGTTTAGAAGGTAGTGATGAACCAGGGAATAAAAAGAAAGAGACGATTGATTTACAACCGATGACAAAGGTTGTGTCTCATGATGATGACCTGTTTGAGGATATTGCTCCTTTACAAGTTAAAACTCGAGTTATTGGATGGAAAGCTGGTTATGATGGGAAAGTTCCTTGGTTTGAGATATGCAGAGTTGGTGAAAGAATTCAAAGGTTTAAAACAATTCCTCAAATGTTTAAACACATTGACAGACAAGATTTGGTAAACGTGTGGGGATTAATCAAGAACAAGTATGGAAATACAAGGCCAACAGATGAGCTTGATAGAGAGCTTTGGGAATATCTGACGATCATGTTTGAAGCTTCTACTCAAGATAGTATGTGACTACAACAGGGTAATGCAGGGAGGACTTCATATATACATTCTCATTAGATAATTATGTTGGTTTATGGTTAAAGGAAACTTGACTATGACTCCTTATTAGATAATCATGTTACGGTTAAGTATGGATTGTTTGGTAAGTCGATTAACTACAAGATTTTTGTAACATTGTTACTTTTGAGTAACCGTATTAGTATATTCAAGTGTTTGTTGACATAATTCGTTTGTTTACATAGTGTTGTTCTTAAGATTGAATGTTACATTCCGCATAGTGTTTAATATTGTTTCAATTCGATAACAGTTTCTATACATATTGTTTTATATTCAGATCTAAGATAATTAACAAGATCACTGCTCATCTGGGATCTACACCAAATCACAAAGTTTTTCCTTGAATTAAACTCTGTTCTTCCTCAGAGCTTCACGCTGATCATAGATTCTTTGTAGTAAATCCTTTACCACATCTGCATGTCGTTCACACCTGAGTTTTGTGGTAATCATCACATCTAACACTTCATAACTCAGTGGATATTCCAATTCAGCTAACATGAAGATATCTACTCCACTCTGTGTTGACAAATGATGCACATTGCAGGAACTATAAAACTCCCATGATACAGTCAGATCATAATAAGGAAATTTCCAATAAACATCTAAAGGATTTGGCTCATACAATCTCTTGAATTCAACCCATAGCTCTTGCTCCTTTACATCTGTCTTCTTCTTTGTATTGAGCTTATCTTGTACTAACCTCCACAGATTGTCCAAATCTTCTCTATCACAGAGTCTTATCAAATTTCCAAAATTCTTGAACACTGTTGTCCCTCCACCAACTCTTGTGATCTTCCAAGCCTTTCCAAATTGGTCCCTGTAGATCTCCCAATCAATTATTCGATGTCTTGGTTGCAAATGGTCAACATGTAGAATTTCTGGAACTGTGACTAACATCTTACGTATCCGCTCTTGTGATAACTCCACTCTTTCTCTATGAACTTCCACTTTCTCAGTTGATTTCTTCTGAGTGGTCTTAAGTTTCTTGAAAGGTCTTTCATCAAAGTTTTCAGGAAGTTTCATGTGATCTCTCCTATAGTAATTGTAGTACAAGTACACAATCTCTGCATCTGGTCTTCCCTTAAGATGACATGCCTTCCAACCAGCTTGATTCCATAAATACATCTTCATTCCAGCTATTACCTGTGCCTTTGTTGGTTGTCTCTTCCTCTTCTGACTTGATCTAATACTTTCCGTCATGTCATCCAAAGCCACTTCTTGATTCCTAGCGATAATGAAATCCACAAGTATAGCTGTTTTTGCTTCCTTAGTTATACTCTCATCTGCAATCAGCTCGACGGCTTTTCGGTATACAACTGCATCTTTGGCCATCGCATGTTCTATCTGTTCGTTAAGTGATTCTTGTCCAATAATAGCTTCAGAAACCACTCTTAATTTTTCCTTCCTTCGAGTTTCCAACCATTCTGCTACTTCAGCTTCTTTGTTGTTAAACTGCTTTGGCTCATCTTCATCAAGTGATTCTTGTACTGCTTCTTAACTCCAGCAGCAGATTGATTTAAACCAGCATTAGGATGACTTGAACCAGCAGCAGAATCATCCTGGGCCATTTCCCCTAAGATCTTACCAACTTCCACCATAACCTCACCATGTTTGATCATCTGTTCGGGCTCGAAAGTTTTTAGATTATCACATACACCCTCATTAACTTCCTTGACAACACTGTCAAATTCCAACTCCACATTCTCGTCCCTAACAGCACCTTCAACGTTCAGCTCATTGACCTCTACTGTTTCCTTGGTTGCCTCCCCTGAATCCTTGTATACATGTTTCATGAACTGTTCAGGCTCAAAAGTTTTTAGATTATCACATACACCCTCATTAACTTCCTTGACAACACTATCAAATTCCATCTCCACATTCTCATCCCTAACAGCACCTTCAACGTTCAGCTCATTAACCTCTACTGTTTCCTTGGTTGCCTCCCCTGAATCCTTGTACACATGTTTCATCAACTGTTCAGGCTCGAAAGTTTTTAGATTATCACATACACCCTCATGACCTTCCTTGACAACACTATCAAATTCCATCTCCACATTCTCATTCCTAACAGCACCTTCAACGTTCACCTCATTAACCTCTCCTGTTTCCTTGGTTGCCTCTCCTGAATCCTTGTACACATGTTTCATCAACTGTTCAGGCTCAAAAGTTTTTAGATTATCACATACACCCTCATGACCTTCCTTGATTATCAAGTTCTAATAATCATTGTAGTGATCTACATCACCATCATTTTCTAGCAAGAGAAGACGAAGAAGACTTTCATTTTTTAATTGTTGTAGTTTTTTGTTTCTTGTATTTAAAGAGTTTTGTATTGTTGTAATTATTCATCATACGCCAAAGTTCATAACCAAACACTATACACAAACTAGAAAGATCGTTTCGTATTTGAGGCCTTAAAATACGTTGAGAGAAAGGTTGGTTTTACCATGACAAGAACTCGATATTTAGATTAGCATAGGAAAATATTGTAATTGACATTGTATGGTTTTCTCCGCCAAGAAGGGAGCTTGTTGACATAGTGAAATGATACTCTCGAGTCGGATACTCGGGGAGTGGAGTAAGGCGAGGTAGGAAGCTTTGTTACTGAACCACTATAATTATTTGTGTATTGGTTTGATCTGTTCATTACTTATTTATTATTTTGCTTTTATTTATATATTTGTTTATTGCTTGATTTCACGTTAAGTTTTCGAAACTATAATTTGAAAAGGGTAAACACTATTCAATCTCCCTTCTATGGAGTTAACCCCCAGAACATGCGGCATAAAATGTCCAATATGTTCCAACCTATCGATATAGATCTTCATCTTCAAAACATTTGAGCTAACCGATTGACCATCCTCTATCTTACATGAGTTTAGCAGCTTCTGAGTCTCATACAACTCTTGACTAGATTAAGTTTGAAGCATACTTTTCAACTTATTCAGCATGTCATAAGCAGTACAATCCTCAATCTGCATTTGTAGTTCAAGTGTCATGCTTTCTTGCATTAGCAAAGTTATCTTTACCTACTCATCGAACTTGTTTCGATAAGTAGTAACCTGAGCAACATGAGCATTAACAACATGAGGGTTATGAAGGGGTACCTAAATTGTTAATACAAATAAACCGTAAAAACATTTATTAATATTTAGCGATCTCTTTAAGTTTTGTCGATAACAAACATAACATTTTGTAAAAGTATAAATCTAGCATTACATGCTATTTCATTTACAACTTACAATTTACATGCTATAATTAAAGTATACTTCTTGTAATAAATAAAATGCATAAAATAAGTTGGATAATCCATAACCCATAACCCATGGAGCTTGACCCATAACCCATGACCCATTCCATGACATCATGCATGACCTAAATAATGGGTAAAACCCATGACCCATGACCCAAAGTCCATAACCCATGACCCAAGATGTCTTTGACATCATTCATGCCATCACTTGACCGATGGACCTTGACCCATAAACCCCCGAAATTGTAACCCAAAATTTGAACTGGTACTACCAGATAGCCGGATCCCTTGGATTACACTGGCCGGATCCCTTTGGGAAGGGATCCGCCGGATCCGGGTGAACAGTGGACAGTTTTGCCTATAAATAGTGAGTCATTTCTCTCTTGTTTCTCACCCCTCTTGAATATATCTTCTCTCTACATTCTAACCTCTCTAACCTCAGATCTAAAGATCATTCTTGTAGCTCTCTTTCTCTTGTGTTCTCTAGGTTCTTATTACAAGACGAGATCACGCTTTCTTGCATATGAGCCATCCTTCTTCTCAAGTTGCTCGGACTTGTCATCACCTCAAGATCACTGAATTGTTTCTTGTTGTTGATACTTCTTCTCGTATTCTCGAAGTTGTTGTGTTAGTTGTATTGTTGTGTTGGTTTGGTCTGCCGTGCTAAGGACTCGGTATTTAACTTTGTACCGAAAAAAGTGTAAGCGACGTTGTGAAGGTTTCCCCACCGATTGAAGGAGCTTGTTGACATAGTATTTACGAACACTCGAGTAGGTGACTCGGGGAGTGGAGGAGGGCAAGGAAGGTGTCCTTGTAGCCGAAGCACTATAAACAATTGTGTCACACTTCTTTCCTTTATCTCTTTACCTTTACGTATTTATTTCATTACTAGCATCTTGCATTATCCATATCTCAACATCCAAAGATTTCACATACTATCAATCTAAAAGTTTTGATAAACTAAATTTAAATTGGTAAAACTATTCAACCCCCCTTTTAGTTTTCTACAATTGGCATCAAGAGCAGGTTTTATAATTTTTTTTAAAGTAAATTGTATTTTAAAACTTTTTCGATCAAATGGATTTTGAAAACTACAAGGAAGGGCAATTTATGCAAAGACCACCACTCTTTGAAGCTAATGGTTTCATATATTGGAAAAATAGATTTGAAACATATGTGAAGTCTAAAGATATTGATCTTTGGAATATTATTGTTGATATGGATTATGTGCCTGTATTTGGGAATATCTCTACTTACAAAAATGAGGTTGGGTCCTCGATTTTAAAAGATGAACAAAAGAAAATGCTTTCTAAAAATAATGAGGCAAAAATGGTTTTATACAACGCCTTACCCAAAAAGGAATACAAAATAATTTTTATGCATAAAATCGCTAAAGATATTTGGGGTTGTTTAGTAATTACTCATCAACGAAACAAACAAGTGCAAAATAATAAAATTGATTTATTTGTTCAACAATATGAGCAATACTCAATATCGGATGATGAGAGTATTGATAATGCTTTTAGTAGGTTTAATACTATTATTACTTCACTAATAGCACTTGACAAATCTTTTTCCAAGCGTAATCATGTTAGGAAATTCTTAAGGGCAATTCCGGCTAAATGGAGACCGAAGGTAACGGCAATAGAAGAATCAAAGGACTTAACAATCCTTTCTCTCGACGAGCTAATTGGGAACCTCAAAGTGTATTAAGGTAGCATTGGCTAAAGACTCCGAGGCCTCAAAGGAAAAGAAGGAGAAGTACAAGTCGCTAGCTCTAAAAGCTAAAAAGGAGTCTAGTGATGATGACACTTCGTCCTCGGATAGCGATGATGAAGAATATGTCATGGCCGTAATGGACTTTAAGAAGTTCTTTAGAAGAAGAGGAAGATTCGTAAAACAACCTTACGATGACAAGAAAGGCTTCCGAAAATTCAAGGAAGAAAAGAAAGTTAAAGATGACCGAAAGTGTTTTAGATGCGGTGATCCAAATCATTTTATAAGTGATTGTCCCAAACAATCTAATGGTAAGCAAAAGGCGTTTGTTCCGATTCTCTCTATTATAGTAGCTCATCTTTAGATGATGAATCTCTAAGCTTATAATATCATAAACTTTGCAAAATTAGTCTTAAAGTAATTAACAAAAATAAACTTCTTAAAAGTAAAATTGAAGTTTTAGAACTTAAAGGAAAATTAAAAAGACTTTAAAAAGGGAAAAAAGCAAGTGTAGAATGTAAACTTTGTGCAAGTCTTCAAACGATAATTGATCACCAAGACTCTAAAATTGCTAGACTTACTACACAATGCATAGAAGATATAATAGATACAAAACAAGTCAAAAACAATAAAAATGGAGTAGGATTTATAGATTGTATGCCTTCAACTAGCGAAGAAAATTCAACAAAATTTATTAAATCTGCTGATCCAACTGTTTCTGAGGTGACGGATCCGGCGGATCCCTCCAAAAAGGATCCGGCTAGGCTTAATCAAAGGATCCGGCCATCCGGTGCAGAAAAATCTAAAATTGACTTGTCCAAATAATCTAGAAAAGAGTTTGTAGTTGTAACTAAAAAGAAAACGCCTAATGTTCCTGATAGAAATGTTAATGTACCAGATCACAATAAAGGAATTTTGAGAAAACCAAATGCTCGACCAACAACACTATGGAGAACTAGAAGGAGGGTTGAATAGTTTTACCGTTTTAAAATTCTTTTGCTTGGAATACTTAACGTGATTTCAAGTAATGCAAACAATAAACAATATATAACAAGTAAGCAGAGAAAGAAACAATCAAACCACAACACGGATGTTTATATTGGTTCCATCTACACGGACTCTCTTCCTTGCTCTAATCCACTCCTCGAGCCTCTAACTCGAGAGTTTTTCTTCACTAAGAAACAAACTCCCTTCTCGGTGGAGAAAACCTTTACAAACGTCGCTTACACTTTTTTCGGTACAAAGCTAAATACCGAGTTCTTTTACAAGGGAACAACCACTCCCGATACTCTATGTATTTTGAGGACTAAAATACCAACCGATCACAACTGAGGTATATGATAGCTTGGTACAACAATCATGTGTGAAAAACAATAAATTCACACTATGACTAATCTAATAAGTCTAGGAACGCTTAGTTGAAGCTTGTGATGCTTTGATCTCTTTGCTACAAAAGAAAGATCACTAAGAATGAAATATGTAATATGAATGGGTTAGTAATGAATGAAAGAATGTATAATGTTCTTTATGCTTATGGGTGACGAGAAAACATGAATGTGTGGCTTGCTATTAATAGGCAACTGCCTTGGCAAACCAAGGATGGGACGGATCCAAAAATAGGGATCCATCCGTTATGCTGTTTGGTTCCGTGGGAGCCTAACAACAAATCTCCAAGATCTTTCCCAAATCTAACCAAGATATTTCCATATCTAAATCTTTGAGTGATGATCAATCCAAGATATTCATATGATCTTCATGATATCCTAAAGATATCAAAGTGATGCATGCCATGATGTCATTGTACAATTTCCATATTTAGAATTAAATTGTAAATGAATAAAATATGTAAATGTAAATGTATATAAATGTAACTAGTGATCATATATGTAGCATTATGTTATGAGTTTATGAAAAACTTGTGTCTATATATGTAAAAGACTTAACTATATTTATGCTTTGCTAAAAATAAATTTTTTAATTGTCATTAACAAAATATAGCAAAGACCGTAAAATATAAATAACGTTTTTCAGACGATATTTGTATTAACAATCTCCCCCTTTTTGTTAATGACAAAACATAAAGTTTATTTTTAAGCAATGAAATAAATAGAGTGCAAGTCTTTTAAAAATATAGATTAAACTTGGTTTATGCAATTTTAAAAATCAATTTAGGCATTTTAAATTGTATAAAACATGTAATGTGTGAGTTTAATATTATCTTCCCCTTTTTGTCGAAACAAAAAGAAGAAATGCATAGCAGAATTGTAGTGCAAGGCCCTTGGTTATTACTCCCCCTAATTGGAGTTCCAAGTATGATGATACATGGATTTTGAGTGCTTATTAGCTCCCCCTTGGACAATACTCCCCCTAGTTGGAGTGCCAAGTATATGATGCTTGAATAAAGAAAGCTACAAAAACAAAGGTTAGTGCTTAGTAAGCTCCCCTTGATCAATACTCCCTCTTGTTAGGGTTCCAAAGTATATGATGCAAGAAAGTTTCAAAGCAAATGGTAGTTGATAAGAAGTTCAAACCAACCATGTAATGATGCATGAATAATGAGAGCTACAAGACAAAGGTTAGTGATAATAGTTCAAACCAACCATAAAATGCACAATAAGTGATCACACACAAACATTAACAAACATCTTTCACTAGAAAATTATTTGTGACAAAAGTCACAAATTGAGATGCTACAAAAGAAATAAATATAAAATAACTTAAAAGGAAAAAGAGTCCTAAAAGTCCTATAAAAGAAAAAAAAATCTAAGATAGAAAGTTCCTAGTTTGAGCATCTATTGAGGTGGGTGTGAAATAGCGTTGAGGCACTCAAGGATATGGTTCAAGATGAACCTCATCTCATTTTGTAACTCATGAACCAAAATGTTGGTTCGTTGAGTGAGATAGGCGGTTCTCTCACATATGGGACAACCATGGCGAGGGAAGTTGGGTGGAAGGTTTGGTTCGTTTGTTGGTGGTGGTGGTGGATCATGGGTTGATTGTTGGTTTGGGTTTGGTGGAGACATGATGGATGCAAGCAATGTGGATTGTAGATCCATTGCTTCATTGAGGTGGGAGTCCACAATGTTTGAAAAGGCGTAGAGGCGATCATGTTCCTCATTTATTTCACCTTGAGTTTGTGGATGGTTGATCCACATTGACTCGTCAATGGCTTGTAGTGTGGAGATTGGTGAGAAAGGTTGAGGTTGTTGTGGGTGTTGAGGTGGAGCTTGATCACGGTAGAGAGGACCATGAATGTCCCTATAGATAGGGTGGAAGAGTAGTGGTTCTTGTTGTGAGGGTTCAACCTCACAAGGCATTGGTGGTGGATTGGTGGATCTAGGTAGAAGGTCTTCCAAGGTTTCTAAGTAGGGGTGAGGAGAGGTTGGTGGTGTGGCAAATAACTCTATTGGTTGTAGTTTAGGTGAATGAGGAGGTGATGGTGATCTTGTTTAATTGAGATGGTGCAGGTGGTGGTGTGGTGGCCACTGGAGTTTTGGTAGGTGGTGGAGTGGTGATGATGATATGTGGTGGTGTTGGAGTTGACAAGGTGAGGAAGTTCTCATTATCAATTGGAGATGAGATGTTTAGAGGTGATGATTTTGAGGATGACAAGTTGATATTGAAAAAACAACATGGTCTAACACTCATTCTGGCTGTTCTTCTGTGTGGTCTGGATGTTGATGAGGAGTTGTTTGACTTTGTCATTTTGAAGAAGAAGGTTGAGATATGCAGAAAAATACTACTAAAAGTGGTGGTGAAGGCGTAAGAAATGATCATCTAAAGGCTTCCAATTTATAGACTCCAAAGTTCACGGATGAGTGTGTTTGGATTTGATGTTAAACCATACAAAGATGGTAGTTTACAATGATTTGGAAGTGGAAGAGAAGCTAGTCATATCATCAAAGTCAATCCAATGAGATGGAGTTGAGTGAGATGAAGAAGATATGCAGTTAATGCATAGTAGTGAGTGGGAAATCTAATGATGTGATTGATCCACGGATTGCAAGGAACCATTTTGAGGGATCCTTGCTTGTTGGAGAAAGGTAACTTGAGTGGATTTTTGAATTTTCAAGTTTTGGTGGGAAATGAGTTTCCTATTGTTCTAAGTGATATAAGATGATCCTAATATGAGTTGTTATTAGTAAAATCATCCTAATAACAAGAGTGAGTCAACTAGAGTGCGGGATTAATCGAAAATTTAAAAATGTAGCTGTTGATACGCGGAACCAAATGATTATACAGGCGGATCCCTATTTTTGGTTCCACCTGATCCGTCAGGTGGTTTTTGGCGGCACCAAAAAATTGGACAGACGGAACCATATTTTTGGTTCCGCCATATCCGCCGATCAAAAAATGGAGACAGTGGGCATTTTTGAAAGCCCGAAACCCGTTCAAATCCCGTAAATTTTCCTAAAATATGTGTAATTAATTAGTTGTGATTGATCAATAACAAAAACACAGGTATTAACAAATGTAAGCATATAGATCAAACCGAGGCTAATAAACTTACTAATAATAGAAATTATGCCAAACAGTGGCTTAAGCATAGAAAATTGGTAACTTTTAAGTGATCTAAGATGATCCTAATATGAGTTATTATCAGTAAAAGTATCCTAATAACAAGAGTGAGTGAAATAAAGTGCGGGTTTAATCAAAAATTTAAAAATGTAGTTGTTGATATTCGGCACCAAACGATTACACAGGCGGAACCTATAATTTGGTTCTGCCTGATCTGTCAGGCTGTTTTTGGCGGCACCAAAAACTTGGACAGACGGAACCATATTTTGGTTCCGCTACATCCGCCGATCAAAAAAAGTAAACAGAGGTCATTTTTAAAAGCCCGAAACCCGTTCAAATCCCGTAAATTTTCCTAAAACATGTGTAATTAATTAGTTGTGATTAAACAATAACAACAAAACAGGTACTAACACATGTAAGCATATAGATCAAACCGAGGATAATGAACTTACTAATAATGGAAATTATGCCAAACAGTGGCTTAAGAGTAGAAATTTGATAACATCAAAATGTTATCGCCCTGCATGATCACGTTAGTTCACATAGTTGTTTAATGATAAGTTAATATCCTACAATCTTAAAAATACATCACATCATTGTTTGAAAACAATTGTACCAAACACTCATTAACCTCTCATTGCCTGTCAAGTTTCTTGTTGATCTTCGTTAGGAAACGCCCGATGCATTTGAACATCCTTCTCGTTTGCTTGAACTCTTTAGTTTGTTGTTCAATGGGTGGAAGTTGGTTCATATATTCTAGAGGTGGAAGCCTAGAGTTTGGGAGTCCGTCATCCTCGCTCATAGATGATGAAGATGAGGAGGTTGGTGGATGAGGAAGTTTTCCTTTTAATTTGGCTACTCTCTTATCACTCAAGGGTACAAATGTGTGGGGAATGAGGGAGTAGTCGGGGCAAAAACCTCAAGCATTTGGAGGGATAAGTGCAAACACTCTAAAAAGACGGGTGAGAAACATTCCGTATGGCATAGCGGTGGTTCCTAACACTGGTATGTCGGCCATCCTTTTGGCCACATAGTAAGCAAGGTTGAAAGGTTGATGAGTTGACACGCAATAAAGCATGTAGCATAGGCAAGCATTGATGTGGTCTCTATTCCCTATGGTGCACAAGACGTTGGCCCGAAGAATTTCTTCCCATTTCTTAAATTGTGGCCTAAGTTCGTTTAGCTCCATGCCAAACGGGTCTCGATCGACCTCATTGCCTTGTCGGGTGGTCCTAGTGTGGGAAGTTCTAGGGAGGAAGAGATGGTCTCGGATAATCTCTTTTGGTATCAAAGGAGTGTCGTATGGAAGGGTTACCAAAGACCATTTGTCGGAGTAAAGGCAAGTACCTTCACCCGGAATTCCTAGGACTTCCGCAAATTGATTTAAGGGAATGTTGAATTGGGATTGATTGACTTTGAAATGAATGGAGATGAGACCATAATCATTTGAGCTAAGGACAACACTAGCATAAAACTCTAATATAAATCTAGGACATACTGGTTCATCAATGTCCAAGAGACAATCAAATTGAATGGTAACTAGTTGTTGGCGAATGTCGGTTCCTTCTAGAAAGGAAGAGTCTATGGTTCTACCCTCGTGGACATATCTCTTTTCTAAGGCCTTAAAGATTTTTACTTGTTCTGGTGTAAGTCCCTTAGTCTTATGGTGTTTTGGGAAGTAGTTAAGGGTATCCTTGTGATCGTAGAAGGTTGCGGGAGGCATGTTTTATCCTAGATACAAAAATTACATAGTTTAGTCAAAACTAACGAGAGTTTAGATATAATGTTCTAGTGTGTGCCTATATGTGGACAATGTGGAGGTGCGGTTATCTTGACTCTTTTTAATGCATGAAAATTTCATTTAGCAAATTTTATAACAAAATGAGAGATAACCCAAACACTCCTAATTTAATGTAGCTTCGATTGAATGTACCCAAAAATACATATTATTTATGTATTTCCTTTAGCATTCAAGAGACATTATGCAAATTATGTTTTAAACATAACATCTTTATTTGTATGAACAATGTGAAAAATCATTTTTTCTAATAGTGAGAAGATTTTTACAAAAAATTTCACATGGGGTTTTTAGTGAATTATGATGATGCCGTACAAGATGCAATTCCTAACTATGGAAAACATGATGTAATTTAGTGAATATGCTTCATGATTAATCAAAAAGATGTATAATCCCCAAGTTTTGGTTTTGTGCAAGAAATAGAAATCCTAGACTCAGATAAGGAACGTAAATAGAGTTGGGATACTTACAGTGTGAATTAGAGCGCAAATTTGTTGAAGGGGGTGACCTAAGTTCTGAGAATGGTGTGTTATGGGGCGAGTTCTAGTTGCTTGTGTGTTGTGGGAATAAGAAAAGGAGTGTTTGTTAAATATAAGTAAAAACCAGCCCAGGAACCCACAGATGGGGCATAACCAAATTTTTGGTTCCATCCTTGTTGTTGAAGGGTTCCGCGGGGACTGTTTTGGTTTTTGGTTGTGTTTGGTTAATCTAAGGTTTGAGCTAAAGTTTTAGCTACATATTTTGTTCCATTAATCATAAACCAAGTCTAAGAAGGTTAAATGGTTCTCTCTTAAGAGGTTTTGTTAGGATATCGGGAATGTTGTCTTCTGAGGATACTTTCTCGATTGAGATGTTTCCTTTTTGAACATTGTCGCGTACAAAGTGATGACGAATTTCTATGTGTTTTGTTCTAGCATGTTGAACCGGATTTTTGCTAAGGTCGATAGCTCCTTTGTTGTCTCATAGAATGGGGACGTCGTTGAGTTGAATCCCATAGTCGACGAGAGCTTGTTTCATCCAAAGTGCTTGTTGACGTGCTTTTCCTGCAGACACGTACTCGGCTTCGGTTTTTGAGATTGCTAGAGCCGTTTGTTTCTTTGAGAACCATGCGGTAAGACAATGCCTAATAAAAGTACAAATACCACTTGTACTCTTTCTATCAACATAGTCACCGGCATGGTCTGAGTCAGCATACACTATGGTTTCAATTCCTATTCCTTTGGGATACAATAATCCTAAGTGTGTAGTACCTTTAATGTATCTAAAAATTCATTTTACGGCTTCAAGATGGGATGTTTTAGGATCTTCTTGAAAGCGAGCACATAGACAAACACTAAACATAATGTCAGGTCTACTAGCCGTGAGATAGAGTAGACTTCCAATCATTCCTCTATATTTAGTGCTATCTACGGATTCACCTTCTTCATCCTTTGCGAGTTTAGTTTCTAAAGACATAGATGTTTTCATAGGCTTGGAATCCTCAAGACCAAATTTCTTAAGCATATCTTTGATGTACTTAGATTGGTTGAAGAATATCCCATCTTCTAATTGTTTTATTTGGAGTCCTAAGAAAAGGTTTAGTTCTCCCATCATACTCATTTCAAACTCGTCATGTATGATTTTTGAGAAATCGTCGCATAACTCTTGACAAGTTGATCTAAATATGATGTCATCTACATATATTTGAACTATGATAATATGTGATCCCTATTTCTTAGTGAAAAGAGTGTTGTCTACTAGTCCCATGGTATACTTATGTTCAACTAGGAATGTCTTAAGTCGATCATACCATGCTTTTGGTGCTTGCTTAAGTTCCTTTAAAGCATTTTTAAGTTTGTAGACATGATTTGGTTTTTCAAAGTCGGCAAAGCCGGGAGGTTGTACGGCATACACTTCCTCATTAATAAAACCATTAAGAAATGCACTTTTGACATCCATTTGAAAAAGTTTAAAGTCATGTACACATGCATATGCACGTAGTATTCTAATTGACTCGAGCCTAGCAACCGGAGCAAATGTTTCGTCGTAGTCAATACCTTCTTGTTGATTATAGCCTTGAGCTACTAGCCAAGCTTTGTTTCTAGACACTACACCGTTTTCATCCACTTTATTTCTAAAGACCCATTTTCTTCCAATTATGGTTTGACATTTTGGTTGAGGGACTAATGTCCAAACATCATTTCTAACAAATTGGTTTAATTCTTCTTGCATTGCTATAATCCAATATTCATCTTTTATAGCCTCATTTATATTTTTGGGCTCAATGGTTGAAATGAGACAAAAGAAATTACTTTGGTTTTGAACTTTTGAACTTAAGGTTATTTCATTAATTTCTCCTATGACATTATCTAATGGATGACTTTTAGATTCTTTGACATTGACTATTTTTCTATTTAAAGGTTCATCTTCTTTGTCATTATCTGAATTCTCTTAGTTTTCAACCATTTGATTTTCAACTAAGTCATCATCTACCAAAGGTGATGTCTTAGAGGGAGGTGGACTTTTGTCAAATGTTACATTCAACGATTCGTTGACTCTTAAGGTTTCTTTGTTCAAAATGATATATGCTTTACTATTTTGCGAGTATCCAAGGAAAACACCTTCATAAGACTTTGGGTCAAATTTGGTGAGATAATCCTTAGTGTATAAAATGAAGCACTTGCTTCCAAAAACTCTAAAGTATCCTAAAGTAGGCTTTTTGCGTCTCTAAAGTTCATATGGATGTTTATTCAAAAATGATCTTATTAAAACTCTATTTAAGATATAGGTGGATGTGTCAACGGCGTTACACCAAAACTTTTGTGGTATGTTTTGTTCATTTAGCATTGTTCTACTCATTTCTTGAAGTGTTCGGTGTTTACGTTCTACTACACCGTTTGATTGAGGAGTTCGAGGAGCCGAGAAATTATGTGTTATGCCATTAGCATCACAAAAAGCTTCAAATTGTGTTTCATTATCAAATTCACGACCGTGGTCCGTTCTAATTGACACAATGCTATTTCTTAGTTTATTTTGAATTTTCTTACTTAGATTTTCAAATTTATCAAAAGCTTCATTTTTATTTTTCAAAAATTTAGTCCAAGTGTATTTTGAATAATCATCTACTATGACCAAAGTGTAGAAGTTTCCTCCATAACTTTGTATAGCGGATGGACCAAACAAATCAACATGCAATTGTTCTAGACACCTAAATGTAGACACCATATTTTTAGCCTTATGGCTATTATGAACTTGTTTCCCAATTTTGCAAGCATCACAAAAGTGTTGGTCGTATTTCAACTTGGGTAGGTTCCTAACGAGTTCCTTAGATGATAGAGATTGGATTAATCTCATATTGGCGTGGCCTAAGCGTCTGTGCCAAAGAGTTGAATTATCGTCTAGAGAGGTAACAAAGTTTGTCTTTAGATGTTTTATCTAATTTCATAATGTATACGTTATTTTTCAAAACACCTTAACGTACGGTTATACCGTCTTTTAGTATTTTACTTACATTTTCACTGAAAAGGACTTTATACTTTTTACGGCATGGTTGACTAATACTAAGTAAGTTAAAACCTAGGTTATCAACATGAGCAACATCATCAATAGAGAGAGAGTCATGAGAGATAGTACCTTTTTCGATGATTTTGCTTTTAAGCTTGCTACCAAACGTAACATTACCTTCGTCGTATGCTTGGTAGCTTGTGAAAAGGCTCTTGTTTCCCGTCATGTGCCTTGAACACCCACTTTATTTTATCCACTCGTCTGGTTCCAAACAGACTTTCAAGCATACCCCGTCTGAGTCATGAGCCATGAGAGCAACTTTGTCGTTCTTAGGCTCTTCATCATCGTCTTCACTGTCACTCCAAGCCTCACTTACAAAAGCCCTTTGAGTTTTGTTCTTGGGTGGCTTAGGACACTCTCCTATCAGATGACTTGTATATCCGCATCTAAAACACTTTCTTTCTCTTTTTCCTTTCTTGTCATCACGGTCTTTCCGGAAGGATATCTTTTCTTCTCGAGGTTGTCTTACGAACTTTCCTCATCTCCTAAAGAACTTCTTGAAATCTCTTACGGCCATGGCATATTCTTCATCTTCGCTACCCGAACTAGACTTTTCATCATCAATTGAATCTACCCTAGCTTTTAAGGCAATGGACTTGACCATTTCTTTTTTGCCTTTAACTATCTCTGAATCTTTTTCCATCACCATCTCATGAACTTTGAGATTTCCTATTAGCTCGTCAAGTGACATGCTTGAAAGATCCTTGGATCCTTCAATGGCCATCACCTTTGCTCTCCACTTCGGATGAAGTGCTCTAAGAAATTTCCTGACAAAGTTCTTACTACAAAAAGAATCGTCAAGTGCTTTAAGAGAAGTAATGATAGTATTAAACCTAGCAAATGCACTATCAATGGTCTCATCGTCAGGGATAACAAATTGTTCATATTGTTGAACAAGAAGATCAATTTTGTTATCCTTGACTTGTGAGCTCCCTTGATGAGTGATAATTAAGGATTGCCAAATGTCTTTAGTAGTTTTACAGATAAAGACTCTTTCATATTCTTTCCTAGGTAAAGCATTATAAAGCATCATTTTAGCCTCATTATTTTTGGCAATCAACTTCTTTTGCTTATCACTGTGATGAGTAAGTGAAGTATCCTCATCCCGACCACATGATATATCTTTTATTATGGCTTTATGGTCACCTTCTATAATAATGTACCATAGATCTATGTCTTTTGACTTCACATAAGTTTCAAAGCGGTTTTTCCAATATATAAAACTATTTGGTTCAAATAGTGGTGGTCTTTGCATAAATTGCCCTTCTTTGAAGTTTTCAAAATCCATAGATCATTTCAAGTTTTAAAATACAATATATTTTGAAAGTCTTGAGTAACGTATCTGATGCCAATTATGGAAAACTAGAAGGGGGGTTGAGTAGTTTTACCGTTTTAAAATTCTATTGCTTTGAATACTTAACGTGATTTCAAGTAATGCAAACAATAAACAATATATAACAAGTAAGTAGAGAAAGAAACAATCAAACCACAACACGGATGTTTATAGTGGTTCGGTCTACAAGGACTCTCTTCCTTGCCCTACTCCACTCCTCGAGCCTCTAACTCGAGAGTTTTTCTTCACTAAGAAACAAGCTCCCTTCTCGGAGGAGAAAACCTTTACAAACGTCGCTTACACTTTTTCCGGTACAAAGCTAAATACCGAGTTCTTTTACAAGGGCACAACCAATCACAACAGAGGTATATGATAGTTTGGTACAACAATCATGTGTGAAAAACAACAACATCACACTATGACTAATCTAACAAGTCTTGCAACGCTTAGTTGAAGCTTGTGATGCTTTGATCTCTTTGCTACAAAACAAAGATCACTAAGAATGAAATATGTAATATGAATGGGTTAGTAATGAATGAAAGAATGTATAATGTTTTTTATGCTTATGAGTGATGAGAAAACATGAATGTGTGGCTTGCTATTTATAGGCAACTGCCTTGGCAAACCACGGATGTGACAGATCCAAAAATAGGGATCCGTCCGTTATGCTGTTTGGTTCCGTGGGAGCCTGAAAGCAAATCTCCAAGATCTTTCCCAAATCTAACCAAGATATTTCCATATCTAATTCTTTGAGTGAAGATCAATACAAGATATTCACATGATCTTCAAGATATCCTAAAGATATCAAAGTGATGCATGCCATGATGTCATTGTACAATTTCCATATTTAGAATTAAATTGTAAATGAATAAAACATGTAAATGTAAATGTATGTAACATGTAAATGTATATAAATATAACTAGTGATCATATATGCAGCATGATGTTATGAGTTTATGAAAAACTTGTATCTATATATGTAAAAGACTTAACTATATTTATGCTTTGCTAAAAATAAAATTTTTAATTGTCACTAACAAAATATAGCGAAGATCGTAAAATATAATTAACGTTTTTCAAATGATATTTGTATTAACAAACACCATTTAGGAGATCAAACGCACCTTATCTTAAAAGTAACGTTAATCAAATATGATGGAACAATGACTTTCACAATGGTTTTCAAACACCAAATTTTGGACCTTGGAACTATCTTCCTTTTTTGAACCAAGTGAATGGTTTGTTTAATACTAATGGACCCATGAGATATTGGGGAATAAACGCTTGCGTTTTTTTGTGCTTATAGGTCTGTCTAAAGGTTGATCTAGAACTAAACGAATGGATTAAAGACAGCGGATGCACAAGGCACATGACGGGTAATAAAAGCCTATTCTCATCTTACAAGGCTTACGATGGAGGTAACGTAGTTTCTGGTAATGGGAAAAGTAAGATCATCGGCAAAGGTACGATCTCACACAACTCTTTAACCATCAATAATGTATGTCACGTAGATAACCTAGGTTTTAAGTTATTAAGTATTAGTCAAATAGTTAATAAAAAGTGTGATGTCCTATTTAGTGAGTCCGGTAGCAAAATATTAAAAGACGGAATAACCATAGGAACAGGGATTAGGAAAAACGGTCTTTTTGTAATGAAAATTGGAAACTCTAAAGATAAACTTTGTCTAACTTCAATAGATGATACTTTGACTCTTTGGCATCGAATATTGGGTCACGCCAACATGCGACTTATTTAATCGCTATCATCTAGAGAACTTGTTAGAAACTTACCAAAACTTAAATATGAACATCATTTTTGTGGTGCTTGTAATGTAGGAAAACAAGTCCATGCTAGTTATAAAGCTAAAAATATGGTTTCTACCACTAAGTGTCTAGAACTCTTACAAATGGATATATTTGGTCCATCGGCTATTCAAAGTTACGGAGGAAACTTCTATACTTTAGTAATAATCGATGACTACTCTAGGTATACATGGACTAGATTTTTGAAAAATAAAACCGAAGCCTTTGATCACATTGAAATCCTTAGTAACAACTAGGTTGTCCAATAATATCTATTCGGACGGACCATGGTTGGGAGTTTGACAACGTAGTACAATTCGGAGCCTTTTGTGATACTAATGGTATTACTCACAATTTCTCAGCTACACGTACTCCGCAATCAAACGGGGTAGTTGAACGTAAGAATAGAACCCTACAAGAAATTAGTCGAACCATGCTTAATGAACAATCAATACCTCAAAAATTTTGGTGCAACGCCGTCGACACATCAACATATATCTTAAATAGAATTCTCATTAGACCATTTTTAGGATTAACTCTTTATGAGTTATTAAAAGGGTAAAAGCCGTCGTTAGATTATTTTAAAATATTTGGAAGCAAATGCTTCATTTTAAACACAAAGGATTATCTAACCAAATTTGATCCTAAATCGAAGGTATTTTCTTAGGATATTCACCTAATAGTAAAGCGTATGTAGTTCTAAATAAAGAAACTACGAAAGTAGAAGAATCTTTAAATGTCAAGTTTGATGAAAGTCCTCCTCCTAAATCTCAACCTCTCGTAGATGATGACATAATAGAAAGTAAAATTCATGAAAATCAAAGTAGTGAGATAAAAGACAAAGAAGATGAACTATTAGATAAAGAAATAGTTAACATCAAAGAGTCTAAAGATCACACACTAGAAATAGTTATAGGAAAATTAAATGAAAGAACATTACGGTCTCAAGCTCAAAATCAAAGTATTTTATTTTGTTTTGTTTCCTCAATAGAACCCAAAAACGTAAAAGAAGCTATTAAAGACGAAAGTTGGGTAGTAACTATGCAAGAAGAATTAAATCAATTTGTCTTAAATGATGTTTGAAAACTAGTTCCACCACCTATAAATCAAACCATAATCGGTACAAAATGGGTTTTTAAAAATAAACTAGATGAAAATGGGATTGTATCCCGCAGCAAAGATAGACTTGTTTCACAAGGTTATAATCAACAAGAAAGAATAGATTTTGATGAGACCTATGCTCCCGTAACTAGATTAGAATCACTAGTACAAATCTGGGATTTCATCACAAATGCTGTTTTTATAACGGCCACACAGTCAGATATTTATGTGATTAAATGTACCAGAATAAAATAAACAGCCACACTTGATCCGACTTATGTGACCATTTCGGAATTTCATTTTCACACATTTGAATATTTATGTGACTAGAGGTAACTGGTATTTATTTTATTTTTATTTTTTGATTATTTAGTCACTTATAATTTGGGACGTGTGACAGATACAAATAAGTTTGAAACATTAGTCACAATATATATATATTGGTAATATATTGGTAATTATTTTTTATTTTTTATATATATTATATATATATATATATATATATATATTACTGGTAATTTTAATTTTATTTTTGATATTTAGTCACTTATAATTTGGGACGTGTGACAGATACAATAAATTTGAAACATTAGTAACACTTATATATATATATATATATATATATACATATATACATATATATATATATACATATATATATATACATATATATATATATACATATATATATATATATACATATATATATATATATAATATATATATATATGTACATATGTGACAAATATATGTAACACAATTGTACGCTGTGACCAAAATCCATATATGGTCACATGAAGTAATTGTGTATGTGGCTAAATCATATAGTCAAGTTTGTCACACATTATTTAAAAGTGACTGCTATTTTTTGCTGAATATGTAGCCACATATGAATTTGAAATGTGTGACAGATGAAAAGTAAGTTTGAACCATTATTTACAATATTCATTTAAAAGTGACAAATATATGTCACACACTTGAACAGTGTGACCAAATGTCGTATATGGTCACACTAAACCATACACATACATGATTAAGTGTAACCAAAATGTGATACATATGGTCACGTAAGTTAATATGTGTGTCTAAAGTTTAGTGTGTGTTTGCTTGCCAAAACCCAATGTGTATAGTCACATTAAATTGTAGCACGATCATGTGACTATAGGCTTTACAATAGTCACACCATATCACAAATGTGTATCTAAATTATGTTTATCGCCACATTATAAGGGTATTATATGTGACCAATAAATTCAAAATAGTCACATTGTGAAATATTCATGTGTATTTTGTGTGACTATTGATCATCCAATGGTCACATGAATTTTATATTTGTGTGGCATTTTGTAATATTTAGTCACACAAAGCATTTTTTTTTTATTATTATTATTATTTTGTATTTAGTCACATACAATTAAGCAAAAAGTGACCAAAAGTGCTAATAAGTGTGACCATATGCTGTTTAAAGTGAAGAAATATGTATTTTGTGTGACTATTGATCATCCAATGACCATATGAATTTTATGTTTGTGTGGCATTTTGTAATATTTAGTCACATAAAGCATGTTTGTTTTAGGTATTTAGTCACATATAATTATGCATAAAGTTGCCAAAAGTGTTAATAAGTGTGACCATATGCTGTTTAAAGTGAAAAATGTGTATTTTGTGAGACTATTGATCATCCAATGGCCACTTGAATTTCATGTTTGTGTAGCCTTTTGTAATATTTAGTCACACAAAACATGTTTGTTTTGGGTATTTAGTCACATACAATTAAGCATAAAGTGACCAAAAGTGTTAATAAGTGTGACCATATGCTGTTTAAAGTGAAGAAATGTGTATTTTGTGTGACTATTGTTCATCCAATGGCCACATTAATTTTATGTTTGTGTGGCCTTTTGTAATATTTAGTCAAACAAAGCAAGTTTGTTTTGGGTATTTAGTCAAATACAATTAGGCAAGTTTTGGGCACAAGGTCTCCGCTAACACTCGACGTAGCCAAATCATCACATAATCTAATGTAAGTCCAATGAATTGTCTCAACACCACTTATGACTTGGTCAAATCTATCCTACGGCTCGAGCATCATCACAAATCCAAACCAAACAATATTCACGAATTCGGTCGAGAAAAGGAAACAAGACCACTTACCACGCCGAGACCTTATGGTCTTGGCTCGAACCCTTGATGTCGTATGAACCAAACGGACTGAAATGAGGCCGCAAGCCATACGGCTTCGACCCACAACCAAACGGACCATGATTAATTTTTTTCATACCCACAATCAAACCGAAACCAAAATCAAAATCGTAACCCTTGGGTTACGGTCCGAATTTCAACCTACAAAATTAATAAAAACAAAATAAGCTTAGAAGCCATGGAATAAGCTTAAAGATAAGCTCGTGCGTGAGCTTATACTCACGGTACACTAAACCCAAACACGAAACGCGACTCAAGAGTGATACCAAACTACTTATAACTCATTTTTATAAAAATTTAATCATTTCCCACTTGTTTTAGCTTACACCGATTCACGTATGGGTGTGAATCGGTGTTGTTATCAAATCTTTACCTTAGGTTTTCATTTCCAAACACTTACCAATCGAGAAACAAGACAAAGGAGGCAGCGGTGTGGTGAAACTACACGGATCTCGCGAGTGAACTTCCAAAATGACACAAAACTATGAGAGTGAGGTGGGAGTGACAGTGTTTTTCCGATGGTGACACTACTACAAAAAATCTCACAGAAACCGGTCAAAATAGCCCATGAAGAGTGGTTTTTGAACCACTCTCTCAAGGGGGGTATCTCCATGATCAAAGCATATAGAAACCGGTTTGGTAACTTGTCTCTATTAGAAGCATCGACACTGGTTTTCTCCTTAAAATTAGTCTCATTATAGAGTAAACAAACATATTTTTATTGGACATTGACACCGGTTCTCCCACAACCTGTCTTTATAGAAGCATCCAACCTATCTTTATATAGAGTAAAAAGATATGTTTTTATCTCAAAACCTGTCTTTTTGGTAAATCTATTTTATTAAAAAAAGAAAAAAAAAAATCATTTCTAAAATATTCCAAATTTTTTAAAAATTGGAAAATTTTAGAAATGATTTTTTTAATAAAGAAAATATATATATATATATATATATATATAATATATATATATATATATATATATATATATATAAATGCATCAAATATATATAAAGTGATTAAAACACACTACAAATGTTGAAATCAACAAAGTAAATTAAGATAATACGTCAATTCAACTAAACATAAATCCTGGACAAAATCCAAATTAAAACACTAGAATTCAACAAACTAAAAAGAAAAACACTAGAATTCAACATAATTGAACATCATTATTTGAGATTAATCGCGCCAGAATGTAAACCATGCACGAATGATGGCATTCAACTCTTTATTCTCTGATGGACGCTCATCACTCCAAGGTGCCTACATATAAATTAATGAAATAAATGGTTATACAACAACTAAGACGGGTTTTCAGTGGAAGAATTAACCTGCTAAGTTATTTGACAATGACAAATGACACACAACATAAGGCGATCAATCATGTCATGAGCATCAAGATTAACAAGCGTGTATTAGCCTAAAACCTTAAGTATACAAAAAAAATTATCCTAAATATGACATTAACCTTTTGGATGTTGTAATCAGTAAGTGTCTGACCATCCTCTAAGTTTTTAGTATTTTTTGTACCCCTTTAACTCATAGATATCATTATAGCCTAAATTGACCCATGTATCCATAAGTAAATACTTTTACTAACCTGTAGCATTTGGACCTCTTCTTCAAAAGTAAGTCTCAAGGTCTTACCGATAGCTTGATCATCCTCAAAATACTTATACTGCACATTAGATAACATCAACATTAAGATATGAACATCAAAGTTTAAACATTTTATTACACGAATGAGAGGATAAGGGATTCGATAATTACTTTAGAGGGCTTGAAGGGATGCTGCATCCCGATAGCTTCTAACTCTTTTTGACATATGTCATTCAGCTTGTCAAACATTTCAACAAAGAGGCTATCCTCGATATCCATCACCTATACAAACAAATCCATTCATCACATTTTTCTTAAGACATTTGAATACTATTATTATTATTATTATTATCAAGTTGTCTATAGATATACCTGAGAATAACTCTCGTTAATTTCCATTTCAACATCAAGACCTGTGTATTCACACAAATGCCTGGGCATATAGGAATCTTCAGCTCTAAAACCAGGACCAACCACAAATACACGTTGAAAATCACCACAGATTGCCATTTGTACTCAAATTTGAAAACAGCTACTCCACCTTTGCTAGTGCCAACATCACTCACTTTCTTCTCTGTTTACCAATTAACATTATGTCATTAGTCGATAACAATGTCAACAAGTTGGAAATTAGTGATATACCGATATGCTTTAAGCAAGTGCCAATTGTGTAAAATCAGAATATGCTAGCGCATCCTAAAAATATACGTAGTATTCATTAAAAATCCATATATTTAAGCGCATCCTAACTCTATTAAAACCTTGTTCCATCAATAGTACCACTTTGATTTTACAAGTACTCTATACAAAATCAGTAACAACAATGGTTATAGTATCAAAGTATTTTTTAAAATTATAATATCATCATTAGTGGTACTATGAGCATATAATATTACCAGTAAATAACAACTATGAATATAATATCATCATCAGTTACCAACTTCATTTAGAAAAGAACAATTGATATAAAATTTTCAATTAACAAAAGTTCACAATTTCAAACCATATAAAGATATGAGAAATGCGTATACTTTTAGGCTATTCTTGACAGATCCAATGGTGGTGGTAGTAGATCGGAGGTTGACAGATCCATTGGCGCCGGTGACGTGGTAGGGTGGTACCAGATCTGGCGATGGTGGAGTGGTAACGGCAGTTCCCGACGGATTCGGTGATGGTAGCTTCTTTAATCGTGGTACCACATCTGATAGTGGTGGCTGTAAAGGTCGTTCCGGTGATAGTAGCGCCGGTAACTGTGGTTAAAAAGTGGCAGATCCCGACAGTTTAATGGTGGTGGTTGCGACAGTTCCCGGCGGTTTATTGATGGTGGTTGTGTAATAAAGGAGAAGAGGGATAGTGAGAGAATTTGTGTGTGTTTTATGGTGTTTTACTATGTATTTTGTGATATTTTGTTATGGTTGAGATTAAGAATGATCTAATGGCCGAGATTTGCTCTTCTTATCTTAATTTTTGTATTTGTAGGACTCACAATTATAAATGCTTTATATAATAGTATAACACATAATCAGCTGTAAACAACATATCTATAATATTCGAAATAATATGTAAAGGAATCGTTGTATTATACCTAACTTGAAAACGGTAACGACGATTGAAGACGGTGCCGGTATTTAGGTTTCGATCAATGACCAGATAGAGACAGAGATGGTGACGGTGGTGCAGGTGTTAGGTTTCGGCTGTGTTTGTCGATAACGACGGTGGAGTGGTGACGGTGAAAGTGATCGAAGATGATTACGGTGATCGACGACGGTGAAATTGATCGACAAAATTACGAGCGATTAGGTTGTGAGTGGGTCGCCTTTTGGTTCATTTGGTGATTAGGTTGTGAGAGATTTTGGGACAAATGAAAGGAGCGATATGAGAAGAGAGAGAGACAAATGAGCGATTTGTTTATTTTGTTTTTATTTTTATCTTATTAATTTTTATAATTAATAACCTAAATATAATGCGGTATAAACGTATTTCTCAAAATTACCGGTTTTCACAGTGACAGAAATAAATCTATGAATTTTGACTATATGTTTCAACTTTATGTCAATACCCGTATCTATACGTGTCACGTATATTTGGTTTAATCTGTTTATTGAACAATGAAGCTGCTTATTAAACCGTGGCTTTTTCCCCCTCTGCTTATTTTCAACGTGTTCCACTTTTAAAATTTCGAATTTAGCAAAACTAAATAAGTTGTAGCTTATTTGGTTTAAAGCATTTTTGGTGCAGCTTATTTTTAAACAGCAAAACGTGCAAACCCAAAGCCTAACACACAGATACAAATTCTCTCATGTTCAAGAGCTGAAGCCAAGTATCGTGGTAAAATTAAGTAGTTTAGAGGGTTACTGTATGCTACAGTGTGCGATCCTAGTACTCGTCGTTCTAGCTCGAGGTATTGTGTCTTCTTGGGTAGTACTTTCTTATCATGGTCTTCCAAACACCAACAAATTCTCTCGTGTTCAAGTGCTGAAGCCTTGTATCGTGGTGTAGCTAATGATATTGCTGAGACAACATGGGTTCGTAATTTACTTCTTTAGTTGCACACTCTGCTGACTGCTACTATTATTTACTGTTACAATTTGGGTGCCATTTACATATCTGGAAACCCGGTTCAACACCAACGCACGAAGCACATCGAGATTGACTTTCATTTTGTTCGCGACATGGTTGCCAAGGGACAAGTTGGAGTTGTTTGAGGAGTTTCGTTCCAGTTTGGAGCGTTTGGTCCTCTCCCGATCAAACTGCGGGAGAGTGTTAGTCAACATATTGTTTGGCCATGTTAGTCAATTCATTGTGTATCATGGACTTAACCCATACTAGCTTGCTTTAAGACTAATATTATGTAACTATATTTTGTTAAGATGTTTAATGTGACTTCAGTCAATTCATTATTCAATACTTACGTCATATTATATTCTATAATGCATTATCGATGTGTGTTATACTATTACCACTAGTTTTACCCTATGACTAACGATGTTAGTCGGGTCAGGTTGGTCGGGTTCAGGTCAGGTCAAAGTCAGGTTGAGACTAAAAATACCATACTCGAACCCAACCCTATTAAATCTTGGGTTAGTCGGGTTCGGGTCTATTCGGGTCAATCTGAACCCGAGTTAGTCAAATATTTTCAGCCCGATACCCGACCCTATTTAGTATTCGGGTTGACGCAAATAACTCGAATTAATTATTGACCTGAGTAACCCGACCTGAATAGGCTTATTCGGGTTCGGATCTGGTTGGCTTAGGCTTATTCGGGTTTGGTTCTGGTTGGGTTAGACTTATTCGGGTTCGGATCGGGTCAGCTTTTTTAGACCCCTACCGTGTGACAACTAGGCTCTCATTTCTTAAGAAGTTCCCTCCCGTCAAAATTTTATTTTCACCAAAATATTTCATTTCCCTCCATTCCAAAAGTTCCCTCTCATATTTTCCCTAACTCTTTTGTTTTTGCCCTAAATCAATACACACTTTTACACACCAGACACCATCGATCTGGATCAAAGAGATGAACCACCATTAGCCAACATAGCTACCACCACCTGACTCCCACTCTCATTTCTCATTCGTCGTACTGACTGCCACCACTGTCTCACTCCTCACTCTCATCTCTCGTCTATCGGTGTTCACTCCCGAACCCCAATAGGTAACAGTCTCTTAATATGTAGTAGATTAGTGTTTCCACTTTCATATCAATAGTACGGCATATATGTTGTTAGTTGATTTATTTTGTTGGATAAAATTTTGATTCTGGGCTCATAAATATGTGATTAATGGGTGTTACACTGAGTGTTAGGTGCTACTTTTGACAACTTCGTAGTGATTTTGACTTTTTGGTTTTGATTTGAATATTTGTTATAATGCTTGAATTTGTTGCTAAATTAGTTTATAATTACATATGCTTGTGTAATTCCAATGCTTATATATAGCCGATGGTTGCTTATTCAATTTGATTATGACTTTTGCTAGTGTTTATATATTAGTGAATTAAATACTAGTTTACATAGTAGATTGCAATTGCCTACGTAGTTTGAGTATTATCCTATTTTTGAATTGTGATTATCTTTATGTATATAATTTATGCTTAAATGAAAAAGAAATTTGTACTAACATTAACTGTATAGCATTTTCCCAATTATGTAGGTTTGATGACCAATTTACCATTCGTCAAGCAATCACTTTAAGTTTATCAGAAATTCGCCATCACTCGTATTTCTAATTGGTTCTATAGGCTATATATGAGTTACAATGAACTATGATGGGTTGTAATATGATGTTTTGTAGATTGAATCTTTGAAAAAGTATGTAGAAAAGCTGAAGCAAGGGAGAGGGCAAACGAGGCAGCAAGGGCACATAGGCAAACAGGTTAGCTGGGGCAAATGGGTTGACTGGGTCAGGAGCATCAACTGGGGTGAGTAAGTCAAATGAGGTAGGTGAGTCAAGCTGGTTGAGGTTGTTGAGCCTAGATGGGTTATTGACAACTCACGTGATTACATACTATTAGCCACATTTAGCAGTTCATTATTAAAATTTTAAGACAATTCATCGTTATTTTTTGACTGTTTTATAGGAAAAATATAAAGCTGGTATGGTTCAGATTCATGGGGAGAACACTGAATCACACCCACATAATGAGGAACTATCAAGCTGGTATGCCATCTTTCTAACATTTCCATTCTTTTCATTTTCTTCTATTCTTTTTTATATAAGCTTACAGCTATATTTTGAATATAGTGCATAGTTCCTACTGGTAGTGAACTAACATGTCCACTGCCCAAAAAATCCAACGCCTATCGGTAATATCTATTGCTCGTGTTACTTATCTTTTCGTTATACATATTGGGCCAAATGTAAGGTATTTCCAATATATATTTGGCAGCATTTTAAACCATATAAGCGCATTAAAATAAGCAATCCCAAACACCCCCATAACGTCACATGTTTTATGAAAAATGATGATAGTCATGCATACCAGGCAACCTGTTTTGAGATACAAGTTAAGGGATATAACTAGAAGCTGTATCTTTGCGGCCGGTGGAGAGAACGGTGTATAGGATACCAATGTTGCAACCTGTACCCCATCTAACCAAACAGGCATCCGGATATACCAGGTAACCATCTGACTGTCTGATCATACCTAATGTACAGATAGGTTTGGGCACGGGCCTATTTTTATACTACTAACACATCAGTTTGGCATAGCCAATATAAAAGGCCTAAAAGTAAACAGCTTTAATCACCAAAAAATGTCTTTTTAACGCGGATAAAGAAAAAAAAATATATTTCAGAAACTAAATAAGTAATCATTAGACATGATGCGACATTAATCCTATCATTGTAACGGAAAATTATTTTCAGATGCGAGTTTACTTTTAAAGAACCTGTATTTGAATAATCTGTTCAAACCTTTTGTATATGCGCTTTTCGAAACACCCCTTTATTATCTATAGTGACTTCAGTTAAATAATAAGTGCATCGGCATCAGGAAGACAGGAACACGTGAACGTATCGTGGTTGCTTTAAGTTACGCAGGAACACAAAAAAAATTATTGAATAGCATTTTTTTTAATCTGCAGCCCAAAGACTCACCGGCTTTTCCTTTATCCAAAGGTTAGTCTACTATTAAGGTGCCAACTATTTAGGATTCTACGCATTACAAATAAAGGTGGCAATATTTGAGGGTTCATGATTATAAAAACATTTTATAGATCGGATCAAAATTGGTCAGGTCAGTTTGGGTTGACCCACTTACAACTATTGTTATTTTTAATAGAGCTACAGGAATAGGCGCTATAAGACTTTGGGGCTTGGGCAACTTTCAATTTGTTGAAGACTAAGGTTGTCCAAATATTAAAATATCAGGGGTTCCATAGCTAAAAAGATCAGAGCCTGAGGCAGCTTGTGAAGATTTTAGCAATGTGATCAGTTCAACATCGTTTGGGACTATATATAAATCTAGTGGGGTTGAAATAGTTGTTGTTTCTGTAGCTGCACCTTCGGCTAAAGAGTGGTCAAAGCATCATGAAAGCTAGTTTAGGAAGAAGGTATTTTCCATACCAATTTTTTACCATATTTTCCTCATGAGTATCTTATTTTCTTAACATTTCTGTTTTAATACACTTTCAGATTGACATGTTATCGAAGGTGAACCACAAGAATTTTGTGAACCTTCTTGGTTTTTGCGAGGAAGATGTGCCTTTTACCAGAATGATAGCGTTCGAATATGCTCCTAATGGAACACTCTTTGAACATTTACATAGTGAGTCTATTCATTCTGTTGATTTCTCATTAGGAACTTCAGTTTGATTCTTCTCTAAGAATATATTCTTTGGGTGTATGGTTTGAAAGTTCCAATACCCGTTCAATCTAAATACTGGTTACTTTGAATAACTTCCAAAACGTGAATCTAAACACCCCTTTTGGTAGAATCCAGAATGGAAAATAAGCAGTATTTGAACTTTGTCAATTGTCAATTATGTATGAACATTTGGACTGGATAATGAGGATGAGAATCGTAATGGGAATTTCATACTGTCTCGACTATATGCATCAACTTACTCCACCCATTTCCCACAAAAACCTAAACTCTTCATCAGTAACCTTAACCGAAGACTACGCAGCCAAAATATCAGATTTCGGCCTATGCAACGATGCATCAACTGCAAACACTGAACAAACTCCTGAAAGTAACATTTACAGCTTTGGTATTATACTATTCAAGATCATAACATGTAAAATCCCTTACGCTGGAGGTGATACGGTTGATGAGTGGGTACTAGACTTTTTGAGAAGCGAAAAACCGATGACTGAACTAGTGGACCCTACATTAGATTCATTTGACGCTGATGCGCGTGATGTGTCGTTGCCGTTTAGCAGTTTTAATGCCTACTCAAGTTTTAAATTTATATTTAGCCGACTTATCAATAACACACACACTTAACGAGCAGTGTACCCGGTCAGTATGAAGATAATGGTAAGTAGAGTGTCGATCACTAAGAGTGGAACGTATTATCTCGTTATTCTAATCAGTATTTTAATATCCTAACGCAAGGGGGTTTCAGCCTGAGAGACTGGCACGATTTGTTGCAATTAAATAATAAAATAAACCAATAGGCACGAATCAGCAAGTAGCACACACGTACACAGATAAATACTCGAGACAATAAGAGGGCTGTCCTTATGATTAAGTAGATTGTCACTTGTTTTATTGATAGCTTTATATGAAGTGTATGTAGTTAACCCTTTCTCGTTGGTCCTAATCTTATCGGCGAGTAAACCCTTAATGATTACTTATGTCTAAAAGTTATTCCTAAGTGATCAATTTAGAAATAACCGTGGGAGCCACATTATGTCCCGCAGTCAAATGCCCGCAAGCCACTAATAAACACAGAGGTTATCAATGCACTAATAAGTAGTAACCAAAGACATCATCATATAAACTTTAATTGATGGGAAAGCAAGTATTAAAGGGAGTGCAATCTTTCGTTGTCACATTACACAAGCCACCAATCCTGATGAATTAAAGTTTGCTAACACAATAAAACAAAACTACTTAATGAATTAAATACATGCAGCACCTTCTTACAGCTCTTGTATCTTTGATTTGGGTGTGTCTTGTGCTGCCTCCTTGACTGAATTCGTCCTTTGTTCCTCCTGTTCGGACTTCGGTTTTAGGTTTTTCGGAACTTGTAATTCGTCTGGTCTACGGGGTATTTATAGTTTCTGTCTGAGGGAAGATGCGGCGCATCTACTAAGTAGATGCGGCGCATGTACTTAACTTCGCGTAGGGTCCAAGATTATAATATTCAGGAATATTCGTACACCGCCAGAAGATGCGGCGTAACTCCATGATTAGATGCGGCGCATGTCCTCTTGTATCTTGGATCGTATCTGGTGATATCTTGATAGAGATGCGGCGCATGTCGAGAGTGAGATGCGGCGCATCTGGAGCAGAATTGACTTGATCTTGTCCATGTCAGTAGACTTTCACTTTATGCACGTTTTGCTCCATAATTAGTCCAAAATCGCCAAGTTTCACCAAATGCTTGTTTTTACCTGAGAATTACAAAAGTAAACGATTAAGTATCAATCCTCATACATAATATAGTAAAACAAGTCAAATTAATAGGATAAATGATAGTAATAAAATGTACTTATTTGAGTTCATCAAATATCCCCCCACTTGAACTTTACTTGTCCCCAAGTAAACCTTAGAATTTCTCTTATGAAAATGTATCCTAAAAGATGTTAGGATTTATTTTTATATTTAAGCATGTATTCGTTTATTTCATAATCACACAACTAAACACTTAACGAATTAGAAGTAAAATAAGATAAGTTGATAAAAGCAAATCTAATCGTTTAACTGTCCAGTCGCGACGAATATTCTATCATTAGCTTGGCAAGTATACACATCTCCTCCACTAAAGCTAAGGAGTAACAAGTCTAAAGCGGTAAAAAGGGTTTTTAGGCTTAAGGGTTAATTATTCTTAATCACTATCGATCTCAAATTCCAGAAAAGGCGACAAAATCACAAATACATGATCGAATCCACGAACACGATACTTGCAATTGCTCAAATCCTTAACTCGAATAGGCTAAAGATAGGTCCAAACTTCACCAATAATAATATATCAAAAAGGGCGACAAAATCATAAATACATAGCCGAATCCACGACTACGATACTTAAGATTGCTCAAATCCCCAATCTCAATAAATCAAAGGTTCGGTTGGATAAAGAATAATAAAGGGTATGGATAACATTTGGGATATAAATTGGTGTAAAATGAAAAATAAACAAAACAAATAAATCAAAATCCTAAGTGTGGTTAATCACTATCCCAACCATCCCATGAATAAGACTTATATCATCGAATAACTCACGCTTTAACACTTGAAACACACGCTTTAGGTAGACACGAATTATACTCAACAAGATCTTAATCAAAGAATAAACCTTAATTGGCGTTCCCATAACTGCCAATTCCCATTCAATCCATAGATATAGTACAACAAATAGTGGTGATATCGACCACTTACATAACTTTACATAAGTTGGTTAAAATAAACATCCAACTTTTCTTTCTCTTTTTTTTTTTTTTTCTTATTTTTTTTCGATTTTTTTTTTTTTTTTTTTTTTTTTTTTTTTTTATTAAACATAAATATAGATGTGTAAAATTTCACCACATCACTATAATGATAATTATGGATAATTTTTCCATACTTTTCATGACTTCAGAAATAATGGTAATAGTGAAAGTAGTAAACACACGAAAAATAAACTCCAAAATATACAATATTTACTTTCACTCCAATTGCATTGTGCAATTTCCCGACCTAACCAAAGATAATGAATTACGCACACGAACACAGGTAATGTAAGGAAACACACTCTGCCTATAGCAATCAACCAACCACGGATTCTAATCTACAGGGTAGGCTAAGGTGTAAGGGTGTAACGAAACATTTTAACAAAGGTGTAAGAAACGAAAGAAATGGCTCTGAGGGTTTTTCTAGGGGTATCTTACTCTAAAAATGAGAGTAACAAAAGGTTTATACGGGGGTTAACTAACCAGTGTAGTTAGTTAATAACACATAACAAATAATAGGCTATTTGGGTGTAATCCTAGAATTTTACCAATTTAGACAAGTCATTCCAATTATATAAATAATACTCATTATGGTGGTCTCGAATAGTATACAAGCCAAGTTCTAAAGTTTACAAGTCACCGGCACACTCATAGATTTGTGAATTTTGGAAAATCACAATTTTTGAAAATAACGTCATGTGTGCAGCTATGCAACTTAGATCTTAAACAAAAACATGCTAAAAAAAATTTTAAGTTTGATATATTAAGCACATTTTAAGCATAATTTTTGAAAAAGTTTAGGACAAGTAATTGTTAAGTGTTCTAATTCTCCAATCCCCCCACTTAAGTTAAACAACGTCCTCGTTGTTTGTATAAAAGGTTAAAAACTGGAAAATAAAAGAATTAGAACAGAAAAACTCCCCTGAGATTTGCTCGGTATGATCCTCCTTTAGTATAAGAGCAAAAATCATCTTTCTTGTGGATTAGAACGTTAAAGCTTCATACTTGATGTATCCACAGGAAATCCAGGAAACTATAATACCACCAATACTTTAAAACACACCTAAGATAAGAAAGGTTCAAACTTGCATAATACATTAGTAGTTAGGAAAAATAAAACTTAAAAATTAAAACTGAAAATCATCAGGTCAGTCGATGCGCCGTATCTTATGGAAGAAGATACGCCGTATCGAGCCTGGAATTAATACGGATCAGAATAAAGATGCGCCGCATCCTTAACCAGGGATGCGCCGCATTAAAAATAAACTGATAAATAGTTTTAAAGTCGAAAATAAAAATGCAGAAAAATAAAATAAGATATGACCATTGCAGGAGATGCGTCGCATCTCAGAATTGAGATGCGCCGTATCCTCGTGCGGCCTGGACTGACTCGACACAGAAACAGAATAATAAAAATTAAAATAAAGTAAAAGATAAGCATGGGTTGCCTCCCACGAAGCGCTTGTTTTTGTTCGAGTCACGAGCCTGACTCCACCCTTATTTACTGTGTAATAGGGTGTTGTTCCCCCCACTTGGGATCAAGTGCGGGTGATAGTAGCAATAAACACGAAAAGAGTGTAAATTTGCTAGTAAAGATGGAAGAAATAAATAAAGATCATACCTTGGCAATATATGTACATCTTTCCTATTCTTACCCGGTTTGGTTGATAAATTGGATGACTTGACCATTCCATCTGAAAGAGTAGTGTGTTGAGGAAAAATGAGTCTCCTTTCTTCTTGGTTAGTCTCTTTGGTAGTAAGGCGTCCCTTGACTTCAAACTCTTCTTCGAGCTCCACCAAATACGGGTTGATCACAGGTGCTTCAATAGGTAGTGTAATAAATTTCACCTCATCATCTTTTTGTTTTGCAACCTGTTTAGGAAAACTAGCAAGATTATTAGTAACGGGATTAATAATATTAAATAAATTTGTACCACTTTGTGTTGTAAGTGACTCCAATTCATCTTGTGAATCTCCATCTTCAACTAGTGGTCTTGCAATTTCAGCATCGTCCCGAATTTCATCCTTAATTAAGTAATCCCAGATTTCTTCAAAATCCCTTGTTGGGTCAAAATCTGGTTGAGGTATGTCATCATAAATTATGGCGTCAAATGGTTCGAAATCAAAATTAGAATACTTTTCATCTTCATCCGTTGGATTGTCTAATGGTGGTAATACGATTGCAGAATATTCTTCAACGTAGGGTTCCGTATACACATCATCTTGTGCAATCTCCGGAGAAAAAGTACTATCAATAACAATTGCCGGAATTGGTTTCATTGTATACGAATCTTCTTCATCATCATTCGACATACACCAAGTGTGTTGGAACGGCAATTTGTTTCTTTCTTTCCTTGACTTTTCTCGTCCAAGAATCAAGTATTCTTCCATAGTGATTTCTTTCGTATCAATGACTTGTGCACCATATCTTGCTCTTTCCCAATCGTAGATCCCATTATTGCTCAAGTCTCTTTCCTCTCCAAGTCTGATATATTCTTCCATTGTAATATCCGGATCGTCCATCTTCCTGAAATAAAAACTTACTCGTGCAAAAGAAGAGTGAAACAATCAAAGTAAAATAAAAGCTTCTGATATCTGTTGTTGATGCGCCATATCCAAAAAGTTGGATACGCCATATCTTATAATCGTTAAAATTTAATAAGACTTTATTCAGAAAATAGATACGCCGCTTAGAATTTAAGAATGCGCCGTATCGAATTAATTAATCAAAAATCAACTTATCTAATTAAAATTAAATGCGTCGTATTAACGAAAGTTAATGCGCCGTATTTTCGTTACGTTTAAAAATAAATATCGATTTTTGATTCAGAAAGATGCGCCGTATCGACAGAGATCGATACGCCGTATCTGTTTAATAATTCGCAAACTGTTTCTAATTAAAATAATAGATAAGCCGTATCTGCTAAAGCAGATGCGTCGTATGGCGTTAACGTTTAGAAATTTTTTTTTTTATTAAAAACAGATACGCCGTATCTGCAAAAGCAGATGCGTCGTATTACTTTATCGCTTAGAAAAATTTTCTTATTAAAAACAGATACGCCGTATCTTGGGGAAAAGATGCGTCGTATCGAATTAATTAAACGCGTTGTATTAAAAAAAATTAAACGCAATACGCCGTATCTGAGAGATCAGATGCGCCGTATCGTTTGATTTAGCACAGTACAACGATAGCAGAACAGAAAAAATACGAAAAATAAAAACAAAAATTAAACACACAAACGAAAATAAACACACAAAAATAAAAGAAAACAATTAACACACAATACAACAAATATGCAAAATAGTACAATGATGCAATTAATCTAATAAAAAGAAAAAAAACTAATTAAAATACTAATCAAATTAACAGATAATAACAATTCACTCCCCGGCAACGGCGCCAAAAACTTGATGCGCGTGATGTGTCGTTGCGGTTTAGCAGTTTTAATGCCTACTCAAGTTTTAAATTTATATTTAGCCGACTTATCAATAACACACACACTTAACGAGCAGTGTACCCGGTCAGTATGAAGATAATGGTAAGTAGAGTGTCGATCACTAAGAGTGGAACGTATTATCTCGTTATTCTAATTAGTATTTTAATATCCTAACGCAAGGGGGTTTCAGCCTGAGAGACTGGCACGATTTGTTGCAATTAAATAATAAAATAAACCAATAGGCACGAATCAGCAAGTAGCACACACGTACACAGATAAATACTCGAGACAATAAGAGGGCTGTCCTTATGATTAAGTAGATTGTCACTTGTTTTATTGATAGCTTTATATGAAGTGTATGTAGTTAACCCTTTCTCGTTGGTCCTAATCTTATCGGCGAGTAAACCCTTAATGATTACTTATGTCTAAAAGTTATTCCTAAGTGATCAATTTAGAAATAACCGTGGGAGCCACATTATGTCCCGCAGTCAAATGCCCGCAAGCCACTAATAAACACAGAGGTTATCAATGCACTAATAAGTAGTAACCAAAGACATCATCATATAAACTTTAATTGATGGGAAAGCAAGTATTAAAGGGAGTGCAATCTTTCGTTGTCACATTACACAAGCCACCAATCCTGATGAATTAAAGTTTGCTAACACAATAAAACAAAACTACTTAATGAATTAAATACATGCAGCACCTTCTTACAGCTCTTGTATCTTTGATTTGGGTGTGTCTTGTGCTGCCTCCTTGACTGAATTCGTCCTTTGTTCCTCCTGTTCGGACTTCGGTTTTAGGTTTTTCGAAACTTGTAATTCGTCTGGTCTACGGGGTATTTATAGTTTCTGTCTGAGGGAAGATGCGGCGCATCTACTAAGTAGATGCGGCGCATGTACTTAACTTCGCGTGGGGTCCAAGATTATAATATTCAGGAATATTCGTACACCGCCAGAAGATGCGGCGTAACTCCATGATTAGATGCGGCGCATGTCCTCTTGTATCTTGGATCGTATCTGGTGATATCTTGATAGAGATGCGGCGCATGTCGAGAGTGAGATGCGGCGCATCTGGAGCAGAATTGACTTGATCTTGTCCATGTCAGTAGACTTTCACTTTATGCACGTTTTGCTCCATAATTAGTCCAAAATCGCCAAGTTTCACCAAATGCTTGTTTTTACCTGAGAATTACAAAAGTAAACGATTAAGTATCAATCCTCATACATAATATAGTAAAACAAGTCAAATTAATAGGATAAATGATAGTAATAAAATGTACTTATTTGAGTTCATCAGACGCAGATCAACTTGAAGCTATTGGTAACATCATAAGATCTTGTGTTAATTCCGACCCAAGAAGAAGGCCGAAAATGAGAGATGTGACTGCTAGACTAAAAGAAATAACGAGAATAGCTCAAGATGGAGCTACACCCAAAATTTCACCGCTTTGGTGGGCATAACTTAATGCATCTGATATTCTTTCAATACCCTGTGTTATACAACCAGATGAGCTATTTCATATATTTATCAGTGTACTTTGAAGATAATATTGCTCAGATGGATTTAGTGATGCTCATGAACTTCAAAGAAAATGTGCCAAGTATTTACTACTGGTAGTACAAAAGTTACTACTGCTAGTGAAAGTTAGTACTGCTAGTACAAAGTTAAGACTGCTCAGAGATTAAGACTGCTCGAAGTTAATACTGCTAGTGTAATAGTTACAATTGTTAGTTATAAGTTAGTATTGTTGGTTCATATAGTTAGTACTGCTTATATGATATGTATTAGTTGTTTATGGAAAAGATTATAGATACTTAGGAAAGTATTGTAAGCTGACTAGCACTCCTTAGTGTATAAAAGGAGGTCCAATTTTATATTTGGTTCAGTTATAAAAATTCTAATTTTATTGTATTTGAATTTGTTTTGATATATATTTGAATTTGTTTTCATATATATTGATTTTTTAAATGTGACTAAAAGATGCATATAGTCACACTTATTAACACTTTTGGTCACTGTTTGCTTAATTCGTTGTGTGACTAAATATTACAAAAGGTCACGCAAACATAAAATTCATGTGCCAATTGGATGATCAATAGTCACACAAAATACACATTTCTTCACTTTAAACAGTATATGGTCATACTTATTAACACCTTTGGCCAATTTATGCTTAATTGTATGTGACTAAATACCCAAAACAAACATGTTTTTTGTGACTAAATATTACAAAAGGCCACACAAACATAATATTCATGTGGCCATTGGATGATCAATAGTCACACAAAATACACATTTCTTCACTTTAAATAGCATATGGTCACATTTATTAACACTTTTGGCCACTTTTTGCTTAATTGTATGTGACTAAATACCCAAAACAAACAGGCTTTGTGTGACTAAATATTACAAACAACCACACAAACATAAAATTCTGGTGGCCATTGGATGAACAATAGTCACACAAAATACACATTTCTTCACTTAAACAGCATGTGGTCACATTTATTAACACTTTTGGCCATTTTTTGCTTAATTGTATGTGACTAAATACCCAAAACAAACATGTTTTGTGTGACTAAATATTACAAAAGGCCACACAAACATAAAATCCAAGTGGTCATTGGATGAACAATAGTCACACAAAATACACGTTTCTTCGCTTTAAACAGCATATGGTCACACTTATTAACACTTTTGGCCACTTTTTGCTTAATTGCATGTGACTAAATACCCAAAACAAACATGCTTTGTGTGACTAAATATTACAAAAGGCCACACAAAAATAAAATTCAATTGGCCATTGGATGAACAATAGTCACACAAAATACACATTTCTTCACATTAAACAGCATATGGTCACACTTATTAACATTTTTGGCCACTTTTTGTTTAATTGTATGTGACTAAATACCCAAAACAAACATACTTTATGTGACTAAATATTACAAAAGGCCACACAAACATAAAATTCAAGTGGCCATTGGATGAACAATAGTCACACAAAATATACATTTCTTCATTTTAAACAGCATATGGTTAAACTTATTAACACTTTTGGCCACTTTGTTTTAAATTGTATGTGACTAACCCCAAAAAAAAACACCCGTTGTGCGACTAAATCATCACAAACGTTACATTTATTATATATTCATGTGGCCACAGGACGGGAAATAGTCACACAAAATACACATTTACTTGAATAAATCATCTCAAATAACACATATATTATATATTTATGTGGCCAAAGGAAGAACAATACTTACTCTCAAAACCATTCGTGTGACTATAAAGTGTTTACGATCACGAATACTGATTAATCCAACAAAACTTGTGCCTAAGTTGTCACAAATATTCAGGTTTTGTTCACTCTTTTTCAATGAAAAAGGCCACGAACTGAACAATGTCACCGTAGGGCACCTACGGTGGCGCGACCTTTGGTGACACACAAAAAAAAAATTGTGTGACTATATGCATATCGTCACACATTTCTGGGGTAACCAGTACCACTTTTTGTACCAGTGAATCTATAAGAATCCTTCTAGCTTTTGCTTGTGCTAAAAATATCAAGCTTTATCAAATGGATGTAAAAAGTGTTGTTCTAAACGGGTTCATAAATGAAGAAGTATACGTAGCTCAACCTCCGGGTTTCGTAGACTTTGAAAAACTAGAATATGTATATAAACTTAAGAAAGCTCTCTACGGTCTTAAACAAGCCCCTAAAGGTTGGTATGATAGACTTAAAACCTTTTGAGAGGATCTAAACACACACCTTGTGTTAGAGATACTTTGATGTAATACTAACTAGCACGCGGAATTTACTAGTCAATACTTAGAAGATATTGTATATATGAATGGAACAGTGATTGAATATGTATGAACAAAAGTGTTTAATCAACCAAACAGCTTCAATATTATTATAAAACGAGTGATCTTAGACTATCACTAGAGTTTAACAACCTTGAAGCTTTCACAAAGATACGTATATTCTCTATGTCAAAAACCTAACCTAGGACCTCCTTTTATACCACAAGGAGTCCTGTACAAGTAAACTAATATTCGTATAATACTAACTGAATAAGATATACATCAAATCTTTTCTATATATATCTTCACACGTCTTTATCTCTGTCTTTATCTTATAATCAGTACTAACTATCTTGTACTAGCAGTACTAACTAAGTTAGTACTGTTAGTGTTAATCTCCAGCAGTTGTAACTTGATACCTGACAGTACTAACTGTTGGTTTAATTCCGAACAATCCTCCCCTAAACTTATGATTTCTCTACAAATCACTAAGTTTCTTAATTAAACTTCAACTTTGTAGATGATGGGGGGGGGATTCTTTCAAACATTTATATTTTCTTCCTCAGAGCTTGTGTCTCTCTTTCAAACTGATCATATCACTTCATTATTTTCTTCACATCTAAGCTTTGAAGAAATCATAACAGCAAGCACTCCAGCACTTATACTTCATCAGCATCAATTATTCTTTGAATCTGCTCTACATGAACCCTGGCCTTTTTCTCTTTTTCAAACTTACAACCAACTGAGCATCAATACTTGATCCAAGCAATCTACCTCCCCTGTTTGGAAGTTTCCTCACCATCACTTGAATTTGAACCCTGGGATGAACTTGATCCAAGCAATGTGGTCACCCTTGCAGACAATTTGGTGCAAGTTTCCGTCAATTCATTTAGTTTCAAACTGCCCTCATCACTTCCAGGTGTGTTACCTCCTGGGAGAGGTGAATCATGGAGCATAGACTCAATGTCAAACCTAGTTTGTACTAGCAATACAAACTTTTTATCAAAAAATTTCAAAGAGCAGTATAAACTTTTTATCAAAAAATTTCAAAGAGCAGTATAAACTCAATTTGGATTTGAAAAAATTACTGCCCGCTTATAGTTTTTAGCAAACTAACAGCTATCAACGGATTTGATGTGTCTTTACCAAGAGCCGTTTGCTTTGGACTAGCCAACTCTTTACTGTGGAGTATGGTGAGTTAATAACCATATAGTTTTTAGTAAACTATCAACCATAAACATATTTGAGAAGTCTTTACCAGAAACCGTTTGCTCTGGACTAGTTGATTCTTGATGTGGGTTAGACATGGTGAACCAATGACCATTTGTTGTGTGCAAAGATCACACACTTCAAGCTCCAAATCACCATAGTATCCAAAACATAACATAGTCAAAACACAATCCACCTCAAAGTGCTTTCTCAACTTGTAAATGTTAGTCCAAAACCAAAGAAAATACAAGACAAAGTATTTTCTATGTGACAGTTATCAAAATTGACTAACAGGTGTATATAAGCAGTACCAAAATTGTACAAACAATACAAACTATACATAGCAGTTTTATCAGACACAACTAGCAGTACAAAATCCTTTTTATAGCAAAAACACTTAGACATTGAACTTTTAAGGGTTAAGCATTCCAATAACTGTAACCAAGTACTGAAACCTCCCCACATCAAAACCTTTAGTTAATAAGTCAGCAAAGTTGTCATCGGTATGAATTTTGACAACTTGAACTAACTTTTTCTCATTACAATCTCTTATAAATTGATGTCTAATTTCAATGTGTTTAGTTTTAGAGTGTTGAACTGGATTTTTAATTATACACATTGTACTGCAATTGTCTATGAAAATTATTGTATTCAAGAAATTATACCCATAATCAAGTAACTGATTCTGAATCCAAAGAACTTGAGCACAACAACTAGCAGCAGCCACATATTCAGCTTCAGTTGTAGAAGTGGCCACCATAGTTTGCTTTTTGCACTGCCATGAGATAAGTCTGCATCCTAGGAACTGACAACCACCAGTTGTTGACTTCCTATCCATACTAGCACCAGCATAATCACTGTCTGAATATGCCACCAAATCAAATAGAGACTCTTTAGGATACCACAGACCTAAGTTTAGTTTACCTTTAAGATACCTAAAGATTCTCTTCACTGCTGTCAAATGAGACACCTTGGGAGTGACTTGAAATCTTGCACAAGCACATACTGCAAACATAATATCAGGTCTGGATGATGTGAGATACATCAAAGACCCAATCATAGACCAGTATGTGTGCACATCCACAGCTTCACCACTTTGATCTTTCAAAAGCAAATGTGTCTCCTTATCAGCAGGTGTGCTAGCAAGTTTAGCATCTATAAACTGAAACTTCCTCAATATTTCAGCTACATATTTATCTTGGCTGATAAATATTCCTTCTGGTTTCTGCTGCACTTGTAGTCCCAAAAAGAAAGTAAGCTCACCCATAGAGCTCATCTGGAACTGATCCTTCATCAAGTTTTCAAACTCTTTGCACATCACCTTCTTGGTAGAACCAAAGATGATATCATCCACATATACATGAACCAATAAGATATCACCCTTGTTCTTTTTGATAAAAAGAGTCTGATCAATCTTGCCCCTATGGAACCCATTCTTTAATAGATAAGCAGCCAAAGTTCCATACCAAGCTCTTGGAGCTTGATGCAAGCCATAGAGAGCTTTCACCACCTTGTATACTTTGTCAGGATGATCAGGTTCAATGAAACCTGGAGGTTGAGAAACATATACCTCCTCATCAATGGTACCATATAGGAAGGCACTCTTCATATCCACCTAGTAGACCATTAAACCCACGAATGAAGCATAAGCTAGAAAAAGCCTTATTGCCTCAATCCTTGCAACAGGTACAAAAACTTCTTCATAATCAATTCCCTCTTCTTGAGTATAGCCTTGAGCCACAAGCCTTGCCTTGTTCCTTATCACTATTCCTCTGTCATCTTTCTTGGTTTAGAACACCCACTTGGTACCAATAACCCACATGCCCCTTGGAAAATCAACTAGAACCCATACCTTCTGAATCTTGAATTGAAGCAGTTCTTCTTGCATTGCTTCAACCCAGCTTGAGTCTTCTAATGCCTTGAGCACATTCTTTGGTTCTATTTGTGATAGGAAACACACAAACAAACATTCATTCTTATCTTCATGGTCTTTTTCTTCATATACAACACTGAGGAAACCATGATGATCTGGATCTTGTGTCTGTCTTCTAGTCTTCACACCAGATTGTACATCTCCAATCACATTAGCAAGTGGATGATTCTTGTGAACTTTAGTTTGGGGAGTAGAAGGAACTTCATAGCTGATGGGCATGTTGTGCAAACCAGCTCCAAATATATCAAAAGAATCAATTTGTGGAGCAGAAGTAACTGTTGGATCAATAGTAGGATGACTTAGTCCAGCAGTAGGATCTTTTGGCTCAGCAGTACTAACTTCATTTGTACTGCTGTTGGGAACTTCTGTTTCTTTACCATCTTGTCCACTGTTTTCACCAGCATTCTTCTCTCTACCAGCATCACTTGATGATGGAGCATCATCATTCTTTAAAGAAGAAACACACAATGGACTGTCTTCCAAAATTGGCATCAAGATATGATCTTAATCAGAATCATCTGAACCTGCATTATCATTAGTATTTGTACCTGTAACAGGCACATAATTCATAGATTCTGAAAGTCTATCAATGTCAAAAATCCAATCTGGACCACCACCTGCAACATTTGGTATATTCTCTTGAAACTCAATGTGCATATTTTCCTCTACATGTCTGGTGCTCTTATTATACACCCTAAAAGCTTTACTATGCAAAGAATAACCAACAAAGAAACCCTCATCTGATTTCCCATCAAACTTCCCTAATTGGTCTTTGGTATTAAGAATAGTGACATGACAACCAAAAGGTCTCATAAAGCTTAAGGCAGGGGTTCTACCTCTGAAAAGTTCATAAGCAGTCTTATTATGAGGTTGTACCACTACAACCCTGTTCTAAACATAACAAGCAGTACTAACTGCTTCAGCCCAAAATGAGATAAGGAACTTAGAGTCAGCTAACATAGTTCTAGCAGCCTCTATTAGTGTCCTATTCTTTCTTTCAGCTACTCCATTTTGCCGTGGGGTTCTAGCTACACTAAATTCTCTTTTAATACCCTTTTCTTTGCAGAACTCATCCATAACTCTATTTTTATACTCTGTCCCATTATCAAATCTGATTATCTTAACCCTTTTATCAGCTAGGTTTTCTACCTCAGTTATAAAGGACTTAAGAGTCTCACTAGTTTCATCTTTAGTTCTCAAAAAGAAAACCCATGTAAACCTGCTATAATCATCAGTAATCACAAGACTGTATCTTTTATGATTCAAGCTATTAACAGAAGTAGGACCAAACAAGTCCATATGAAGCATGTATAAAGCTTGAGAATTAGAGTTATGAACCTTGGGCATACAAGAAGCTCTGTGTTGTTTACCCTTAAGGCAAGAAACACAGGTTTGATCATTTTGAAAAATCATATTATGTAAACCTCTTACCAAACCATACTTAGCAATCTTATTAATGGTTTTGAAATTTACATGACCAAGTATTCTATGCCATAACATTGACTCATCCAATCTGGCTTTTGCAACAAGGCAAGTAAGACCCTCTTTAGGAACAAGCTAATTCATCTCAACACTGTATGTATTACCCTTTCTGGGGATTTTAAGAAATACTTAACTTTCATCAGGTAGCTTAAAATCAGGAGAAAGAATAAGACAATCAATGTCAGTAAAAAGAACCATGTTCTTTTTGTCACAAATTTGTGACACACTAAAAAGGTTATACTTAAGCTCTGGTACAAAATACACATTTTCAAAGTCAAGATTACCAGTTTTAATAATACCTTTACTAGTGATCCTACCACTAACACCTCCTCCAAAGATAACAGGTCCTCCATCCAGAGCTGTAAAATCTGAAAGGTATGACATGTTACCAGTCATGTGCCTTGAACATCTACTATCTGAGTACCCTCTATCTTCTGCATTTCTTGTAGGATTTTCCTGCATACAAAATAAAGGAATTAGTTCCTTTTAGGGACCCAAGCTATCACTGACTTGGATCTGCCTCGTGCATCAATATAATTATATTTATTGAATGTCATTGATGCACCATTGGGTTTGGTAGGTTTCCATACCCAACGTGCTTAGGACTTTACAGCATTACCCCATTGACTCTTAACAGCATTCATATGCCTAGCAGTAGAAATTGCTGGCCTAGCAGTAGAAACTGCTGGCTTAGCAGTAGAAACTGTTGGCTTAACAGGTTTGACATTAGGCATCCATTTTTGATTATACAAAGCTGTTTTCTTGAAAAAGGGCCTGTTAACTGTTTATGCATGATTGTAATGATTTGAATATAGTTTTGCCTTTGAAACAATTTGTTTGTAATTAAAACACTTGTTTGGTCTAGTTGTAGAAATTGATTTGATGCCAGACTTCAACATGACTGCTCTGGGTGTCATCTTAAGATTTACATTAAGGTGTGTCAATCTAGTAGGACTGTTTTGATTCATCCTAGCATTTGTATTCCCATACACCCTTGAACTCCCAAAAACCTTCTTTTTCCATGGATTTGAGTCACAGTATGCAGCCAGATGATCAAAATTACCACACACAAAACATACTTTATTCTGCATAACAAACTCATCACCAAGCTGTTGAGATTTTAAATTATTCCAGTTCCTCTAATTGCCCCTAGGAACTGAAGATCTGTTTGTAGACCTATACATCTCAGCATATCTAACAGTATTCCTAACTGGTTTTATATTTTCATTTTTGACCACTTTAGGAGCATTTTTTACTTCTAACATAACCTCAGACTTATTCTCAGAAACAACTTCATTGGTCTTAACCTCAGACACAACATCTTCAACTAAAGAGGTATCACTTGCACTTTCAAAAGAATCCTCAGCCTTGACAAATCTAGTAGGACTCTCATTGGTTTTAGGACCATATCTAGGAAATTCAATATCCTTAAACTCCTCTAAGCCAGTATGAGCTAAGTCAATGCCTGGAGGTACAAACATTCCTCTATTGGGAGGTGCAACAGACTTATATCCTAGACCAGATTTAGCTTTATTAACCAGTTGACTCTCTATTAATTTCTGAACTCCTTTTGATGCATATTCAAGAGTGTCAACACTTTTTTTTTGGGTAAAAGGGAGTAATCTTCCACCCTGGTAAAATATATTAACCAAAAAGCATATAAAGAATAATGGAATGTGGCTGAAGCGCCACATTAACCTCAAGCAGCCGCTTGAACAACCACTATAACATTTATGACAGGCCATAAATGAACAACTAGCTACCAACAACTAGAACAACCAATAAGCAACATAAGATGACATGCCAAACTTATGAAAAAACTAAATAACAAGCTACTTCCTCGCATGACCTTGGATCTTGAAATCCTGAAATTGTCCCGGAAGGTCGTATACCTGAGCTGCATAATCATCGGAGAGATAATCCTCAAGGTCGTTATTTCCACCTGCCGATGAAAAATAACTTCCCATAGGATTATCAGGCTCAAACACCTCATCTTCATCACTATCCGAATCAACTATATCACCCACCTTAGAAAATGGGTTACCCCTATTAATAGCATAAGTACTAGAAGATGGGACAGTAGAATTACTCGTTTTGGAAGCCGTGTCCTGCACCTTCTAGTTCATACTTAACTGTATGTTTTCCTTTTCTTTCTTAAGCTTTTCTAGTTCATACTTAAGCCCACTCATCTTATCATCTCCAGTGTTTTGAAAGGCTCGAGGCGCACTAAGGCGTAAAGGGGGTAAAGAGCCTCGAGGCGAGGCGCACTCCAAGGCGCGGGATTCATGAATACGAGGCGCACTAAATAAATTAAGTTTTTTATAACATATATGACCATTTATGTAGCTTAAATAATACAAAATAACATTAAAATACTTAATACATGACACATATTGTCGTTATAAATATTAAAATGGACCAGTTGTCACCTCTCAAACGGATCAACTCTTTGGCTCGATGACCTATATAGAGATTAAAATTCATATCAGACTAAATATGCTTGTTTCCTACACTTGCAGACTTACATTTAACAAAGCTCACAATTTAACTCAAAATATCAAGCAAGCAACGTATTTATACTTAAGTCATAATGCCACATTTTCATGATAAAATGTAATAAAGAAAAATACTTAATGAAACAAAATAATTTCTTAAAGAAAATTTCAATCAATAAAATAAACATAAAATTAGTTCAAATATACAAATCATACAAATACTCACCCTATGACTTAAAAGGCCCTTGTATATAACTTATAAGGCCCATGTATCTTATCTTAATATTTAGAAAAAAAAGCCCAAAAACCTGTTACATCTCCGAGGCGCACCGAAGCGCAAAAAGCGCACCAAGGCGCAAAAGCCCCAAGGCGCGCGCTTTTTTTGGGATTCATGCATGTCGTGAGCCTCGATCCAAAAAAAGCCCCAAGGCTAGAGCCTCGTGCGCCTTAGCGCGCCTTAGGCGCGATTTTCACAACTTTGATCATCTCTGAGTTCCAAATCTCTTTTTAAGACAGCTATATCATCTGTAAAATTTGCTTCATTCTGTCTATAAAAAGTAAGTTGCTCTTCTAATACAACTATTCCTCTTTTAAGATTTGAAAGATTAAAGTTCACATCATTAAATTCTATTATGAGATTATCATATTGTTTCTTAAGTGACTCATATTCTTTCAAAGTTGGACAAGAGTTAGAACATTTTTTAACCTCATGTACCTCTGAGTCAGAGAAAGCCATCAATCCAAAGTTGGTTGGTTCCACCTCTTCTTCCATGAAGCTCCAGTCAAAGCCAGCTCCATCAACAGCTACCATTGCCTTGGAAGAAGTCTCCTCCACATTCACAGTTCTCCTATTTTCCTGCTTACTTTTGTACCATTTACCCTTGTTGTCCTGTTGTCTGGGGCTTCTGCATTCTCTGGCAAAATGTCCCATCTTGTGACAGTTGTAACATTCCACCTTGGATTTGTCATAGCCAGCAACATCTCCTCCATTGAAAGTAAGCTTGTTTCCAGTCCTTTGAAAGTACTTCTTTGCCCTAATGCTTATCAAAGCCATTTGCCACTTCAAGTCCATTGCTTCCAAGTCATCTTCATGAATTTGAAGAAGGTCTTCATTGTAGAGTTGAGACCCATTGGATTGACTGGCTACAAAAGCATAGATAGTTTCATCACTCAAGCTAGCAGTGCTAGTTTTTACACTAGCAGTACTAACTTTAGGGTTAGCAGTACAAACATCTTGATCATCCTCAGGACTGCTATTGCTGGGGGATGACAAAAATGCCATGTTTCCAGACACAGAACTGGTGCTTCCTGTCTTTTTCTCCAGTTCAGGCTTGTTGCTCCAAACAACAACATGGGTGTTCCATTCAGCAGACAAGCTATTGAGAAACTTCATGTTTAGGTCTTCTTGTGGAATCACTATCTTCAAAACAGCAAGTTGACTAACAATCCTCTGTAGCCAGTTAAAGACATGATCAAGAGTTTCAGTGCTTGTGGCACTAAAATTCTCATAGCTTTGCTTCAGCAGTGTTCTTTGTGCCTTCTTAGTGGCTTCATTACCACCAAACCTCTCTACAATTGCTGCAAAAAGTGTCTTTGCAGTCTCATAATGACTGAAGTTCAACACTTGATCACTGGGAATTGCCATGAGTAACAAACACTTGGCTTTGAGATCATTCTTCTTCTTGATCCTTTCATCATTGATGATTGGTTCAGTGTTGAGCTTAGTAGTTTTGGTACCATCAGCAAGTGTTTCTTCAGAAAGTGTTGGTTTAAAAGAATCACCATTCAGAATGATATCCCATAGTGCATAATCTTGCACCATGAAGTACTGCTCAATTCTGAGACTCCAGAAATCATATTCGTTTTGTTTAAGCATTGGTAGTTTGGCAGTGATTGAGGTTTGTGAAGCTTCCATGTCCATCTTCCTTGTTAAAAGAGAAAAAGTTCTTCTAGATCTTCTAATTCAAAGTATCAGAACCTGTCTCTGACACCACTTGAGAGTATCTAAACACACACCTTGTGTTAGAGATACTTTGGTGTAATACTAACTAGCACGCGGAATTTACTAGTCAATATTTAGAAGATATTGTATATATGAATGGAATAGTGATTGAATATGTATGAACAAAAGTGTTTAACCAATGAAACAGCTTCAATATTATTATAAAACGAGTGATCTTAGACTATCACTAGGGTTTAACAACCTTGAAGCTTTCACCAAGATACGTATATTCTCTATATCAAAAACCTAACCTAGGACCTCCTTTTATAGCACAAGGAGTCCTGTACAAGTAAACTAATATTTGTATAATTCTAACCGAATAAGATATACATCAAATCTTTTCTATATATATCTTCACACATCTTTATCTCTGTCTTCATCTTATAATCAGTACTAACTATCTTGTACTAGCAGTACTAACTAAGTTAGTACTGTTAGTGTTAATCTCCAGCAGTTGTAACTTGATACTTGGTAGTACTAACTATTGGTTTAATTCCTAACACCTTTCTTATAGATAATAAATATACAATGGGTCTAGTAGATAATACATTGCTTACAAAGAAAAACCAATCACATAATATCATTGTTCAAATTTATGTAGACGATATTATATTTGGATCTACTTGTCAAGAAATGTGTGACGATTTTTCTAAAAACATGCACGACGAGTTTGAAATGAGTATGATGGGTGAATTAAATTTCTTTCTTGGTCTACAAATAAAACAATTAGAAGATGGTATCCTCTTTAATCAATCTAAATATATTAAAGAAATGTTAAAGAAATTTGGATTAGAAGATGCAAAAGCAATGAAAACACCAATGTCTTTGGATACTAAACTTACCAAAGACGAGGACGGTGAATCCGTTGATGATACCAAGTACCGTGGTATGATAGGTAGTCTACTATATCTTACGGCTAGTCGGTCGGATATTATGTTTTGTGTATGTATGTGTGCTCGATTTCAAGAAGATCCTAAATCTTCACATCTCGAAGTGGTTAAAAGAATTTTTAGGTATATAAAGGGTACAACTCAATTGGGGTTATGGTATCCAAAAGGTACGGGGGTCAAAACTATTGTACATGCAGATTCTAACCATGCAGGTGATTATGTTGATCGCAAAAGCACAAGTGGTGTTTGTACATTCATGGGATGTTGTTTAACATCATGGTTTTCAAAGAAACAAACCGTGCTTGCTATTTCTACCACCGAAGCAGAATATGTGTCAGCAGGGAAAGCATGCCAACAAACACTATGGATGAAACAAGCTCTTGTCGACTACGATGTTCATCTAAGCGACATTTCCATCCTCTGCGACAACAAAGGCACCATCGACCTTAGAAAGAATCCCGTCTTGCATTCCTGCACCAAACACATTGAAATACGCCATCATTTTCTTAGAGATAATGTCCAAAAAGGAAACATCGCCATTGAAAATGTCTCTTCCGAAGACAACATTGCCGACATTCTCAACCAAACCATTGAAATGTGAACCCTTCAACTTACTTCGGTTAGGCATTGGCCTTATGGAATAAACGTCTTGATCTTCCTTCTAACTTCTCTCTCTACAAGGTATGTATTTCTAATCCTCCCTTCTGAGTCTAGGATCTCTATTTCTTGCACAAATTATAAACATTCAAACTAATGAGGTTTATGCTTACATATATCTACAATATATATATATAACATAATGTGTATGACGTCATCAATGCCACATAATGCCCAGTAAGCGGCCTTAAATGCCACCTCATAATTCCACCTAAGCACACTTTGTTCATAAATTCCATGTCATCACAAATTAATGCCACCTAAGCATAATTTTGATTAATTAAAATTAGTATTTAATTAAATAAATCCGGATTAATTTGGTTTAAAATTTTAATGTGCAGGATTCGAACCTATGATCTCTTGATTCATTAATAACTACTTTTACAACTAGATCAACTTTTTTTTTGTGTTATATCCTGCAAACCCATAAATATAATGATCAACAAAAGAATATCATACATATCTTTTCCTTAAATATAGTTATGCAATATAGGAAACTCATTTACGTTATACACCAAACACAACATCGTCCTTTTTTCAGCCACTCTAAAAAAACCCTATTACATTTGAATCCCTAAAACCCTAAATTCCTAAATTCCTATTCTTTCAATATACACACATGGGTCTGCTCTTCATAAATCAAGCAACATCGTTGTCTATGATAAAGTATAATGCATGCATGGTGTTTTTTAGATTTTTCTAACAGATGTTGTTTATATTTAGTTTATTGGTTTTTTTTACCATTCAAATATTTTTTTGTGCTCTCTTTTTTTGCAGAAAAGATTATGCCTGATCAAGTTACATTTTTGGGGGTTTATGATTGACAGATGTTGTTAATATTTTGTTTATTGGTTTTTTTTACCATTCAATATATTTTTTGTGTTCTCTTTTTTTGCAGAAAATATTATGCCTGATCAAGTAAGTTACGTTTTTTGGGGTTTATGATTGTTGGATACATTGAAGGTTTCTTATTATTTTTTATGCAAACTATAAATTCTTCCTTTAGCCAATATGCATATCACATGTTGTTGGTTTTTATTCTGATGTGGTGTTTGTAACATGTTATGTAGGTGCCCCGATGGAATTGTCAATAAGTTACATTTTTTAGGGTTTATGATAAGTTTCTGGAATAATTTATGGTTTTTTAGACCAATATTTTTTTATGTAATCATTAATAATTATGTTGTTATTCGTGTATAAAGATTCATGGAGGCTGTTGCTATTGGGCTTTTGATGAACACCAAGAATTTAGTTGAAATCATCATGCTCAACATCAGGAAAGACAGGGGGTATGCCTTCATATTTTATAATCATCATGTTTATTCTTTTTTATGTTTCGATTTCTTTATGGTTTTCTCTTTTAACGTGCATAAAAATACCAATAAAAAATTTGTTCCAGCTTCAGGTAATATGTTTTACTTATTTCTTCTCATGGTAACTTTGGAAAACTAGAAGGGGGTTGAATAGTTTTTACCGTTTTAAAATTAATTCGCTTTGTATACTTAACGTGATTCCAAAGTAAAGTAAACAATCAAGCACACAAACAAGTAATATAAGTAAAGAAGTAAAGAGAGGAAAGATCAAACCACACAACACAGATGTTTATAGTGGTTCGGCTACAAGCACTCTCTTCCTTGCCCTACTCCACTCCTCGAGCCTCTAACTCGTGAGTTTTTCTTCACTAAGAAACAAGCTCCCTTCTGGGCGGAGAAAACCTTTACACGTCGCTTGCTCTTTATCCGGTACTAAGCTAAACACCGGGTTCTTTACAAGGGTACAACCACTCCCGTTGGTTCTTAACAAGGGTACAACCACTCCCGTTGGTTCTTTCACAAGGGTACAACCACTCCCGACACTCTTTGTGTTTTAAGGACTAAAACACTAACCAAACTCTACTGAATAAATGATACAAACAATGATGTGTGAACTAAAACAAAATCACACAGACTCTATACTAAAAGGATAACAACAGAAGGTTGATCCTTATATGCTGTGATCTTCTTTGCTATAAAAGGAAAGATCAATGAAATGAAAGAATGATATGGGTTAGTGATATGTAAATTAATGAGTATGTATTTAAGCTATATGTGTGATAAGAATGGCCAAATGATCAGCTTGCTATTTATAGGCAAAGCTGAACAGCAGTTGGCGGATCCGGCGGATCCCAAAAATTGGATCCACCTTTGTATGGCTTTGGATCCGCCATGTCAGGCCAGCTAAGATATTCCCATATCTTTCCATATCTTGCACAATCTTTCCGTATCTTCAAATGTCAACTCTTTAGCTTGAAGATCTAAACAAGATATCACAAAATCTTTCCAAGATTGTGTTCATGATGCATGCCATGATGTCATCCTAATATTTAGAAAATAAAGTTTCTAATTTAAGAAATAAACATGTAAATGTATGTAATGTTATTCTTAGTAAACTTGTAATGTGTAAATGTGTTTTAAAAGACTTATATTACTATAAACTTGTAACGTGTGACGGATACAAATAAGTTTGAAACATTAGTCACACTATATATATACATATGTGACAAATATATGTCACACAATTGAATAGTGTGACCAAAATCCATATATGGTCACATGAAGTAATTGTGTATGTGGCTAAATCATATACTCAAGTTTGTCACACATTATTTAAAATTATTTAAAAGTGACTAAATCATATAGTTAAATTTATCACACATTATTTAAAAGTGACTAAATGTGCACTTAATTTTTCCCAAAATATTTCCCTCTTCTCAGGCCCCCGCCCAAATTTTCCCCAAAAAATCAAAGTGCCCTCCCTGCCAAATTCCCAAATATTTCATTAACCATCCCAAATATCCCTCCAAACTTTTCACATAGATCTGGTCTTCTACCACACCCACACTCCCACCAAGACCAAGTTTTGCTCATGACTTAGTAAGACAAAGAAATCTTAAGCTCAGGCTAGGCTCACCAACAGCTCAAAGGTATCAATTTTTATTTTACTTATTAGACTTCATCTCGTATGTATATAATGACTAATCTCAAAAAGAAATGATACCTTTTTGTGACCAATTTCAGTTGTTGCATTTGCTCACTTGCAGTTCCTAAACACATGTAAGCTAATAAGCAATATATAACCTAAAACACACACCCCAGGTCATCTATTTGACCATCAATTTCAAATTAAAGCCCTAATTTCACTCACACAACAAACCACAGCATCAGTTCCTGTAGCTCAAGCAAAACCCACCAGAACATCATCATCAGTTTATGGATGCAAAACCCATTTCAAATGCGTCGATATCAGTCGAGTTATTCGATTGGGCAAATACCCAAAAAGGGTATTGTCATACATTTGATGTTTATTATGTTTTGATTGATAAGCTCGGGCCGTGTCGAGAGTTTAAGGTTACAGATAGGTTGTTGTTGCAAATGAGAGATGAGTGTTGTTTTTAGGGAGACATTGTTTGTTATGATTATGCGGCATTATCAGAAAGCGGGTTTGCCTGGTCATTATTTGGTCATTCTGTTTTATCGTTTATCATGGACCTCCAAACATTATTAGATTAGATGGATTAGTTTAATTAGTTTGAGTACATTGTTAAACATTTCTTTGTGTTATTGGCAGTCGTGGTTGCTAGGAAAGCAGGGGAGCCACTGGTGATTGAGGAAGTAACTATTGCACCACCTAAAACTCGCGAAGTTCAAATTAAAATCATTTGCACTTCTCTTTGTCATGTTGATCTTACCTTTTGGAAAATGCAGGTACATTGATACAGTTTGATAATTCATCAACCGTTTGGTACTTTTGATGATGTTTATAAACTGTTAATATTTTTTTCTTGCAGGATGCGCCTGCTATTTTCCCTAGAATACTCGGTCATGAAGCAGTCGGGTAAGAAACTACCAATTCACTAAACATGCTAGCGGTATGATATGCTAATAAATAGAGGATTCATTACTTACGATGAAATATAATGAGATAGATAATTTCCATTAACTGTTTTTAAAGGTTGCTGAGGGAGCAAGGATGCGTGGAGGTAAGAGGATCATCGGTGTTGATGTAAATGAGGTCAGATTTGAATTAGGTAATTCGTAACTTGAATCTGTATTACATTTATGAAGAGGAATAGGCTATAATTTGTAATTCTCAGTACCACATTATTTCATTAATTTTCACTGGTTCATGTGGAACTGAATTGGACCGTGGTGTGTTGGTTGTTGGTTATGGGTCAGAAGATGGTAAAGATTACTGGATAGTGAAGAACTCATGGGGTGCAGAATGGGGTGAATCAGGCTCACTAGTCACTGATAATCATTTAAATGCTCACCGACTACATTCTTATACTAGTTTGCTTGGCTCACTACAACTGTGATTCATGGCACAGATGATCCTTTAAAAGTTAAGTTTTATGAATTCCCCTTGTGCTTCACATCTCTTATACTAGTTTGCTTAGCTCACTAGTCACTGCTAATCATTTAAATGTTCACTGACTACATTCCAGTGTGGAGCATATCCTTTCAAGGTATCAGAATAGCTGCATCAAAGGAGCTAACAGAGGAACTGGCCGAGATTTGGTAAGCAATAACGTTTCAGAGAGCTACTTGGTCATTATACTGCTAATAGTATACAAACGGTATTAATGTCATGTTTATTGATTAACAACTTATGTGATGCTATGAAAATTTGAACCTCCTTATTGACACAACTTATATATTTGTAGCAGTAAGCAGATAACCATTTACGATAAGCGATCTCCAATACCCCTTAGTCAATTTTCCAATTCAATTAGTTTGGCTAATTTGTTTTGCAACTTGATAATTTGCTAGATTAGATATTTTGGTTGTTAGGAATTGTACAAAAGGTATATTAAAAGTCATATAATGAATGCGCATATGGGTTAAAATGGTTAACATCAAAAGGGGTATGGCAGCTCAATGATCTTTATGATGTGCAAAGATCGCTGGTGTATTCCTCGTGCTAAGAACTGAACATCAGACCATCTTTAGTGTGTCCTTAGAATATGGGAACATTTCAGATGTATCAACTGGGTTGTACTGCCGACACACATATTTTGTATTTGAATGTTTAAATATATATTCTCCATGGGTGATTGGGTCTATCAATTGTGGCGGCACTTAGTAGATTAATATTATCCTGGTATCTTTATGAAAGGTAAATATTATCATGTTATTATCAGTGGAAAAGAAGTGAGTTTGTTACTTTTTTTAGTTTCGCTTAATTGAAATTGAGAGGATTTATATGTACTGGTTACTAATATTAGCAACAACTGTGGATACAAACAATTTTAAAGGGTAGTGAGACCGTAAACACTTTATAGTTGAAGTTTGTTAACCAAAGATTGTAGTTTATTTGGCAATCCGTTTATATATGTTGTCTTACTGTGTTTGACAGACAACTAATTTTTGTTTTGGTTTTACTTACTAAGGGATTGTACAATTGGTACGAGTCATGAAGTAGAGGATACTGAGCGATGACGAGTTGAAATTAACCATGTGATCAATTGCGTTAGTGCTATGTTAAAGCTATACAATGAAATACGATTTTATAACATGTGATCAATTGCGTTAGTCTGATCATTATTACTTTTCTTGTTTTGTTTGATGCAGTTTAAGTCCAGCTGATACAAATGCTGAAGAAACACTAAACACAAAACAAAGCTATTGTAAGATTGATTTTTCCATGAATTTTGATATGATGTTTAATTTGATTAGCCACCATGTTGTAAATTGTAATCATATCATTTCATGATGCAGGTAAATCGTGAAAGGAGACTCGTCTACACCTTTTGAAGAACTTCAAGTGAGGCATTCTTTATTTTTTTTGCGTACACCCTTGATGCTCAAGTAATTTAGATGGGTTGATTGTAATTTGATTATTATGTTTGAATATCCAGAAATATGTTGCATTGCAATAAGCGGCTTGATCAACCAGTTTTGACAAGGGATTTTTATTATTTCAGTTTGAGAAAGACAAGCTGTTACTGAAACTTGAATCTGCTCGTGACGGTAAACCATGGGATGGGATTGATTGCGACTCCAATAAGGTTTATCAGAGAAAAGATAAAAAGGTTGGACGAAGAACATGAAGTCCTCGTTGAAACTGCAGTGTATTAGTTATAACTGTTAGTACTGCTAGTGTATTAGTTACAACTAAGTTAGAACTGTTAGGTTCATATAGTTACTACTACTTATATGAAAATTATTAGTGGTTCAGTTATATAAATTCCAATTTTATTGTATTTGAATTTGTTTTGATATATATTTGAATTTGTTTTAATATATATTGATTTCTTAAATGTGACTAAAAGATGTATATAGTTACACTTAATAACACTTTTGGTCACTGTTTGTTTAATTTGTTGTGTGACTAAATATTACAAAAGGCCACACGCAAAAAAATTCATGTGGCAATTGGATGATCAATAGCCACACAAAATACAAATTTCTTCACTTTAAACAACATATGGTCACACTTATTAACACTTTTGGTCACTTTATGCTTAATTGTATGTGACTAAATACCCAAAACAAACATGCTTTGTGTGACTAAATATTACAAAAGGCCACACACACAAAAAATTCATGTGACTATTGGATGATCAATAGTCACACAAAATACACATTTCTTTCACTTTAAACAACATATGGTCACACTTATTCACACTTTTGGCCACTATTTTTTAAATTGTATATGACTAACTCGAAAAAAACAACACACGTTGTGTGACTAAATGATCACAATCGTCACATTTATTATATATTCATGTGGCCATAGGATAGGAAATAGTCACACATATTGATAAATCCAACAAAACTTGTGCCTAATTGGTCACACATATTCGGGTTTTGGTCACTCTTTTTAATGCAAATAGTCACAAACTAAACAATGTGACCATATAGACCCTATAGTGGCGCGACTTTTTGTCACACACACCCAAAAAAACGTGTGTGACTATATGCATATAGTCACACATTTTGGGTGTGACGATATCCAGTTTGTGTACCAGTGTCCTTTTGATGCATGATAATTTTGTTTATGCAAATTTTGTGATAAAACGAGAGATAACACAAATGCTCCTACTTCAATGTAGCTTCATTTGAATGTACCCGAAAATACATATTAGTTATGTATTCCCTCTAGCATTCAAGAGACATTATGCAAGTGATGTTTAAAACATAACGTTTTTGTATTTGTATGAACAATGTTCAAAAACCGTTTTTTCTAGTCGTGAGAAGATTTTAGCAAAAATTTCTCATGGGGTTTTTGATGAATAATGATAATGTACTACAAGATGCAATTCCTAACTATGAAAAACATGATTTGTTATGCAATTTAGTAAATATGCTTCATGATTTTTTAAGAATTATACATAAACCCCAAGTTTTGGTTTTGTGCATGAAATAGAAATCCTAGACGCAGATCAGGAATGTATACATGATAAGGATACTTATAGTGATGTTTAGAGCTCAATTTGGTTGAGAAAGATGGCCTAAATTGTGAGTTTGGTGAATTATGGGTCGAATTCCAGTAGGTGTTTGAGTGTTGGGAAGTGTGATGAATAGTACAGGAAGTTTATTAAATAAACAGAAAATTGGCTCAACAGGCCACGGATCCAAAACAAGGGATCCGCCCTTGTTGTCGGTTGGATCCGCAGGATCAGAACACCAATTTTGGTATTGCCTGCGATTGGTTAATCTAAGGTTCGAGTTAATGTTTAATCTACTCACTAGGTTCCATTAATCCTAAACCAAGTCTAAGATAGTTGAAAGGTTCTCTCTTGAGAGGTTTTGTGAGGATATCGGCAATGTTGTCCTCTGAGGAAACTTTCTCAATTGAGATATTTCCCTTCTGAACATTGTCACATAGGAAGTGGTGACGTATTTCTATGTGTTTGGTTCTAGCATGTTGGACTGGATTTTTGCTAAGATCGATAGCTCCTTTGTTGTCACAAAGAATGGGAATGTCGTTGAGTACAATTCCATAGTCGACGAGAGCTTGTTTCATCCACAGTGCTTGTTGGCAAGATTTTCCTGCTGACACGTACTCGGATTCAGTTGTTGATATGGTGAGGGCTGTTTGTTTCTTAGCAAACCATGAGGTGAGACAATGTCCTACAAAAGTAGAAATACCGCTTGTACTTTTTCTATCAACATAATCACCAGCATGGTTTGAGTCGGCATACACTATGGTTTCAATTCCCGTCCCTTTGGGATACCATAATCCTAGATGTGTAGTGCCTTTTATGTACCTAAATATCCATTTAACGGCTTCAAGATGGGATGTTTTGGGATCTTCTTGAAAGCGTGCACATAGACAAACACTAAACATAATGTCCGGTCTACTAGCTATAACACCCCCAAAAATCATGTTTTACAGCGGAAGACTTGTTTTACAGCGGAAGACTTAATTGGGTGTTATTTGTGGATCGAAGTTGTAATCATAGAAAACATCAAAATAATTTAAAGATGTTTTTAAACAAAGTTCTCATTTGATATAATCAGAGTTTAACGAATTTAGGTCCCAAAAGTTTTAACCAGGACAAGAGTCCAAAAGGTACATAATTTAGACACAATAAAAGTTTTTGAGTTCCATCGAATGTGAAATAACACGTGTCCATCCATCCATGTCCTTGCACGCCCATCCAAGCATTTAACACTTTACGAACCTGAGATAAACATGCTAAAAAGTCAACATAAAGTTGAGTGAATTCATAGAGTTTAATAAATAATAAGTTGAATACAAGCATTATTCATAAATTGACATGTAACGAATACAAGTCGGGTAATCTGATTATAGTATCAAGCTCATGACCCCGAAACTTAACTGAAATAAAGTATGCCCTAAAGAGGTAAGTTTGCCAATTTACCAAGATATACTCAATATTATGCTACCCGTTAAAACAATGAGCGCTACTCATCCGGACAGGCTCGTCAAACCAAATATGCATATTCATAATATTAGCGCTTCCCATGGAATTAACGGTTCATGATGTTAGGGACTTTAAATGGCAAGAGATAACTCAATAACTATAATCATGTGTTGATGCAAATAATGTTCTAAAAACGTTATTTATATCTTTCGATTACTTCACATTTTGAGGATGACAAAATGTGAACTCACGTTACGTTAAAATTAACGTTAACAAGTTTTTAATCGGAAGATCCCGTTTCTACGCAAATCACTCTTGAACAAAGTTACAACTTGAACTAGTGATCAAAGAAGTGAATTTATGTTTTGAAAATTCACATTTTAAATGGGACAAAACATTTTTTCAAAAATACACATGACAAATTATTTTTGAAATATTAAGAAATGTTTTAATGGAAAAATTAGTTTGAAAATCACAACAGCTATTTTTCCCCACAAAATCAGCTCCAACCTTCCCCAAATAAGTTTTCACCAGAAAAGACAAAATTTGGAGCGTCCTAGTCTACCACGGCTCCACGGTTCCACTAAATTTAGTGGAGCCGTATGGCATTTAACGGAGCCGTCAGTACCATTTTGAATTGTAACGTTCAGATTTTCTTTGCCTATAAATACCCACCTCTTTCACAGTTTTAGGCACCCTTCACACACAGAAAAATCCCTTAGCTAAATCCTCTCACACCTTTCACTTCTTAGGGTCATTTAGATTAGTTTTTTTCTTTGTTTCAAGAGTGATCCAATCATCCTTCAAGTGATCCTCTTCATACCTCTTCACTAGCAAGAGAAGAACACAAGTATCCAAGTTGATACAAGGTGTTGTCATCCCTCTTCATTAGCAAGAGAAGAACTCAAGTAATCAAGAAGATACTAGAGTTATAGTTGACAGGTTTTTGTAACACTTGTTACAACCTTGTTGTGTCTTAGCATACATCAAGTTTATTTTCTTTTTGTGAGTGAGAGTGAAGATCAAGTGTGATCTATAGAGATAGTGAACATCTCTTGAAGCCATTGGGCTTGTGTGATTGATCAAGAAGATCAAGGGTCATTAGGTTAGTGTTAGTCGAGTAGAGTGAAGTGAGTGTTGATCATTGTGATCGTGTTGAGATCTTGGTGATCTCTTGAAGCCATTGGGCTTGTGTGTTTGGTCACGTGGACCTTGGTAGATTGGTGCTAGCTAAGATTAGCACTCGACATCTAGCTTAGTGTCGGTAATAGGATAAGCGATGTGTACGGTTTTCTCCGCCTGAAGGGAGGTTGTTGATATAGTGTTTGAAACTCTCGAGTGTGGTACTCGGGGAGTGGAGTAGGGCGAAGAAGAGCTTCGTAGCCGAACCACTATAAATCCTCTGTCTCGGTTTGATCTTTCCAACTCTACTCTTTACTTTTATTTGTTATTATTACTTAGCTTAGTGTGTAGTTCATATTGGTGTTGATTGATTACACATAGAGTTCGAATCAAAGTTTCCAATAGCATACATTTAAAACAAGATTTTTAAAAGAAGTTTTTAAAACCGGTAAACTATTCAACCCCCCCTTCTAGTTTCCCACAATTGGTATCAGAGCCAGGTTAGTCAAGTTTTTAAAGTATATTGTATTTTAAAGCTTGAACCGATCAATAGATTCCGACAAATATCTAGAAGGGCAATCTATGCAAAGACCACCACTTTTCGAAACCGATTGTTTTATTTATTGGAAAACAAGATTCGAAACGTATGTGAAATCAAAAGACATTGATCTTTGGCATGTTATTACCGAGGGTGACTTTCAACCTATTCAAAAGAATCCGGAAACTAAAAAGGATGAAATAGTTTCTTATGATAAACAAAGTGATGAACTAAAAAGGAAATTAGCCAAAAATAATGAGGCTAAAATGATGATTTATAATGCTTTGCCTAAAAAGGAGTTTGAAAGAATTTTCATGTGTAATACGGCAAAAGATATTTAGAAAACCTTGTTAGTCACTCACCAAGGTAATAACCAAGTCAAAGAGAACAAGATAGATCTTCTTGTTCAACAATATGAACAATTCTCCATTTCGGGGGATGAGTCAATAGATAATGCTTTTGCTAGATTTAATACTATTATCACTAGTCTGAAAGCTCTTGATGAAGGTTATTCTAGTAAGAACTATGTTAGGAAGTTCCTTAGAGCTCTACATCCTAAATGGAGAGCAAAGGTCACCGCCATAGAAGAGTCAAAGAACTTGGCGGCATTGTCACTCGATGAACTTATAGGAAATTTGAAAGTTCACGAGATGATCATCAAGAAAGACTCTGACATTGTCAAAGGCAAAAGCGAGAGAGTTAGATCTCTAGCATTAAAAGCCAAGAAGGAGTCTAGTGATGAGGAATGTTCGAGTTCCGCTAGTGAAGATGAAGAGTACGCACTAGCCGTTAGGAACCTTAGAAAGTTCCTTAGGAGGAAAGGTAGATTTTCTAGACAATCTCGCGATGAGAAGAAGTCATCCCAAAGAAATCATGATGAAATAAGAGGGACAAGTGATAGGAGATGCTTTAGATGCGGAGATCCTAATCACTTCATAGGAGAATGTCCTAAGCTACCAAAATCCAACAACCAAAGAGCCTTTGTAGGAGGTTCTTGGAGTGATAGCGGTGAAGAAGAAGAGAAGAAGCCTAACGATGAAACGTGCCTAATGGCTCAAGCTTCTAACGAGGTACATTCCGACTCTTCTTATTATAGTGATAATAATTCGTCAGTAGATGACAGTGAATTGCATGACGAATACAACAAACTATGCATAGTTAGTACTAAGATCTTAGGTAGAAACACAAAGCTAAAATTAAAATTAAAAGAACTAGAACTACAAGTCTTAGAACTAAATGATCAAGTCAAGAGACTTGAGAAAAACAAGGAAGTAGACTTAGGATGCGGGTCATGTATTAGTCTTCAAGTAGAAAATGAAAAACTTAAAGAAAATGCTTTAAGAATCATTAAGTTTGATGAAGGAAGTAAAAAGCTTAATGATATACTTGAAAATATTAGATATAGTGAACATGACCGTTCGGGTTTAGGATTTGACCCAAATCAGGCTTCTACAAGTGGTACTAAACAAGTGAAATTTGTAATACCTGAAAAGTCCATGTCTGAAGGTGACGGCACCATTAAAGGTACAGACGGCACCACTAAATTTAGTGGTACCGTGGTACCGTGTGGTGCTGAGGACAAAACTGGGTCAATTCTGAAAAGTAACTTAAGTCCTAAACCAAGTTACGTAGTTGTAAATAGAACTAAAGTGTCTACTCCAAGTAGAGAGGAAACCAAAGGCTTTAACAAACCATTGTCATCTCCCAAACATGGATTTGTAAAGCGTGACACTAGGTCAACTACTCCTCCACCTAGAAAGGTAAACTCTCCCAAACCTCGGTCTAGAACTCCTCTACCGAGAGGAAACTTTAGAAGACAAAATCATCCAAGTAACTTTCCCGTAAACTTGGAATGATCGTCCACCACAAAGTTACTTACCATGGGAAATGTGTCCTCCATTCTCACATCCTAAACTAACGCAACAAATGCGTAGATGTTTAACTCTAACAACTTTGGACCCATGAGATATTGGGGACCGGATGTTTGAACATTTGTTTTGCTAGGAAAACATGAGTGTAAATAAACTTTGGAGTCTAACTAAAGGAGTATGATGCGTTATCAAGCAAATCCGGTGACGCAATAGTCAAGTCGTGTCTTTCATGCTTAACATTCAACAAAGGTACCCTAGTCTTCTAGTTTTAAGAGCAAACACCTCAGGCACAGGTACGCTTTCTTAAAACACCCTTTGTTAGTAGTAATGTTTGGCATGAAATCGTGTAGTTAGAATCTGACATGGTAGGCACTATAACACAGAAACTCTATTCACATCTCATCATGTCAAATTCAACTTGTCCAGAAATGTTCGATGATCGCTTTAAGATCATGCGTGACAAGTTTGAATTAAGCATTGATGAGCGAATCAAGTTTCCTTCCTTGCACATATGTAATCTTGCCTAAATTAAGTATCCCTTTAAACTTATGTATACTATATGTATGAGATACATAGTTTAAGTAATAGTCTTTATTGACAATAACGCCCATATCCGCAAATGCGAAACTCACAAGATACGAAGAAAGTGAGTGTGCGGATATAACTAGGTTAGGGGCACAATAGGTAAAGTAGTTTACCTAACGGCAAGTAGGTCCATTATCATGAATAGTGTTGGATTTGTGCCCACTTGTAAGAAGTGTCCCAAAACTTCTTACATCAAAGTGTTCAATGTATCATACGATGCATTGAAGATACTACACACTTGAGACTACGATATCTCAAGGAGACGGTTCTAGAAAATGTTTCTATACCAACTCTGATAATGCGAGAGTTGATGTGGATTGAGACATAAAGAGCAATGTTTGTACCTTCATAGGTTTGTTAACAAACTTCTTGGTTCCCCAAGAAACAAACTACTCATGCTATTTCCACGACCGAAGCCGAGTACGCAAGCGCCGGAAAGGCATGACAACAAACACTATAGATGAGACAACTCCCTGTGAAGAGTAGCAGTCAAGATGCCATTAGACTTGTCCGGGAACCCTATAGTTTGCTCATGAATGAAGCTCATCGAAGTACGTCATCTCCCCGCGGAAAGACATCTCCGTCATGATAACGTTGAAAGAGAAATCTTTTCTCTGAAAAGTATCTCTTCTCACCTTAACCTTTACATTCTCGTCAAATGACCTCTTAATACTCCATTGGAAATATTAATGTCATCTCTCACGTCCCATCATATGACTTTTCAAGTCATTCCTCATATCCCGCTCATGACTATTTCAATATTTCTATGGAAATATTAAAGTCATCCCTCGCGTCATACCTTATAACCTTTCTTCCCCTCTTATGACTATTTGAATATTTCTTCGAAAATATTGAAGTCATCTCACACATCCATCTTATTCTCGACTCATGACCCTTGAATATTTCATTGGAAATGTCAAGTTATTCCCTAAGCCTCATCTCATGACTTCGTAATATTTCACTGGAAATAATAACGTCATTCCTCGCATCTCGTCATATGACTTTTCAAGTCATTCCTCTCATCCCGCTCATGACTATTTGAATATTCCTTCGGAAATATTAAAGTCATCCGTCACGTCATACCTCATAACCTTTCATCCCTTCTATGACCTCTCGAAAGTTTCACGGGAAACACTGAAGTCATTCTCTACAAATCGTCCATGACTTTTCTAAGTCATATTTTTCACTCGTCACATGACTCATGAATATTTCACGGGAAATATCAAGTCATTCCTCGTGTTGCGTACTCCGACTAATTAAATATTTTATGGGAAATATTATAGTCATCCTCCTAAACACAACTCATAACTTCTATTTATTTCACGGGAAATACTAGAAGTAAATCCTCATCCAATGACAACTTAGTCAATTTCCTCGGAAACACTAAGGTCATTTCCATTTAATCATCTTTCGTCAAAAAGTTTATTAGGTATAAACTTTTTCCTCGTGTCAAAAAGTCTTACTAAATAAGTAAGATTAATCAGCCAAAAGTCAAAACAGAAGAAAAACTGGATCATCAGACATACGGCTCCACTAAAGAGCCACGGCTCCACTAATGTTTAGTGGAACCGTGGAGCCGTGCATCTGATAAACGCGCCCAGTTACTCTTTTCTTCTGCACAAATTTTCCAAACACACAAAACCACTTCCACTTGCTGTCAAAACCGAACCATAACACCATAATTCAATTAATCTTTTGCAAATCAAGATTGAGGCATTGAAATTAACAAATCCTAACCACAACATCATCAATTGTAAGTAATTCACTCTTAATTTCTTTTAATTTGAGTCTAGGGTTTGTTCTTGAGTATAAATCCGAATTGGGAATTTTCAAAATTAGTTAAACCCTTGTGAAATTAAGACTAAGATTAGACAATGTAGCATTCACATGATTCCCTAAACCTAGGATTTCCAAAAACCCATTTATGTTGCAAAACCTAATCCAAAATTAATCACTAAATTCGGATTATGATTGATTATTTGCAATGGAATCATGTTTAGGATGATTAAAATTGGATTAGGAACGTTCTGCATTAAAGCTTTTCAATCTTAAAGCTTGATGGCACCATGTTGAGGCATTTGCCAAACACCCCAATTCGATCATTTTTCGAAAAACTTCACTAGTCTAGGATCATGAAACCTTTTTCATGCATTGTTGATGCAAATTAAAAACATTTTTGCATGCATACATGAACTCTTAAATATGGCTCAAAATATATAATTGATATGTATTGTTCGACATATTTGATTGAGCAAAAGTGAAGTTAGGAGCGTTTGGGTAATCTCATTAGGATAATTTTAGAGTTGAGATTGCCGCACCTCCACATTGTTTGCATTTAGGCACACACACTAGAAGTGTAATCATTAAAATGCAACAAACTAACATATACAAAAAAAAATTGTAGACAATAATGCCTCGGAATGATTATCAATTAACCCGAAATTACATCATTGAAACACTTGAAAACCCAAACATCACTGATGAACAAAAGGCTTATTTTGCCAAAGTGCTAACACGATACATACACGAAGGGCGTGTAGTCGATGCACTTTATGTCATCTCAGACAGAGTCAGTGCTTGTTTCCCTTCTATTCGGTTCGATTGTTTATACACAATAAACGATCAAATATGTCCCCTTTTCGTTCTCGAATTTTACAGTCGTGTTCGTACCTCCATTGACTCTGACGGAAACGTCTTTCTTGACTTTTGGATTCGACACCAAAATATCACCCTGTCTGTGACTCAGTTTGGTGAAATTCTTGGTGTTCCCTCATATGGTCAGTGTGCATACACCAACGACCATTCTCTAAAGTCTCTTTACTACAATGTTGAGATGGAAGGTGCCTATAGTACCCAAATTCCCGACATTGAAGTAATCAAACAAATTATCCAAATTCCTCGAGTCGCCAACACGTACCATAAACGTGATGGATCCGTTGTCTTTCTCGACCCATCCAAAATCTACCTCAGGGAACTCCGTCCCGACCTTAGAAGTTGGGAACTTCTTCTACGTGAAAATGTGTTAAGCCTTGCGGGCAACCGTGATCACGTATCAGCAAGTCTTGCCCTAATGCTCTACTGTCTTAGTATCGAGGAACCATTCAACCTCGCATACTACATGGTCAAACGGATGGCCAACATTCATCGTCGATCCGATGAGCTCATGCCATACGGCATGTTGCTTACTCGTTTATTCAGGTGGGTCATGGAACATTTCCCACATCTTCAAAGTGTCGACTATGTCCTAGTCAATCCGGTTATGCACCCACTTGGTGGACCACAACGTCGCACAAAGCAACGTAAGGACAAAGGGTCCAAACATGGTCATAAATCCACTTCCGATATTCCCCATTCATCCTCCTCCTTCAGTCACGAATCATCATCTGAACCCATGGATGAGGACGATGATGAGGTGAACGAAGAAGGAACTTCTAGTTCTCAAATCCCTTCTCCCGACACCTACTTTCGTAACCTTGATACCTCATCATTTCGACGTACAACCGACCTCGAAAATGGGATGGTAAATCTATCCCACGTGATGAGAAGGCAAACCACAATGTACAATAGACAAGTGGAGATGCATGACCAAACTATCGGGGGATTCAAGTCCATCGGCAAGGCGATCAAAGGGCTTGGGAACAAAATTAAGAAGTTGGGGAAAAGAAAGGATTAGATGGAAATAACTTAAGTAGTATTATTAATATAAGTATTATGATTAAAATACTACTAATAGTTTGTGGTACTGTTGCTTAATACATTAACTAGCTTGATGTGTTTCCTTTTAACACTTGAACATGATTAATTCTCTTGTTAATTAATCCTCATGTTGGTTTATCTTGCCTAAATCATGCATGTTAGCTTATTTTATTACATGCACTAGATGTTAAAAATGCTTGAATTCATGCATGCTTAATAGTTGCCAAAATACATAGATGATCACATGATAATGTTAGTTGCTAGTTGAAACTAGCTTTAGGAATTCTATGTTTTTAGTAATTTGAGGCTTTGAGAGTTGCAGCCAATGGATTCCCTAGAAAATTACCCCATTTAGGCTGCCTAAAACCTACAGACCTGGAAAGAAGGTCAAAAGAGCCCACGGCTTCATTAAATAGGCCACGGCTCCACTAAATTTAGTAGTGCCGTAGCACCTTTAATGGTGTCGTGCCTCTGGAAGACGAAAACTGCTATTCTCTTCCACTTTTTGACTTCTTTTCCCTGAAAAACTGCAACCATAACCTGATTCCCATGCACCCAAATCCCCAAATCCAACATTTCAAACTTGCATGCTTATGATTTGGCTATTTAAGCTAACATTATGCATTGCCATCCTTACACCCATCCTTACACCTTCACACTCACCATACCACCATCATGGGATCAAGGGTATTCAAGAAACAAAGATTCTACATCAAACCAACAAATGAAACCACTCAAATTGATCAATGGATCAAGAGTACTCACACATCACAACTCTCACCAAACACCAAAGAGCCAATTTTCATTGATCTCACCTTGGATGATGAAGATGATACACACACACCCATAACCTCAACCAAATCATCATCTTCTTTCACTACACCCCATGCTCCATCCAAGGCAACATCAACCAAACTAACATCCTCATCCTCCACAACCTTTAGAACCAACACACCTTTAACCTTCACCCCGTCATCTTCACCATCACCACAACATTTAGCCCTCACACTAGCCCTATCACCCATATCACCTTTTGAACTTACCACCAACACATCATCATCTTCCCTATCACCATCACCTCAACCTTTAATGGGTCATCCCATTCTTTATCCCCTACAACCACACACCTTGAGTTGTGCTTGTTGTCACCACAACCAACTCCTTATCATGGGCCTTAAAGATGAATTGAGTCTTCAATTCTCCTACCTTGAACACCTCCTCACACCACCACAAGGACCCATCATTTTACCACCTCCACCACCACATAGCCCAACCAACTAAACGTAGTCATGTTTAGTTTTTCCCAATAAATACCGAGGAACCCTTTTGAAGTTGGAAGCAAATCTAGAAGCCTCATGTTACTTTAGATGTTTATGTATCTTTTTTTTAGACTAATTTGCTTTCCTATTGTAGTCATACTTATGTGTGACATCTATTTTATATTTATGAAATGGGCTTTTCATTTTGGCTACTTAGCCATATTTTCTTTGTGTGGATGGATATTTGTCAAATGTGCTACTTGTTAAATATTGTATACTTGTCATCTAACCTTGTTTTGTAGCACGATCCATTGCTCGATTCCTTTATGTTCTCCAAATGAGGGGGAGTACACAACAACGGGGAGCCTTAACCACCTTTTTGATTTGACAAAAAGGGGGAGAAATGGGAGTAAACTTCATTAAAAACTGATTTTAACCTAAAATGAGTTTATATTTTGTCATCATCAAAAAGGGGGAGATTGTTGATGCAAATAATGTTCTAAAAACGTTATTTATATCTTTCGATTACTTCACGTTTTGAGGATGACAAAATGTGAACTCACGTTACGTTAAAATTAACGTTAACAAGTTTTTAATCGGAAGATCCCGTTTCTACGCAAATCACTCTTGAACAAAGTTACAACTTGAACTAGTGATCAAAGAAGTGAATTTATGTTTTGAAAATTCACATTTTAAATGGGACAAAACATTTTTTCAAAAATACACATGACAAATTATTTTTGAAATATTAAGAAATGTTTTAATGGAAAAATTAGTTTGAAAATCACAACAGCTATTTCCCCCCCCCCCCCCCCGAAAATCAGCTCCAACCTTCCCCAAATAAGTTTTCACCAGAAAAGACAAAATTTGGAGCGTCCTAGTCTACCACGGCCCCACGGTTCCACTAAATTGAGTGGAGCCGTATGGTATTTAACGGAGCCGTCCGTACCATTTTGAATTGTAACGTTCAGATTTTCTTTGCCTATAAATACCCACCTCTTTCACAGTTTTAGGCACCCTTCACACACAGAAAAATCCCTTAGCTAAATCCTCTCACGCCTTTCACTTCTTAGGGTCATTTAGATTAGTTTTTTTCTTTGTTTCAAGAGTGATCCAATCATCCTTCAAGTGATCCTCTTCATACCTCTTCACTAGCAAGAGAAGAACACAAGTATCCAAGTTGATACAAGGTGTTGTCATCCCTCTTCATTAGCAAGAGAAGAACTCAAGTAATCAAGAAGATACTAGAGTTATAGTTGATAGGTTTTTGTAACACTTGTTACAACCTTGTTGTGTCTTAGCATACATCAAGTTTATTTTCTTTTTGTGAGTGAGAGTGAAGATCAAGTGTGATCTATAGAGATAGTGAACATCTCTTGAAGCCATTGGGCTTGTGTGATTGATCAAGAAGATCAAGGGTCATTAGGTTAGTGTTAGTCGATTAGAGTGAAGTGAGTGTTGATCATTGTAATCGTGTTGAGATCTTGGTGATCTCTTGAAGCCATTGGGCTTGTGTGTTTGGTCACGTAGACCTTGGTAGATTGGTGCTAGCTAAGATTAGCACTCGACATCTAGCTTAGTGTCGGTAATAGGATAAGCGACGTGTATGGTTTTCTCCGCCTGAAGGGAGGTTGTTGATATAGTGTTTGAAACTCTCGAGTGTGGTACTCGGGGAGTGGAGTAGGGCGAAGAAGAGCTTCGTAGCCGAACCACTATAAATCCTCTGTCCCGGTTTGATCTTTCCAACTCTACTCCTTACTTTTATTAGTTATTATTACTTAGCTTAGTGTGTAGTTCATATTGGTGTTGATTGATTACACATAGAGTTCGAATCAAAGTTTCCAATAGCATACTTTTAAAACAAGATTTTTAAAAGAAGTTTTTAAAACCGATAAACTATTCAACCCCCCCTTCTAGTTTCCCACATCATCTAATCAAAAGCCAAAGCATCAAATATGTTCAATGAACAAGAGGGAATGAATTGAAGAATTCTAACAAGTAGTCAATTCTTGAAAGCGGATAATAGTACATTACTATTAGCTTGTCAAGGTCGCGGCGGTCGATACAAAATCGGAAAAAATCCACATAACAAATTACGAGTCGAGAGGAGTTCATAGCCCAAAGAATGATTCGTACGCATGCTATGACGGATACACATAAGCCTACTCATTTATAATTCGTCACTTACATAAAGAGGCGTCCTAATCCATGTAAGTAAGGAATTATAAAATTATAGTTCGGCGGTTTATAATTTTCTTATTCAAATGAAGAGGCGTCCCAATCCATTTCAATAAGATGATTATAAATCATCCTACTTATGTATTGCCAACACAAAACACAATAAAAACAACAACAAATGTTGTTCTTCAAAATCATAAGAAGTAACGAGAAAAAGAATGAGACGTTAGTCAATCACGTTTCAAAGGTAAGTGTCAAGAGACAGCACGATCCGAGGTAACAAATTTAAAGTCATATTCCCATCAACTGGAAGAGTTCAAAACAATGGATTACGATGCAATATATATGCTACTTTATTCAGTTCCTTTCGATGATTTTGGAATTTGGTGTAGTATCTTGTAAAAGAATGACGAAATTTTTGATTGCATAGTGACAAATAGTGTATAAAATTTTAGTGAAATGGTTTATAAAGTGATAGTAAAATAGTTTCACAAGGTAATGGCAAAACCGTTTGTAAGGTGTTCGCAAAATAGTTTATAAGTTGATAGTAAGTCTGGTTATTAATTTATAAGGTATTTGTAAGGAAATTCTGAAGAACATAGTAAATTCGTTTGAAATATAGTGAAATGATAGTTTATAAAATAATTATAAAATTATTTACAAAACAATAGTGAAATAGCAAGTGCAATGGGCAGAAGTCGTCGCAACATGTTTTGATACGGTTATGAAAGAGTTTAGAGACCATTGTAATCACAACAATGTCTGATAAATAAGAGAGAGCATTGTAATCATCTACAATGTCTGATATAACTTGAAGATGTGTATAAATTTTTGGATGGAAATTTACAATGCTCACGAATAGCATATAATACACCAAGGAAGTTTAGTGCACAAAAGCTTACATATATAAGAAGTGATACTTTCGTGGATTATCTGACAAGTTAAGAAAAAATTATAGTGTGTCTATAATTATCCTTAATATAATAAAGATATATACTCAATGGAGTAATAGGAAATTTAGGAAGTAGGCGCGCATGGATATCGGACAAGATGATGGAACTCATAATTTTTGAAAAATTAAAGGTTATAGTCTAGGTTTTTAAAAGAAAATGACCTAGTTCACTATAACTTATGCTCTGGTACCAATCTATAACACCCCCAAAAATCATGTTTTACAGCGGAAGACTTGTTTTACAGCGGAAGACTTAATTGGGTGTTATTTGTGGATCGAAGTTGTAATCATAGAAAACATCAAAATAATTTAAAGATGTTTTTAAACAAAGCTCTCATTTGATATAATCAGAGTTTAACGAATTTAGGTCCCAAAAGTTTTAACCAGGACAAGAGTCCAAAAGGTACATAATTTAGACACAATAAAAGTTTTTGAGTTCCATCGAATGTGAAATAACACGTGTCCATCCATCCATGTCCTTGCACGCCCATCCAAGCATTTAACACTTTGCGAACCTGAGATAAACATGCTAAAAAGTCAACATAAAGTTGAGTGAATTCATAGAGTTTAATAAATAATAAGTTGAATACAAGCATTATTCATAAATTGACATGTAACGAATACAAGTCGGGTAATCTGATTATAGTATCAAGCTCATGACCCCGAAACTTAACTGAAATAAAGTATGCCCTAAAGAGGTAAGTTTGCCAATTTACCAAGATATACTCAATATTATGCTACCCGTTAAAACAATGAGCGCCACTCATCCAGACAGGCTCGTCAAACAAAATATGCATATTCATAATATTAACGCTTCTCATGGAATTAACGGTTCATGATGTTAGGGACTTTAAATGGCAAGAGATAACTCAATAACTATAATCATGTAATCAGGTCAAGCATACCAAAAACTACTTGTATTCAGTTTTGTAAAACTAGCATGTATCTCCCCCAATGGGTTTATAAACAGTTTAAGAGTTAAAGTTGGGCTATGAACTCACCGTAAGCAAAAGTAGACAATCAAGTGAAGAATGAAGTAATAATCCGCAAGAACTCTACGAGCAACCTAGAATATACGCGTGTCTTAGCTTCTAAGAATAATGATACAATCATTACTATATGTTATATAAGTTATATCTCAATTATGCTTGGTACATAAAGTTTAAATAAGTAAACAAGATTTAATTTGGCATTTAAAAATGATTTACAAGTATAAAATGTATTTCTTACAATAATTCAAGTTTTATGTCTATTTTCATCCTTAAGTCCAAAATAAGTATTAAGGGTCCAATTTAAGTCTACGGGTTCACTTTAGTCAAAGGGTTCAATTTTAGTCAAAAAGTTCAAATTAAGTCTAAAGGTTCAAATTATATTAGATGGTTCAACAATATACTTAAAGGTCCAATTTTTATAAAGTGAAAACATTTTTATACTTTTATCCTAATGCTGATGGAAATTTTAATAACTTGTTCACTTTCAAAAATCCGTTACTTGCAAACCGTAAGTCAAAAAATTAAGTTCTTTATATCCCCGGAAAGGTATTCATCTGTACTAACAAGTTTTGTGGGTCCCACTAAGTCAAAAATTACAATACAGTAGCAAAGTTACCCATTTACCCATATTATTCACTTCAGAAGTTTCTAATATTACAACAGTCCCGCGAAAAGTGCGATATCTAGAGTTCTACAAGTCCAATCGACCCCATTCTTTTGGCCACATTTAAGTTAAGATGTTCTCTAAAACTTTCAGGTTTTGAGTAACAGTGGGTTATTCACAAAAAAAATGACTTTTATACGTTTCAAATCTGTTACTCAGGATGTAACATGTTTCACGAAAATATTTCTAGTTTAATCATCATGATGAGTTATTCAATGAAACACCCGTCAAAATGACCGCAAGACATATATCTACAACCCCATATTTTTAGTTTATGACCAATGTTTACTTATTAGTACAGTTTATTCCATCTTTGCCCCTGATTCAGAATCACAGTTTGCATGTCTAGTCCTTTAGGGTTTTCTTGTAATTTTTAGTATGTACCAAGCATATTCAAGCATCAAGAACTTATATAACATACAAAATACATAAATTACATGAAAATACAGTAGAGAAACAAAAGAAAATGTGAGTGTTGGTTCCTTACAAAAGATGAAGAACAAGATGACAACAAGAAAATCCAAGAAAACCCAAGAAACTAAGAACACCAATGAGGATAACCCTAGCTTCCAAGACACCAAGAATACTTTGAAATATTCTTTGAGACCCTGAATATGCAGCTTCTAATCACCTTAGAAACCCTTGAAAGATCCATGAAGAAACTCTAGAAAATCTAGCTTTGAATAAGAAAATAAATCAAGAGTACTACTAGTACTTCAAGGCCTTCATTCTTGTATTATCTTCAATAGGATTAACACAATATGAGGTGTGTTTTGTTCTTCAAACCCACGAAAATAATGGAGAGGAAACCAGAAATTTGATGTTCTTGCATGTACAAATGATAGTGGAAGTGATATTTGAGGAGTTAGCTACCTTTGGAAGACTTATGAGCACACTTGTCCTTACTTTTGACAAGTGTGAAGTGAGGTGGGACAAAAGGGGCGGCACAACAAGGAGGGGGAAAGAACATGCAAATTTTTATTAATAAGTGTAGTATTGAGTGTATAATGTAGTGTAGGTTGCTCCCGGTACTCAAACGTAAGGTTTTTAAGACACGTACGCAATACCGGGTAGTGTAAAAATTAAATTCAAAAATCTTGTTTTCATAACCTATTTTAATAGTTTAGATGAGTGGTGAGTTCATCGGAGGATTTAAATGTAGTTAGAACATAAAAACAAAGGTTTAGAACGCGTAAGACGTAAAATGTACAAGGTTTACGTAAAAATGGAAAAAGTGAAAAGTGACAAGTGTATAAAAAGTGTAGACGGGACATAGTCTAGTGTCAGTTGAATAATTGAACGTGTTATGCCGTACGCGGATAACTTCCGACGATGTTAATAAAAATAATAATAAAAATAAAATAGTTGGGTAATTAAAATAGAAAAATTAGTGACATGAAATTACGAAATGTCACACTAGCCGTTAGGTAGAGTAAACTACCAATCATCCCTCTATATTTAGTGCTATCTACGGATTCACTTTCGTCATCCTTGGTGAGTTTGGTTTCAGAAGACATTGGTGTTTTCATAGGTTTAGAATCTTCAAGACCAAATTTCTTAAGCATATCCTTGATATACTTAGATTGGTTGAAGAATATCCCATCTTCTAAATGTTTCATTTGGAGACCTAAGAAAAAGTTTAGTTCCACCATCATACTCATTTCAAACTCATCATGCATGATTTTCGAAAATTCATCGCATGACTCTTGACAAATTGAACCGAATATAATGTCATCCACATATATCTAGACTATAATAATATGTGATCCCCTTTTCTTGGTGAAGAGAGTGTTGTCTACTAGGCCCATGGTATACTTATGGTTAACTAGGAAACTCTTAAGTCGATCATACCAAGCTTTTGGTGCTTGCTTAAGTCTGTATAATGCTTTCTTAAGTTTGTAGACATGATTTGGTTTTTCAAAATTGGCAAATCCGAGAGGTTGTGCAACGTACACTTCCTCATTAATAAAACCATTTAGAAAAGCACTTTTGACATCCATTTGAAATACTTTAAAGTCATGTGCACATGCATATGCAAGTAATATCCTAATTCACTCAAGTCTAGCTACAGGTGCAAAAGTCTCATCATAATCTATACCTTCTTGTTGATTGTAGCCTTGTGCTACTAGCCTAGCTTTGTTTCTAGACACTACTCCATTTTCATCCATTTTGTTTCTAAAAACCCATTTTGTACCTATTATGGTTTGATTTTTAAGTTGTGGGACTAATGTCCAAACGTCATTTCTAACAAATTGATTTAATTCTTCTTGCATTGCAATGACCCAAGATTCATCTTTTATGGCTTCATTAACATTTTTAGGTTCAATTGTTGAAACAAAACTAAAGAAATTACTTTCATTTTGAGCTTTAGACCTTAATGTTCTTTCATTGATTTTTCCTATGACGTTTTCTAATGGATGACTTTTGGTTTCTTTGACATTAACTATTTCTCTTTTTACCGGTTCATCTTCTTTCTCACTTTCAATATTTTCCTGATTATCAACCATTTGACTTTCAACTAAGTCATCATCTACCAAAGGTAATGTCTTAGAGGGAGGTGGACTTTCATCGAATGTTACGTTCAATGATTCCTCGACTCTTGAGGTTTCTTTGTTCAAAACTATATATGCTTTACTAGTTTGTGAATATCCTAGAAATACACCTTCATACGACTTTGGGTCGAACTTGGTGAGATAATCCTTTGTGTTTAAAATGAAGCACTTGCTTCCAAACACTCTAAAATATCCTAAAGTAGGCTTTTTGCCTCTGTATAACTCATATGGAGTCTTTTTCAAGAAAGGTCTAATTAGAACTCGATTTAGAACATATGTGGATGTATCTACAGCGTGACACCAAAACTTTTGAAATTGTCCTAGTTTTACGTTCTACCACACCATTAGATTGAGGGGTTCGAGGAGCCGAGAAATTATGAGTTATGCCATTGGCATCACAAAAAGCTCCAAATTGGATTTCATTGTCAAATTCACGACCATGGTCGGTTCTTATTGACACTATGTTACTTCCTATTTGATTTTGAATTTTCTTACTTAAGATTTCAAATTTATCAAAAGCTTCGTTTTTAGTTTTCAAAAACTTAGTCCATGTATACCTAGAGTAATCATCTACTATTACCAAAGTATAGAAGTTTCCCTCGTAACTTTGTATAGCGGATGGACCAAACAAATCCATATGTAATAATTCTTGACACCCAGATGTAGACACCATGTTTTTAGCCTTATGGCTATTATGAACTTGTTTTCCTATTTTGCAAGCATCACAAAAGTGTTGGTTATATTTCAACTTGGGCAGGTTCCTAACGAGTTCCTTAGATGATAAGGATTGAATTAACCTCATATTAGCATGACCAAAGCGTCGATGTTGTAACAATTCACATTTCAGGTTAATTTCTATTCCCGAAATTTTTACTATTCATTTTTTTACTATTCATTTTCACTATTCATTTTGACTTTATTCATATCGAAATTTTTATTTCATATTCTCGTGAGATAAATTATTTCTATGACAAAATAAAATCTTGACGCTTTTCGGGTCATTTTCGCAAAAGTTATTAAGAAATTATACGTTTAGGGTTAAACGTCGTTTAAACATCCTACGCATAACGAAAACCAACTACGCCAATTTTCCTCGCATCAGATTAATGTTTAGTACACTCATGATCAATTAGAGAATTTTTTATTTAAAGTCAAAATGTTACCAAATAGACCATGTGTCTTACAAAACAAAAATTGTGTTTTAAGCACTTTCACTCATCCGCAAACTTAGCCTTCAACTGCACCATACTTTCTAAGACATTTAGAAGCTTTTATATTATTGGAAAAGTCAACATATTTTCCCTCCTCCATTGACCATAAAATCATTCTTTGATTTTATAAATCATTCCTTGATTTTTAGGCTTCCGGTTTTATGTCTAAAAGATGTTTAACACCAACCGACACTAGACTAAGCCTAGCCTAGACATTTTAAGCCTATTAAGTTCATTATAATCCTATTAGAAAAGTTACATTTTACTTTTCTCAGTTTTACGCAACTTTCGTACGTTTTACGTATTTCGCATTTTAGACCCGCGTTTTCTGTTTTAGCAGGGTTTAAGCAACCCGATGGAACTTATCACTCATTTTATATTTTTATATGGAGTATAATGATAAGTTAAATCATTCTTACAAGTTTCGTATTTTTACGATACTCGGTTTTTCGTTTCGTGACTTAACATCTTACGGTTAACGATTACCGGGACAAAACTGACTCCGTAAAAGCAAAATAATGCATGAAACTTATCAAGCTTCTCATGAAAGCTTCATGAAGCTTGTCAAGGAATCCTCCAAGGGCACTTGGCTTGATCCTAGCCATTGATTCCTAAGATGTTTACAAGTGTAAAATTATATTTACAAAACTATCCTAAATTTTTCCTATAAATACTAGCCTAAAACCTTCATAATCTCTTACACCACATACTCTTATATCTTCAAAGTCCTCAAACCAAAGGCACTTCTCTTATATTTCATAAGAAAGTTTATGAGTTCTTGAGAAGAAACTAGGTTTTGATCTTGTTTTCTTCAAGTTTTCAAGAAAGAGTAGTTATAATCTTCAAATAACTTCAAGTCTCCAAAAAGACTTTGTTATTATCTTCAAATAGCTTCGGGTTTTCAAGAAGGCGTTGTCATAATCTTCAAGTAGCCTCGGGTTTATCGAAGATTGCAAATTTCACGTCGAAGCTCCGCTTATATTCCCTTTTTCTATAATACTCAAGCATTCTATATTAAGGTAAGTATTTATATACTTTAAATACTTATGAACTTTTATTTGATTATTTAGTGTTTTATAAACTCTTAATATATCATATAATCAAGTAAGTAAAATATATTTTCTATCGAATACTACAACACTAGGGAGCTTTATGTGAGGGGTTATTTGGGTAAACGGATCGACGAGTTGTGGATTTACGAGTTAAAGTGTCCTGGCTCCTCGAACGTTTGCTACATGACCTCTGAATCATGATGGCCCGAACGGTAGTACAAGATATACAAACAAAAACATGTTTCATAAACCATATGCAAGACATATGCATGTACGTCTTTGTATTCTTAGACATTATTCCAACCTAAGTCGCAACATTCTATTATAGGTTGCTCTTAGAGACTTACGCAACTCGACTACCATTTCATTACTCACTACATAACTCACGGTGAGTTTCTTAGCCCCTACTTTTATACTCGTTTTAACTCTTTGGGGGAGATACATGCTTAAATACTTGTTCTTATTTTCATACATGCTTAAATACTTGTTCTTATTTTCACAAGTAAACTAAACTCTTATACTTTACCGTGAGTTTCGTAGCCCCTACACTTTTAAATGCTTATTTTATACTCTCTAGGGGAGATACATGATTAAATTACTTTACTCGTTTATCAAATACATGTTTAACTTTATGATGCAATTATTCAATGATTCAAATCTATATGATACTTTTATTCTTTTATACTATTTATATGTGATGAGTAGTCTTATTATGTGGTACACTATTATGTGTAAATCTATTCTTGTGGATTTAAATTCAAAGTCAAAGGAGAGGTATTAATAGTACTAGTATGGGACAATACCCCCACCCTTGTCCAAGATTCGAGACGTTGGGTGACACGTACTATTTGGGATTGTGGTTCCCCGCCTACGGGTCCAAAATGACGCGACCATGGGTGAATATAATCCTGAAATCTAAATTCTATGAGAAGTGGGTTGTAAACACACAGGTTGCAAGTCTTGTATAGGCGGGGCTTGGGACTGAGTAGATTTGCAAGGCCTTTGCTGGGAAAATCTTTATTCAAATACTTTACATGTTAAACAAACTCTATGAACTCACCAACCTTTGTGTTGACACTTTAGCATGTTTATCTCAGGTCTGTAAGATGATAGCCGTTGCATGGAGCATAGAGTCGCTCGGCATATTTTGAAGACTTATGCTTTTATCATTTACCATTCGAAACATTTTGTATACATTTATGTATCATACTTTGGGATCTCATGTTTGTAACTATGAATTCATTAATCGAATGGTAACTTTTCAAAACGTCTCATTTAGAGGTCGTTTTATATAACTTGTACTTTGTATTATGAAGTAGCACCCCCAGTGACATAATCTTCCGCTGCGATATTTTGGGGGTGTTACAGATTGGTATCAGAGCCTTGGTTATAGAGAACTAGGTTGCATTTAGGTGCCTAGACTATAACTACTATATACGTTGAGACTCTTATCCCTATCGCCTTACATACGTAGAACTTTTCCCATTTATATGCGCACTGTTAAAATGTTATAATATCTGCACCGATCGGGGGAAAATATCATAATCTAAATCAAGACATCAAAAACATGGTGCTCAGTAATAACTATCTATTTAACTTAATCTTGTGACAGTTCTTGTTTGATGAGACATGGGATTAAGTTAAATAAATGTTATCACTTAGCCGTAGATTTTTTTTTTTTTTTTTTTTTTTTTTTGGTAAAAGGGACGATACCCCGGCAAAATATATAAAACAACCAAAACTGTACAAAGTTAACTAGCTATGGACACACCCATAGTAGTTTTATGATGCCATGACATTCCCAAAACATGCTTCAGGAACATCAAAAGTAAAGATATCACAATACAACGTCTAACCTTATTACAAATCAAAAGACAAATAATAAAGTAAAATGACCAAAACATAACAATATTCTTCCTCTTCAATGCCGGGTGAATCATGACGATATTCTTCCTCCTCAATGCCGGGTCCAAATCAATAGGATGACACATGGAGCATTTCACTAAACAAGATTGCCTCCTTAAAAACCTTCCCGGGTAAAACCCATCGGGACAAACCCCGGGTAAGGAAAAAAGAGTGCAACTCTTATCTAGGACTCCTACCAATATAAGAATATTGGCCTTCAAATCTTCAAAAAGGTAGAAAATATAAGTCTTCAAGCTGGAACAAATAATCTCCCTTTTGCTTATATAACTATGATGCAAACTGATACTACAACATCCCAGCCACACCGAAAGCCCAAAGACATACTCCATCTGGAAATACATCCCAAGAGACATACCCACTAGAAGCCCATATTCTTTCTTTGAATAAAAGAAGACCACATTCACCATTAAAACCAATTGGACTCCAAGCCCAATATGAAAAGAAGTGGTAGGAGCCATAAAAAACCAACACACAGTCCATGAAATCATATGAAGACCAGGCCAAACCAGATAAGACCAAAACCAGAAGACAGTCCACATAATAGATGAACTAGGCCAGCAGACATTCCACACCAAGTAATACCCAGTCCAAATAAGAAGCATCCATGACCCTTTCAATTTGTCCATGTAATTAACCATCAATAATCCACGCCAATCCAATGCAACCCAAATCCCCATCAGACCCTTATACCTCAAAAACCAACCCTCTAAAACAGCTAAGAACTTGCAGCAATGTAAACTAAAACCATTCCCTCTACGATAATTCATCTCACCATAAAAAACCACCACCAAAGAAAACCTAAGCTTTTGAGGCCAAAAACCCAACATAACAGTTCTAACACCATCTGAGCTAGGCACACACCATGAAAGACTATCAGTTGAACAAGAGGCCTCAAAAAACAACACCATTAGCACATAATACATGCAATTCCCCAAGTCATCTAAGCTAGGCTTACACCACTTCGGGAAAACATGTAACAGTAAAAACCAAAAGCTAATGGTTAGAGAAGGGACCTTAACATCACCACAGCTAAGAAGAAGCACAAACCTAGCCCTGGAACAGCAACAAAAGATATGGCTAGAACCAAATCTAAGATAGCAACCAAGAACCACCATAGTAGCAGTCACAAACCAAGCAATAAGAAGAAAAAACTTCCCCTTATGTCTGACTATAATCCAAAACCATTTCAACTTCCCAAACCAATGTCTGATAAACTCAATACCAACATATCCAAAATCTAACCATTCAAAATCAAAACTATGAGACCAAACCCCTAACCAGACAGTCCAAACATCATCTGTGCTAGGCACACACCATGCCAGACCATCTTTAGAAAAGGAGACCTCAAAGAAGACACAAGACCAATATCCATTCACCTCCATCAACAGCCTGACATTACTTTTTCCTTCCATCAGCAAACAAAACCTTTTTCCTACCCATAACCCTATTGACATGAAAACCCCAGATATTAGCAGCTTCAAAAACATGAAAAGAGTCATTTAAGCTCAGACCCATAACTCTCATTCTGACAACATCTTTAATCAAATTGCAAATTACATCCAAAGGCCTATTTTTTCCTTGAAATGTACTAAGATTTCTTTCCTGCCATAAGTAGTAAATAGAAGCACCAAGAAGAAGCCTTTGAAGGATACTCCAAATAGATTTATTGATAGGTCTTTTCAACAAGAACTCTTGGATATCAGACCAAGAGTCTGGAGCATGATCCAACCTAACCATACACTTTAATCTGTTCCAAACTTCACCAGTAAAATCACACTCAAAAAACAAATGATTGTGACTGTCCTGAACTTTCTTGCAAAACACACACTTAAGGTTGCCCTGATTCTCCCATACCCCCATCTTATCATGGGTTTTTAACCTACCATGAACAGCAAGCCAAACAATGAAGGAGTGCCTGGGAATGCACTGACTAAACCAAACCAAATTAGCCCAAGGAACCACCATACTACAATTTCTAATATCATTCCAAACAGTGGACACTTTGAAATCTTTGTGCTTGCCACCATTAGTCTTCCAAACAACCTTGTCATCTTTGCCTTCAATCAAAGTAGGAGGATCAATCTCAATCAGACCATCAAACTCATCAGTCAATGACTTGGGCCAAATCCATCTACCATCATCAATTAAATCAGCAACTTTAGAGTTCAAAGAAAGCCCAGCATAGTAGATTTTCCTTTTAGAAATAAAACTGCTGAGAGGACAAATGGAATGCCAGTTATCAAACCAAGCAGATGTGTTCATCCCATTCCCAATCTTACTAAATATATGCTCCCTAATTTGCCCTCTAATTCTTAGAATCTTTTTCCAACTCCATGAAGAACCTTCTTTTTCAGGAATATCCCAAAAGTTTCTACCCTTCAGTTTATAAGTATGCACCCATTTGACCCATAGAGAATCTTTGCAAGTGACCAGATTCCAGATGTGTTTAGATATAAGGGCAACATTCCAAGTTTCAAGGGACTTAATGCCTAAGCCACCTTCCACCTTGGGTCTGCACACATCACTCCATCTAATTTTTGCTTTTCCCCTTTTGAACTCACCATAATTCCACAAGAAATCTCTCATAAGCTTCTCCACTTCATTAGAAATTGTAACAGGCAAAATGAACATAGAAGACCAATAAATTTGCATTGATCCCACAACAGAAAGAATCAATTGTAACCTTCCAGCAAAAGAGAGGGATTTGTTTTTCCAATCCATAATCCTCCTTCTAACTTTATCAATCAACAGTTGGCAATCATTTATATAGAGTCTTTTAGAGATAAGAGGGACCCCTAAATATTTGACTGGGAGTTTACCAACCTGAAAAGGCATAATACTAAGGATTTTAGCCTTGGTAGCATCCTTCACATTACCAAAGAAAATAGTACTTTTTGGCAAACTAGGGAGTAAACCAGAAACACAACCAAAATCATCCAAAGCCTTCTTGAGCACAGACACAGAGTTGCTATCCCCATGACAAAAAAGCATTAAATCATCAGCAAAACTCAGATGGGTGAGATTGAGATCTTTGCATTGCCAGTGGTACTTAAAAGAAGGATTAAGGGCAACATGTCTTCTAATTAACAAGCTTAGGACCTCCATGACTAGAGTAAAAAGGTAAGGGGAAAGAGGATCTCCTTGCCTCAGACCTCTTTTCCCTTTGAAAAAGCCTTTCATATCCCCATTAATGTTGATAGAAAAGGAAGTGGAGGACACGCATTCCATGATCCATCTGATCATAGTTTTATGAAAACCAAAATTCACCAAACAGCTCTCCATAAATTTCCACTCCACAGAGTCATAGGCTTTTTGAATATCAACTTTTAAAGCACACTTGGCGTAACCCCTATCCCTATGATATCCCCTCATCAATTCTTGGGAAAGGAGGATGTTATCACTAATTTGCCTATTAGGAATAAAAGCACACTGGTTTTGATCAACAAGGTCACCAAGGCAATTCTTAATCCTGTTAACAAGAACTTTACTAGTAACCTTATAAACCACATTGCAACATGCAATGGGTCTATAATCAGAGACCATTCTAGGGGTTTGGAGCTTAGGCACAAGAGATATAACAGTAGAGTTTACCTCTTTAAGAAGCTTTCCAGATTTGAAGAATTCTTTGACAGCAGAACAAAGCTCATCCTTAATAACAATCCAAGAAGACTTGAAAAAATGAGAAGAGAAGCCATCAGGTCCAGGAGCCTTGTTTCCATCAATATCAAAAAGAGCAACTCTGATTTCCTCCTCTGAGACATCCCTTATCATATGATTAGCTTCAGAAGAGGGAAGCTTATTAATGAAAAGGGATTCAGGGTCTTCAATGGGACAAACATTAGAACTTCTACCAAAGACATTTTGGAAATGAGACACAAATTGTCTACCCACCTCATTTCCAAAATATGGGATGCCATTAACATCTTCAATCACAGAAATCCTACCCATATTAAGCCTCCCCTTAACCACATTATGGAAGTACTTGGTATTTCTATCCCCCTCATTCAACCATTCAGTTTTGGATTTTTGTCTAAGAAAAGATTCTTCATCTTTAAGAGCAGAGTTATAGGCCTTTAAGCAATTCAATTCAGCTTCCCTCAGCTCCTTGGAATGAGGGTTAGCAACCATAGCAATTTGGATTCTAGACAATTCATTTCTCAAATTCTTCACATTAGCAAACAGGTTACCTTGATCATAGTTAAGCTTCCTCAAAGGCTTCTTCAATAACTTCAGTTTAGAAACAAGAGAGAACATTTTAAAACCCTCAATCTCAGAGCTCCATACATCTTTAACAATAGGGAGAAAACCATCTTTATTAGCCAAATAGTTATGAAACTTAAAAGGCTTTGGCTTGGATCTCTCAACTTCAGGAATAGCAAAAACAGCAGGGGTGTGATCTGAAGTCATGAAAGGGAGGAAATGAGCAAAAGAAGAAGGGAAACAAGACATAAAGGATGGATTGCCCATTACTCTGTCCAACTTCTTCAAAAGACCACCCTCTTTACCAGGCTTTTTGTTCCAAGTGAAACTAAGACCAGACATAGCTAAATCCTCCATGCAAATATCATCAATACATTCTCTAAAATCAAACATTCCAGTTGTGATCTTGGACCCTCCAGTTGACTTTTCAGAAGGGTCCAAAATGATGTTAAAGTCCCCTAAAATAATCCAAGGGTCATCTTTCACAGATCTGTTGTGCCTCTGCAAAGACTTCCATAAACTTCTCCTCTCACAAGTGTGAACATGAGCATAAATGAAAGAACAGTGAAAGCTTTTATCCCCATTCAAAGGTTTAATGAAACAGTGAATGGCTTGATCACATTGTTCCATAACCATAACATTAATACAGTTTGGATCCCAACCCACAATAATTCTAGTGCCACTCACACAAGAAGAAATGTTGGAGACCCATTCCCAATTACCCAACACACGCCTACAAATCTTGGCAATCTTATTTTCCTTAACATGCGTTTCAAGAAGACCACAAAGGCTATAATTATCCTCCCTCAGCAACTGAATAACCTGATCTTGATTGATGGTCTTATTTAGACCTCTAATATTCCAAGCAAAGGCCTTAAACCCCATTTAAAACATTTGTAGATTGAGCTGCATCATTTCCACTATTACTTGCAGCATTGACATCATATTCAGGTCTCATTTCACTTGCTATACCCTCATATTCAGACTCAACATCATCATCTTCATAAGAGGGGTCCAAATTATACTTGTGACAGTTCTTATAAAAGTAGTTCATTTGATGCAGGGACCAATCCATCCTAATAGCTTTAGCAGGGTATATACCTGCTTCCATAAGCACATCAACTTCATATTTTTGCTCAGGCCAAACTTTATCATCAAACTCTGTCTGCACATTTATACCACCATCATCATTATCCTGCTCCATGCCTACATTACTTAAACAATCAAAAGAATTTTTAACTGGAATACTCTCATCATCCATAGCTCCTTCAACCCTTCTCTCCTTCTCAGCCATCTCTTGATCATCTAGAACCTCAAAAGAATTACTAAGTGGCACATCCTCATTTCTAACACTGACATCATCGTTACCAGACCCAGAACCTCTCACCAACACCCTTGGCCTGAAATCATGGTTATAAACAGACACCAACTTTGGTTTATCCACAAGAACACCATTAGTCTTATTTACATCAGCATTCCTACCACCAGAACTATTCTTTACCACTGACTTACCCTTAGCAACATTATTACCAACATTAAAATTACTTTTTTGCTGATAAAAACTCTTTTGCATTCCCACACCTGATCTCCTATGCACATTGAAACTAGCACCAGCCTTACCATACCCTTGTCTGATATTACCATGAACTCTCCTATTCTGAAAACCAACATACCTACCACCTCTATTCAGCCCTCCACCATTACCCTGTACCTCACTAGTCTGCACATTAACCGGTCTATTCTTCTTGCCCACAACTGTGAAACCATCATCAACCTGATCAACACCAGCATTACTCTTAGCCTCATTAACTTTCACCCTAGCAGCATCAAAAGCAGCCTTAGCTGCTATCTCCTCCTCTGATCTTGGTCTAACCTTACAAGCAACTGTAGAGTGCCCAAAGGTTTTACAATGCGTACATAAAGGCGGTTTCCATTGGTATTTGACCTCTAGTTTACCCACTCTAGCAGGTCTATTTCCTATTGGGGGATAAGAGATCTCAAGAGTACTAGGAAGTTCATCAACTGCATCAACTTCAACCAAACATCTAGCAAAATCCAATTTCCCCGACTTCTTTAAACAACGCTCCCTAGTCATTTTGTCCATAAGCATGGGTTTTCCCACCCCACTCATAATCTTACCTAATCCATTACCATTACAAAGCTCCATAAGTATATTGTAAACACAAACCCAAATAGGAATTGTGCTCGGTTCCTATTTTTCAAGCCATATCCCTGGTTCCCACACATTAAGCACCAAGGGAACATTATTAACCATCCACGGCCCACTTTCAAGAACAGATTTCATCCCAGCCTCACTCTTAAACTTAAAATAGTACACTCCAGCATTGGTCTTAGTAATACCTTCAATATCATATACTCTCCACATCTTACTCAAATTAGCATTAACCACCCTAAAATCCATGGAAGTCCCCACAAAATACCCATAGAGCTGTAAAGAACACGCTTCGCTTCCCTTCTTAATGTCCTCAACAGATATATCAATCCTCCTACTACCATCACTCTGCTTAGTTACAAACTGAGGTACAAAATTCATTTGTAACTCCCTATCCTCCACACCTTTTTTCATTTTTTCAGCAAACGACTCTATATTCAAAGAACCATCTGAATTGACAGCATTAATCCCAACCCTTTTGGAAGACCAAACATTAGAACTATTCCTATGAAACATACTAGGACCAAACTGCACAGTATTAAGACCCATAGGAGGCTTATTAAGAATACCCTTACCCCCATTATTAGATCCAAACACAAACTCAGCATTCCCTTGACAACCAATACCCCCATCCTTATCAGCATTCCTAGTGTTCTCATCAACCATATGCTCTGCATCAGCCATATCCTGACTACTAACACCATTACTAACTAATGAAGGATCTACATTCATCTCAACTGCATTGAAATCTTCCATAGTCTCCACCTTATCACTCCCTAAAGACTGCTCAACATTACCACTATCAACAGTCACAAGTGGTTCATTAATGAATGATCCATCATTTCCCTCAATCAAACAATGATCATTCTTATTATTACTACCAATAGACAACTTAACAGCATTAGAATTACCACCAAAACTACCACTAACACCTTCCTTAAACACCATTTGGCTAGAAATTTCCTTATCAGCAGACATTCTATCAATCACCCTAGTCAAAACATCATCTAAAGGAGTAGAAATAGAACGTTTACCTTCCACAGGATCATCATTACCAGAAACAATGCGACTTCTACCTTTCCCTTTCATCTTCGAAGACCTAAGTCTTTTTAGGATCGATCCAGCACCAGCAGAAGCCGAAGGAGGGGATTGAATCTTGATTCGAACCCCAGAATGAGAATTAGAAGCCTTCCTTGACCTACCCTTAGCTTTGGGAGGCTTAGGATTATCAGAAGGGGCAATAGGAATAGCAGTCAAACCATTAGACGACATCCCTGTAAGAGTAGAGAACTCTTCAAGGATATCAGGAGGTTTATTATTATCAATTGGCATATCAATAATAAGAAAGGAGAAATAAATCAAAAAGAATAACAGAAAGAAGCACAACAATCAACCCTAAAATTTCAAGGATCGACTTGTTGTTTGGGGAAGACGAAATCGCCAAAATCGCCAAGAGAGAGAAAAAGAAAAAGAGAGATCCCGTAGGTTCTGGTTTTTTAGCCGTAGAAATTTGATGAGTTCACTCGAGGATTTTCTGAGAGATGATCACCCTACTCTTTTATGTAACGTCAAAAGATGTGTGCTTGGTGATATGTACACGTGTGAAAGGAGGCAAGTATAATTATGGTGGCCGACATAATTATAAGTGCATCACGACTCACGTGGACATATGTAATCATGCGTACGTGCCTTATCCTACCATATTATTCTATTCTAGTACAAAAATCAAGCTTTATTCGTGCCTCTGTTAAGATAAGAGACCTAGACACATTAAATTTCGGGACGGAATTTCCTTAAGGGGTAGAGACTGTAACAATTCACATTTCAGGTTAATTTCTATTCCCGAAAATTTTACTATTCATTTTACTACTATTCACTTTCACTATTCATTTATGAAATTATTATTTCATATCAAAATTTTTATTTCATATTCTCGCGAGATAAATTATTTCTATGACAAAATAAAAGTTTGACGCTTGTCGGGTCATTTTCGCAAAAGTTATTAAGAAATTATACGTTTAGGGTTAAACGTCGTTTAAACATCCTACGCATAACGAAAACCAACTGCGCCAATTTTCCTCGCATCAGATTAATGTTTAGTACACTCATGATCAATAAGAGAATTTTTGATTTAAAGTCAAAATGTTACCAAATAGACCCTGTGTCTTACAAAACAAAAATTACGTTTTAAGCACTTTCACTCATCCGCAACCTTAGCCTTCACCTGCACCATACTTTTTAAGACATTTAGAAGCTTTTATATTATTGGAAAAGTCAACATATTTTCCCTCCTCCATTGACCATAAAATCATTCTTTGATTTTATAAATCATTCCTTGATTTTTAGGCTTCCGGTTTTACGTCTAAAAGATGTTTAACACCAATCAACACTAGACTAATCCTAGCCTAGACATTTTAAGCCTATTAAGTTCATTATAATCCTATTAGAAAAGTTACATTTTACTTTTCTCAGTTTTACACAACTTTCATACGTTTTACGTATTTCGCATTTTAGACCCGCGTTTTCTGTTTTAGCAGGGTTTAAGCAACCCGATGGAACTTATCACTCATTTTATATTTTTATATGGAGTATAATGATAAGTTAAATCATTCCTAAAAGTTTCGTATTTGTACGATACTCGGTTTTTCGTTTCGTGACTTAACAACTTACGGTTAACGATTACCGGGACAAAACTGACTCCGTAAAAGCAAGATAATGCATGAAACTTATCAATCTTCTAATGAAAGCTTCATGAAGCTTGTCAAGGAAGCCTCCAAGGGCACTTGGCTTGATCCTAGCCATTGATTCCTAAGATGTTTACAAGTGTAAAATTATATTTACAAAACTATCCTAAATTTTTCCTATAAATACTAGCCTAAAACCTTCATAATCTCTTGCACCACACACTCTTATATCTTCAAAGTCCTCAAACCAAAGGCACTTCTCTTATATTTCATAAGAAAGTTTATGAGTTCTTGAGAAGAAACTAGGTTTTGATCTTGTTTTCTTCAAGTTTTCAAGAAAGAGTAGTTATAATCTTCAAATAACTTCAAGTCTCCAAAAAGACTTTGTTATTATCTTCAAATAGCTTCGGGTTTTCAAGAAGGTGTTGTTATAATCTTCAAGTAGCCTCGGGTTTATGAAGATTGCAAATTTCACGTCGAAGCTCCGCTTATATTCCCTTTTTCTATAATACTCAAGCATTCTATATTAAGGTAAGTATTTATATACTTTAAATACTTATGAACTTTTATTTGATTATTTAGTGTTTTATAAACTCTTAATATATCATATAATCAAGTAAGCAAAATATATTTTTTATCGAATACTACAACACTAGGGAGCTTTATGTGAGGGGTTATTTGGGTAAACGGATCGACGAGTTGTGGATTTACGAGTTAAAGTGTCCTGTCTCCTCGAACGTTTGCTACATGACCTCGGAATCATGATGGTCCGAACGGTAGTACAAGATATACAAACAAAAACATGTTTCATAAACCATATGCAAGACATATGCATGTACGTCTTTGTATTCTTAGACATTATTCCAACCTAAGTCGCAACATTCTATTATAGGTTGCTCTTAGAGACTTATGCAACTCGACTACCATTTCATTACTCACTACATAATTCACGGTGAGTTTCTTAGCCCCTACTTTTATACTCGTTTTAACTCTTTGGGGGAGATACATGCTTAAATACTTGTTCTTATTTTCATACATGCTTAAATACTTGTTCTTATTTTCACAAGTAAACTAAACTCTTATACTTTACCGTGAGTTTCGTAGCCCCTACACTTTTAAATGCTTATTTTATACTCTCTGGGGGAGATACATGCTTAAATTACTTTACTCGTTTATCAAATACATATTTAACTTTATGATGCAATTATTCAATGATTCAAATCTATATGATACTTTTATTCTTTTATACTATTTATATGTGATGAGTAGTCTTATTATGTGGTACACTGTTATGTGTAAATCTATTCTTGTGGATTTAAATTCAAAGTCAAAGGAGAGGTATTAATAGTACTAGTATGGGACAATACCCCCACCCTTGTCCAAGATTCGAGACGTTGGGTGACACGTACTATTTGGGATTGTGGTTCCCCGCCCATGGGTCCAAAATGACGCGACCATGGGTGAATATAATCCTGAAATCTAAATTCTATGAGCAGTGGGTTGTAAACACACAGGTTGCAAGTCTTGTATGGGCGGGGCTTGGGACTGAGTGGATTTGCAAGGCCTTTGCTGGGAAAATCTTTATTCAAATACTTTACATGTTAAACAAACTCTATGAACTCACCAACCTTTGTGTTGACACTTTAGCATGTTTATCTCAGGTCTGTAAGATGATAGCCGTTGCATGGAGCATAGAGTCGCTCGGCATATTTTGAAGACTTATGCTTTTATCATTTACCATTCGAAACATTTTGTATACATTTATGTATCATACTTTGGGATCTCATGTTTGTAACTCTGAATTCATTAATCGAATGGTAACTTTTCAAAACGGCTCATTTAGAGGACGTTTTCTATAACTTGTACTTTGTATTATGAAGTAGCACCCCAGTGACACAATCTTCCACTGCGATATTTTGGGGGTGTTACAGATGCCATAGAGTTGAGTTTTCGTCCAAGGAGGTAAGACAAAGCTTGTCTTTAGGTGTTTTATCTAATTTCATAACATACACGTTATTCTTTAAATCACCTTTTCCTACTGTTATGCCGTCTTTATGTATTTTACTTCCATTTTCACTGAAAAGGACGTTATACTTTTTGCGGCACAATTGACTTATACTAAGCAAGTTAAAACCTAAATTATCTACATGAGTAACATCATCGATAGATATAGAGTCATGAGAAATCGTACATTTTCCGATGATTTTACTTTTAAGCTTACTACCAAATGTGACATTACCTCCGTCGTATACTTGGTAGGTAGAGAAAAGGCTTTTGTTTCCCGTCATGTGTCTTGAACACCCACTATCTTTAATCAACTCATCTGGTTCTAGTTCAACTTTTAAGCACACCTAATGTTCAAGAAAAACTCAAGCGTTTGGTCCCCAATATCTCATGGGTCCGTTTGGGTTAAACATAACATTATCATGGTTCATGTAAGAAAATGGTGGAAAAGTGTTCCAAGGCATATAATTAGGACCTTGAAAGTTTCTAGACATGTTTTGGTTCCAATTATTTTGGTAATGATGTTGCGAGTTAAAGTTACTTCTTGGAAAGGGGTGTTTGGGAAAACTAGTTTTGGGTGCCTGTTGAACCGTTTTAACTCTATACTCATTTCTAACTTGACCTTTTCCTATGGAGACTGATGGTTTTTGTTTGTTTATAGTTGTACTAGTGCTAGGTTTTCTAGTGACCTTAACAAATTCAGTACGATTCGTTTTAAGAACCTTCTGTTCATCAACAGTACCCGCGGATCCCTTGGGTACAGCTGGCGGATACAAAATTTTGGACCCGTCGGATCCGTGGGTGTCTGACTCAGTTGAAACAGTTTCTTTTTCTTTCACTGTTTGTTTCTTAAACTCACTTAAGGTTCCTAGTTTCATAAAACCTAGTCTGGTTTTATCATGAGGTAATTTTTGCATCTTTGTTATCTCATCTATACAACTTATATTTTTATCAAACTTTCTAAACTTAGAATTTTGTTTGATAAGTTCTTCCTGTGTTGACTTAAGTGTTCCAAGTTCTAATTTAAGTTCCTGACACGACACACACGTTTCTTTAGCATTTTTACCTTTTTCCATTCGTATCTCCTTTTCTTTAAGCCAATAAACTTCATTTTCTAAAAGTGTCATTTTGGTTTTTAAGAACTTGTTTTTGTTTATGATTTTTAAAGTTATATCATGCAGTTTGTTATATTCTATTTCTAAGGTTTCATCATCTATAGAAGAGTATGATGAGTCAGAATGTACCTCTTCTGTGTCATGAGCCATGAGAGCAACTTCGTCGTTCTTAGGCTCGTCATCATCTCCTTCACTATCACTCCAAGCTCCACTGACAAAGGCTCTTTGAGACTTGTTCTTTGGAGGCTTTGGACATTCTCCTATTAAGTGACTAGAATCACCACACCTATAACATTTCCTGTCTACCTTTCCTTTCCTATCATCATGGTCTTTTCGGAAGGATTTCTTTTCTTCACGAGGTGGTCTAACGAACTTTCCTCGTCTCCTGAAGAATTTCTTGAAATCTCTTACTGCCATGGCATATTCTTCGTCTTCGCTACTAGAAAAAGACTCTTCATCACTTGACTCAACTCTAGCTTTCCAGGCGATGGACTTTATTTTCTCCTTCTTGCCTTTAACTATTTCTGAGTCTTTTTCCATCACCATTTCGTGAACTTTGAGGTTTCCTATGAGCTCGTCCAGTGTCATACTTGAAAGATCCTTAGATTCTTCAATAGCTATCACCTTTGCTCTCCACTTCGGGGGGAGTGCTCTTAGAAATTTCCTGACAAAATTCTTACTAGAAAAAGATTCGTCAAGTGCTTTAAGAGATGTAATAATAGTATTAAACCTAGCAAACGCACTATCAATGGTCTCATCTTCAGAGATAACAAATTGTTCATATTGTTGAACAAGAAGATCGATTTTGTTATCTTTGACTTGTGAGTTCCCTTGATGAGTGATGATTAATGATTGCCAAATATCCTTAGCCGTTTTACACATAAAAACTCTTTCATATTCCTTCTTAGGTAAAGCATTGTAAACCATCATTTTGGCTTCATTATTTTTAGCAATCAACTTCTTTTGCTCATTACTGTGAAGAGTAAGAGAAGTACCAACATCCCAACCACCTGAAATATCATTACTTATGGGCTTGTAATCACCCTCTACAATTATATACCATAGATCTATGTCCTTTGACTTCACATACGTCTTAAATTGATTTTTCCAATATATGAAAAAATTTTGTTCAAATAGTGGTGGTCTTTGCATAGATTGCCCTTCTTTAAAGTTTTCAAAATCCATTGATCGTTTCAAGTTTTTAAAATACAATATATTTTGAAAATCTTGAGTAACACTGCTCTGGTACCAATTGTAGAAAACTAGAAGGGGGGTTGAATAGTTTTTACCGTTTTAAAATTAATTCGCTTTGTATACTTAACATGATTCCAAAGTAAAGTAAACAATCAAGCACACAAACAAGTAGTATAAGTAAAGAAGTAAAGAGAGGAAAGATCAAACCACACAACACAGATGTTTATAGTGGTTCGGCTACAAGGACTCTCTTCATTGCCCTACTCCACTCCTCGAGCCTCTAACTCAAGAGTTTTTCTTCACTAAGAAACAAGCTCCCTTCTAGGTGGAGAAAACCTTTACACGTCGCTTGCTCTTTATCCGGTACTAAGCTAAACACCGGGTTCTTTACAAGGGTACAACCACCCCCGTTGGTTCTTAACAAGGGTACAACCACTCCCGTTGGTTCTTTCACAAGGGTACAACCACTCCCGACACTCTTTGTGTTTTAAGGACTAAAACACTAACCAAACTCTACTGAATAAATGATACAAACAATGATGTGTGAACTAAAACAAAATCACACAGACTCTATACTAAAAGGATAACAACAGAAGGTTGATCCTTATATGCTGTGATCTTGTTTGCTATAAAAGGAAAGATCAATGAAATGAAAGAATGATATGGGTTAGTGATATGTAAATGAATGAGTATGTATTTAAGCTATATGTTTGATAAGAATGGCCAAATGATCAGCTTGCTATTTATAGGCAAAGCTGAACAGCAGTTGGCGGATCCGGCGGATCCCAAAAATTGGATCCACCTTTGTATGGCTTTGGATCCGCCATGTCAGGCCAGCTAAGATATTCCCATATCTTTCCATATCTTGCACAATCTTTCCGTATCTTCAAATGTCAACTCTTTAGCTTGAAGATCTAAACAAGATATCACAAAATCGTTCCAAGATTGTGTTCATGATGCATGCCATGATGTCATCCTAATATATAGAAAATAAAGTTTCTAATTTAAGAAATAAACATGTAAATGTATGTAATGTTATTCCTAGTAAACTTGTAATGTGTAAATGTGTTTTAAAAGACTTATTACTATAAATGTAAAAGACTTAATCTTATTTATGCTTTTGCTTAAAGATAAACTTTGTATTTGTCATTAACAAAATTAAGCAAAGATCGTAAAATATAAATAACGTTTTTAGGATGATATTTGTATTAACAGTAACCATCAAAATATTTGTCTACCGTATTAAATTAGACAATATGCACGTCTTGAAGTTGTGAATTTTCTGCAAATAGGTTGGGCCAGAATATGCAAGATACTGTGGGATCGAGGCTCTTGAGCCATTAGGAATATACCTTCCAGGTGACATTAATTATCCAGGCAGTGCATTCTTTGATCCATTGAATCTTTCTAGAGATCCCATTGCTTTTCAGGAATTGAAGTGAAAGAGATTAAAAATGGACGCCTTGCAATGATTGCGTTGCTAGGCTTCTATGTTCAAGCGTTCCACTACGTTGCAGACAATATGTACGTCTTTTACTCAGTAATTTGTAAATAGTATTTTTGAGAGAGATTTTGCCACATGAATCATTCTTGGTAGCTACTTGGCTATGATGACTGTCAATTTCTTCTGGGCGGCATATGATACCAACTTTTTCCCAGTAAGAAAGTTTATATTTTTAATAGATAGCTTATTAATTGGTTACAGGAATTTACACCTTGGCTTTCCATCATCTGTAATATAGTTGCTACATATTGAGAAATCTATTTCATATCTTATAATTTGTGTGATTTATTGTGGCATCCAAAAACCTTTATTACTACATGCCATCAAAAACATGAAAGTATACGAGCCTCAAGTTATCTTTCTTTTTCTACACAGCTACACCTCATCTCCATATTATCAGTTTTTGATCACTTCTGCAAATGAAGAGGACATGAGTTTTAGTGGTTTGATTTTGTTTATTGTGGCCTTATCCAGCGCGTGTTTGGAGTTGCAAGCTTCCAAAAAGGTGCTCGAGATGATTTTATAAAGCTAGCCTCAGCAATATACCTACAAGTGTTCAAAAAGGTAATATAATGACATATTATTTCAGATCATCAAATTGGGACACTTGTACGTGCAGCTGGTATTATAATAATTCAAGAGTAGATAAAACAATTTGTTTGCTTTCATTAGTTTTAGCAGGACACAATGGAACATTTTGGGTCAAATAAATAGCAATGGGGATGCATGAACACATGTCTTTGAAATATAGTAATTCATTGTGGACGTATTGCCCATATGTTATAGTTATCTAAATGTAGTTAACATTCTGGTTCAGGTAGTTAACATTATTTAATTATATGGCCTCTTTTCGTCAGAATGATAAGTTCCTTTATTGATAAACCCAGGTGCAGAGCCTATTCTTGCATACCATTTTGGATATAAATGTTTAAATTTGTAAGTTATTATTGCATAAGCGTTCTTTAAATGATTGGAAACGTCTTACTTTCTGTGTAGCTTTGAAGGCTTGCCTCACACTATCTCATCAACAATGAAAGAGTTAGAAACACTGTTAGCACTGAACGATATAGATCTGAATTCCTCATTCAATTCATATCGATATCAATTTCAGAAAAAATTGAAGCGGTCACTGTTCTCATCTTTGTACTTTCTTAAGCCATTCGATCAAACCGAAACTTCTATTAACAGGCTCAGTATATATAACAGGAGGATTCCTCAAAAAATTGGCTTACGAAGAAACTTGAATGGATATCAAGGGATCGATACTACGTAATTTTTGTCTTCTTCTTTTTTATATGCTGGTTTTTTGGTCTAAGGTAGTCCCTTTGTTTGCTTATATTATTTTTGCAGTTGAAATCATCCTGGTTGCAATCACTCTCAACCGATGCACACATTGATTTCTCGAAGGCTTTCCTGAAAAATTTGCCAAATCTGTAGCATTCATGTATAGGTATGAAGCATTTTTACGCGACGGGACAATCATGTGTATGTTGTATCTGTTTATATAACTAATCTTTTAGGCTAATTTATTTAAAGATGTAGGTTCACCTACACTACAAAATAAAAGAAGAGTTTGGTCATCTTAATTATTTAGTTTTTTAATCTTACTTTTTATAATGCATATGTGTAGTTTATTTTGTGTCAAGATGGTTCACATGAGCCAACTATAATTAAAGAAGCCAACAATTAGTTTACCTTAACAATAAATCCAATGTGTCTTTCAACATTGGTATCCAATGAGCCAAATATGTTACGTTAAAAACCAATGACTAGATTATGACTTTATTTAGAAATCATTGGTATCTTAATTAGATATAAAGGTCTTATGTTTCTATTTTGGTGCAATTGTACACACTTGCAACTATGAAGACCTGCTACTGCTTTTGTGGTAGTACATTAACTAATATTTTGTAATGTTGAAAAGTTTATGGGCATGTAGTTTATAATCCAATACGGGTTAAAATGGTTATTGCGAAGTGCTTATAAGGTATAAGGACTTTTGATGTTCATACCAAAGTAATGACGCAGACCCGGATTACTGGATTATTTATGTCATCTCTATAGGATATGTTATAAGAGTAATCTATCGCGACCCTACCAGCAGCATCGATTTCCATTATATTCACACCCGTTATAAATGGTTTTCATGTGAAAGGTTTAATTTTCATTTAAATTTAATTAAGTTAGTCAACTACTTTATTGTTCTATTCTTTATTATGCAAATGATGGGAGTTAGATTGATTGATAACTATAACTTTTATGATTTATTTATTTTAATTATCATGGGTCTTGTTCTTCCCTTTCTCTATTAATATAACAAAAATAATAGTTGTTATATTCGTGCATTGCTATGTTTTAAGCATCTCAAGTGAATGTATGGTTTTTCGTAATGCAGTTCCAATGCTTGGAAGAAATAGCAGAGACACTAAGGGAGAGAGGATCAAGGTTTTGTGAAGGCAGAGAAACTGAGGAGAGAGTAACTTGACTCTCTCTTTGAGCTAATCAAGCAATGTTTGTATGATTTTATCACAATTCAATAATTTGATAAGTAGTTTTTTCCAGCATCGCCAAATATCCTTTTAAGTTTTAACATACTTTTATTAGCAATGTGTGATAGTTTTTTTGGAGTTATAACTATGGAACCTCTTATAAGGCTACATTAGAAGATGGTAACATGGTTGCAGTGAAAAGGCTTAGAGAAAAAGTCACCAAAGGGCAGAAGAAATTTGAAACAGAAGCTGCCGAACTGGGAAATATTCGGCATGAAAACATTTTGGCCCTATGAGCATATTACTTGGGACCTAAAGGCGAGAAGCTTTGAGTGTTTGATTGCATGCCTCATGGAAGTCTTGCTTCTTTCCTCTATGGTATGTTGCTTCCAACTTCTGATGAATTTTATATTTTATGAATGTGTGGTTTTTTTTATGGATTGTTATGTATAGGCTACTGTTACAGAACGGCCTGGGCAGGCTTCCGAGGCTATGGCATCTATGACAAATCGAAAGCTAAATTCCTATGATGGAGTTAGAGCCATTGTGAGTATTATTAATTGTGCTTTTAATTTGTAATAAAGAAGAAGGTAATTTTGTTTGTTTTAAGTTAATGTTGTTTTGTCAGAAATGTGTCTTGACTTATTCTACCATAATGCTTTTGTGTTTTTAACTCTTACAAACATCTTTGTTTGAGGCACAGTGAAAATGTTCAAACGATGTCAAACATCTATAGCTTTTCCCATGAAAAAAACTTGAAAGAAGTACCTGTCATCTCCCAAAACTAATTGATTATTTATGGCTTACGAAAGATTACATGAAACCAAAAGTGTCTATACGATATTACATTCTTGGTGGTCAGATAGTTTGAGTAACGGGCCAGAATTGGTAACTTTTTGTGTAGATAAAAAAAAAATCAGCAAATCAATTATAAACATATACACATACGCGGAAGATTTGTCTAATAACATGTCTCTCTTTGAGCACCCTTTATTCTATTTAACATAAAAATGATAGGTTTGTAGTATCGGTAAATCCGAATCAGAAAATATATTAGCTAATCATACTAATATGATTTAGTTTAGTAACTTCTTACTTAATGATGATCTTAACCT